>LPNX010398360.1:506887-819421 GCA_001517045.1 Pseudotsuga menziesii
CAAATGGGAATTCAATTATATTATGTGATTCACAACTACCCTCCAAATCAAAATGTTTTTTATTAACTATACAATAGGAAATGAAAACTAAGATGCCAAATCGAGGAAATCTCATATTTTGATTTTGTTGTCATATTTATTCGTCAAACCATCTTTATTCCACTTTAGTAGCATCTTTATATAATGTGCCTATTTTTGCATCGAGACATGAATCTAGCACAAGTAGAATTTAAATGTAATTTATTTGGGATTTTAAAGTGGACACAATTTGTGTCCATTTTAGCATCATCATGATATAAACCACCTAGTTTTTCACCTATACAACCTATCATAAGGAGAATATAAATGTAATTGATTTGGGGTGCTAAAATGGAGACAATAAATGTAATTGATTTGATGATAATGGCATTCACAATTATGTGATTATATGATGATGATGATGATAATGTTGTTTTTGATGATGACAATGACAATGATGAAGATGATGATGATGATGATGAGATGAATGATGAATTCGATGGCAATGACGATGAAGTTGACAATGATGCGATTATATGATAACGATGATTATCATGATAGTAATGACGACAATGACAATTACGATGACAATGAGAATGACATGAATGATGATGATGATGGTACTTATAAGAAAGTGTTGGTAGAGGTAAATAAACCCAATTTCACTACAAGCTCCAAGATTAAAAGGTGCTCAATCATAGTTATAAGTTATGCATGCTTAAAACTGTAATCATATCCCACTTGTTATGCATGCTTTAAATGGTAAACATATTCCATACGCGTTAAATGATGACAATGATGAACTAGATGACAATGACAATGATGATGTTTTTTATGATAATGATGATGGAAATGATGATGATGATCATCATTATCGTCATCTTTGTCATTGTCATCATGATTATCACAATAGTCATCATCATCAGCATAATCATCGTCATTGTCCTTGACATCATCAACATCATGATTATTAACATTTTCATCAGTTATTCATCATTACCTTTGGCATAAGAAATAGCATCTACCCAAAATATGTGATTAGTGGAAAAGGGTCATGGACGACATACACAATTTATGCATGACAAATAACAACTTATTTTTTAAATTGATCAACGTCATCATTCTCATTGTATTCATCATCATTGTCAATGCCATCATCACCATCATCATCATTCATTTCATTGCCATCATAATCATCGACAATGTTGTCATCATCATAATTGTCATCATTGTCATTGTTCTCCTAATTATCAACAACATTATCATCATCATCATAACCATCCTCAATATCATAAGCATTATCCGCATTGTCATCTTCAACATCTGGGTGTAAAACTAGATGCAAAAGTGGATAAAAACATGGATGCAAAAAAGGATGCAAACATGGATGCAAAAAAAGTAGGCGCAACAGTGGGCGCATAACAGGGTGCACCAAAAATGGATGCAAACGTGGAAGCAAAACATGATGAAAAAAGTGGTGCAAAAGTGGATGCAACCATGGATGTAAAATTGGATGCAAAATTGGATGTGAAACTCGATGCAGCAAAAGTAGATGCAAAACTAGATGTAACACCCAATGCTAAACCCGATGCAAAAGTGGATACAAAAATGGATGCATAAAGGGATGCAATAACTAATGTAAAATTGGCTGCAAAAAAAGATGCAAATGTGGATGCAAAAGTTGAAGCAAAAGTGGGTGTAAAAGTAGGCACACAAATGGGTGTGAATTGGGACGCAACAAAAGTGGATGCAAAAGTGGATGCAATAGTAGATGCAAAAAAAGACGTAAACATGGATGCAAAATGGGATGCAAAAAGGGATGAAAATGTGGGTGCAAAAGTGGACGAAAAAATGGATGCGAAAGTGGATGCAAAAGTGGGTGAAACAAAACTAGACTCAAAATAGGATGTAAACTTTGATGCAAAACTTAGCGCATGAAGGGATGCAAAAAAAGAAGCAGAAGTGGATGCAAAAATGGATGTGAAAAAGGATGCAAAAGTGGATGAAAACATGGGCATAAAAGTGGAGGCAAACATGGACATAAAAGGGGGCACAACAAGAGTAGATGTACAAACTAGGCACAAAAGTAGGTGCAAAAATAGGCTCAAAACCTGTCACAAAACTTGATGCAAAACCTGGCGCATAACCAGGTGCAAATTACATCGTAATTTGCACCAGATTTAGAAAAAGACACAAAAACGCCTAAAATAGCACCAACCCGTGAAATTGCGCCATTTTGTCCAAAAAATGAAGAAAAATACATTGAAATATGGTCGAGACACAAAAAAGGATGCAAAAAGAGACGCTAATCACAGGGTTTTGTTGTAGTGTTAGGTGTTTTGAATTTAATTGATCACATTGAGTAGCAATTATTCTTTTGAGTTTTGATTTTAAAAAGCATAGAAGTTAAAGCATTAGGGAGCTTCTTATTTTTATGCTAGAGATCTCTTTATTTTTAGCATTGATAGGTTTTGTGTGTCTGAAAGTTTCTCGAATCTTGAAGAGTGAGTTGTTAAATTTGCATGGTGTTTTCATTTATTGCTTGAAAGGAAAAGATCTCTCCTTTTATCTAGCTAGGATTCATCGAAAAGAGAATTGCATTGCATTTACATAAATTAATATCGCAATTACTACACACTGCATAAACATTCAACAACCATCAAGATAAAATTGAGCGGTAGCTTAGGTTAAAATTCTTAGAAATTTGAGTGATAGGTTAGAAGATGTGTTACGACATCTATAAACATGAGAGTTGTCATTTCTTACCTGCGATGCATCCCAAGGGTTGTGCGATTATTCCACGCTCCAATCAGTATATCAAACAAATTTGCACATACCCTCTAGGTATATCAAAATGTTCTTCATGTACTCGATAGTATATCAGAAGGCCCCTTTCGAACGGTTGTGCATCAAATGACACTAACACGAATTTGAACTCTAATGTACCTTTATATTGGGAGACCCTTATAGGAACCTATACCAACTGAGAAAATCCTTTTGGTCGTATTGTTGAAGCAATACACCGAGAATAACACTTGAGTAGCTACTATGCACATGCCATCCAAGTAGTCAGGTATTCAGAAAAGGCTATGGTCCCAATCCTCCTTGTTCTGTTTTACTGTTGGACCCTATGCTATATCGAAAGCTATGAAAATTTGACACTCCCAGTGGGTATCCAAATTTTTCAGTCCCTCTTATCACTTAAGTTTGCTTGTGACCTTAGCTTGTGCAAGATTGTTTGTGTGTGATCTTTTTGACTGGAAGACCTTTAGAGTAAATGTTTTTATCCAACATTCTAGCTTAGCCACCTGTGAGGATATATCTGTTGATTGAATTGTCATTGATACCAACATGAGACTTACAATAGTCACAGAGGTAGTCATTGATTCCACAAAGTCCCTCTTGCAGTGCACAAGTATGGATAATCCTAGTACCCTCACATCTAGTGCCTTGGAGCCCTTACAGAGATAGGTTGTGCTTTGAAGAACCTTGTGGAGCCTGACAAGGTCCTTGAACTCACAAGATTGGATCTTGGATCCACCACCTTGTTGATGATGCTAAATATCCTGATGATTATGATGAAGACCCTGGTTTTTGTGTTGAATCCCTTGTGGACAATGGAGAAACCCTTGATGGATTGAAGGATCATTAATGACCCATTATGTGGTCATTTATGCTTTGATGGGGTCATGGTACTGTAGGAGAAGGCTTGGCAATCCCACAGGAGGTGGCATGATGGATCTTGACCCTTGTAGGTCATCTTGTGTGGTTGATGTGGTTGAAGATTCCCATGAAGCCTCTTGCATGGCAAAGAAGCCTTTGGAACACCAAATGGGACAAATGACCCATTATGTGGTCATTTGTGGTTTGCATGGTCATTTGTGGGTTGATGGAGTCCTAAAAACCTTGGATATGGTCCTATGGCATGAGAAAGACTTGGCATCCCTACAAATGGTGGTTTGATGGTCCTTGTACCCTTGAAGGAGTTGTGAAGATGATGTGTGTGTTGATTGGGTATTGAAACTCTTGAATATGGTTTGTAACTTTTATTTTTGGTGGCATGGCATTTGACACCTTGATGAAGCCCTTGAGGATTGTGGTGAACTTGAATGTATATGTGGTAACCTTGATAATGTGTTGGAGTATTGTCAAACCCTAAGGTTGAATTTTGAATAAGTCTTGGGTTAATTACAAAAAACCCTAAGACATGATGACCATTGAAGATGACTTGTGGACAAACTCATAAATGATAAGGTTGACCTTTTAAGGTATTTTTATGATAAAACAAAAAATACAGAATAATAAAAACAATACCATAATGACAACTCCTATTTATGTGGGACCAACTCAAATACTTTATGGACTATAAATAAAGATCAATTGCAAATCATTTCTACATTATTCATCACTTGACTACTCCTCTTTGGACTGAGGAAAATTCATGACTGAGATTTTCTTATCTTCACTGCTAAAGGAAAAATTGTTACTGAGTTATTTTTCTTTGATCTTTATCTTGTCCTAGTGTGGCGGCCTAGCCAGGTAGGGATCCTCCATACAAAGTTACAGTGGTGAATAAGGCTCTCGGTGGTGACCAACAACAACAACAAGCTTCCATACTATCCTCGTTGGTGGTTAGGGATGCTACAACAACACACAAAGGTGGTTAGGGATGTTGCAGCAGCACACAGAGGTGGTTAGGGCTGCTACAATAACACACAGAGGCGGTTAGGGATGCTACAATATCTCACAAAGTTGTCCTAGGGAATCTCTAACAAATTCGGGCAGCTCAAACAGGTCATGGGCAGCATCCTTCAGATCACAGGTAACTTGAAACAAGCCATGAGCATCTCTAATGAAATTCGGGCTACAACAGTAAAGGTTGAAGAAATAAATCTCTTTCTTTTCTCTTTGATTTTCATGCATCACCAAGGCAGCCATAGGAGTAACCTTATATACAAGAGTTGAAAATTATTGTTGTTAATATTTGATATGCTAGACTAGATTCAATAGTATTTAATTCAAAATCACAGCAGCAGCATATCAAGAATCACTGATAGAAACACAATCACAATATAGACAAAATTTTTTATCTTGGGAAACCCTTAAGGGGAAGAAAACCCAGCAAAAATTCCTCTGTATAAGATGTATAAAAGACAACCCCAAAAATAGGTGTCATCCTCCTTCTGTTATCTCTCTCTCTCTCTCTCTCTCTCTCTCTCTCTCTCTCTCTCTCTCTCTCTCTCTTATGCACTACACAATTGAGTGAGTCTGTGTTCAAATGAGGACCGCAACTCCTCTATTTATACATACAGTCAACTAACTTTTACACTAGACAAGTCAGCCCCACTGAACTATCTGGGCCGAATTCACCTATGAAGACTCAAAAACAGTATATTATATTATTTATTAGGGTACTAAAGACCTGACACAAGAGGAAGCTTTACCTCATGACTCTATGATGACAAAATACAATAGTAACACCCGATCAGAGGAATAATAACATCTCCCTTGGGTTACATCAGTAAAATACATTTAGAATATCCTTTGAAGTTACAATATTTCAACACTCCCCCTTAAAGAGAAGGTTATTCTGCTGACAACAATTATCACAAACTATAGGAGAACAAAGAGACAATTACAACAGTACATCGAGTTAATACATCTATACGTCACATGAAGTTTTTCACAATTAGTAACTGGAAAAGTTGCTCTTCATCTTCTGCATCACGTGATCACTTGATCCTTTTTACAGAAACGCTTCGATCTTTTGATCCTTCATAGCAACACTTTGATCTTCTAGATCATTTGCATTACTTTGATCCTTTGCAGTAGTACTTTGATCTTCTGATCCTTTTCAACAACACTTCAATCTTCTAGATCCTTTGCAGCATCACTTCTATATTCTTGGTCCTTTGCAGCAACACTTCTATATTCTTGGTCCTTTGCAGTAACACTTCAATCTTCTGCAGTAGCCTTCTAATCTTCTCGATCCATTGTAGCAGGACTTCGATCCTTTTGATCCTTTTTCAACAGCACTTCAATCCTTTCAATCCTTTGCAGCAGAACTTCAATAATTTTTTATCCTTTTCAGTTGCACTTAGATCTACTTGACCCTTCGTTGTTGTACTTCCACCTACTTGATCCTTCGTCACCATGCTACCTGTAGTACACATGATCTATTTATAGGATGATCCATCCCGATCACTTTAGGACATAAGTCCAAGTACAATGCAATCCTCCATCAGCATGATCCATGAAATCGATCAGTTGAATCATCTACAACTAAATGTAGATATTGACTGCACCCAGTGCCAACCCTATCGTCCATGAGGAATCATCATAGACCATCCATACCACACAGGTTAGGACCACTCCCAAGTGAGCGTTATACTACGGTATCTAAACTTGCATGTAGGCATACTCTTCCAAGAAATAGTATTGTCTGCAAAGCAAATCTCGATCGCATACACAATGTCATACCATCATAGAACATCCATACCACAAAGGTTAGGACCACTCCCAAGTGAGCATTATACTATGACGTTCGTGAGGACTCATCATAGAGACTCCATAGCACTCAGGTTAGGACTATTCCCAATTGAGTGTTATTCTATGGAATCTACATATGAATGTAGGCATACTCTCCATACAAGATTATAGTATGCAAGGAAGATCTCGACTGCATACACAATGTTAGTCCTGTCGTCCATGAGGACTCATTGTAGAGCATCCAGACCACTGAGATTATAACCACTCCCGAGCGAGTGTTTAATCTACGATATTCACAACTAAATGTGAGTACTCTCCATGTGAGAGTAACATCTTGCAGGGTCATCCTTTAACTGGTAAGGACCACTCTCATGCACAAAGTGTTATACCTACCATCCTCAAGAGAGGATACTATTGTCCACAAATAAATGTCAAACCATCATCATTGTCATCCATCATCAATGTCAGTCTCATCATTACTCCCCATTTCCTAGGAAGTTTCATATTATCAACATACTCCTCCTTTTTCCGATGAGGGTTCATGTCTTAGACCTAATCTTCCTTTTCGAAGAAGGTCCATTCCTTCATCATTTGTAGTCCCATCACTTTTCCTCCTTGCGAGGAAAGTCCTTTCGAACTACACCAAGCTTGTCACAGAATTATTCGAACTTCACTCGAGATAGAGGCTTCATCATTACATTAGCAACTTGCTCATTTGTACTCACATACTGGAGCTTGATGGCTCCCTTTTGTACCATATCCCTTATATAAAAATATCGGATTTCTATATGCTTCGATTTGTCATGGAACACCGGATTTTATGTCATCTTTATACAACTCTGATTGTCACAGAAAATTATTGTGGTCTCCACCTCCATGTCATATATTCCTGACATCATCTTCCTAAGCCATATTTCTTCACAACAAGCGGAGAAAGCTGCAATGTACTCTACTTCAGCCGTACTGAGAGCAACACTTGACTGTTTCTTACTAAACCATGAGATCATGGTGGATCCCAGAAAATAACATCCACCTGAGGTGCTCTTTCTGTCTGCAGTGCTTCCTGCCCAATATGAATTTGTTTACCCATACAAATTGTAGTCATGATCTCTTCCATAGTACAATCCCATATTAATCGTACCTTTTAGGTACCTCATCACATGCTTTGCAGCTATCAAGTGAACTCGTCTAGGTTTAACTAGATACTAAATCAAGGTGTTCATGGCAAAGCATATATCTAGCCTTGTGTTCATTAGATACATTAATGACCCAATAATCTATCTATAGTGAGTCATGTCCACTAGCTCGGATGTCTCATCAGACAACAACTTTAAGTTGGTGTCCATGGGTGTGGCCATGGCTTTACAATCCAGCATATCAAATCTTTTCAAGATTTCTAGTGCATACTTTCCCTGATTTAGAAAGATTATGTCTGGGCTCTACCACACTTCCAGCCCTAGGAAATAATGCATCAATACAAGATATTTCATCTCGAATTCTTCAGCTAGATTCTTCTTGCAATCCTTGATTTGTTTCTCATTTCCAGTTAGAAATAGATCATCCACATACAACAATAGTATGACTGGTTCATCATCCATAATAGTCATATAAATATTAGGATCAACTTTACTCTTGGTAAATCCCATGCTTGTCAAGAAGCTATCTATGCTGCCATACCAAGATCCAGGAGCTTGCTTCAGTCCATACAGAGCCTTTTTAAACTTGCATACAAGAGTTGCTCTATCTTTGACTTCAAATCCTTGTGGTTGTTCAATGTAAACCTCTTCCTCAATCACACCATTAAGGAAGGTTGTTTTTACATTTATTTGGTGTAAGTCCCATTTCATCATGGAAGCAAGTGCCATGATAGTTCTGATGGAAGTGTACCTTGATACTAGAGCAAATGTCTCTTCATAATTGATCCCCTCTTTCTGAGAGAATCCTCTAGCCACAAATATTTCTTTCTACTTTTCAATACTTCCATCTGCATCATGTTTTATCTTTTAGATCCATTTCGAAGATACTAGACTCTTGTTTTCTGGTTTGGGAACAATATCCCAAACATCATTATTCATGATTGATTGGTATTCTTCTGTCATTGCTTCAACCCATTCTTTCTTCTGTGTAGCTTCCTCATAGCTGGTGGGATCTTGATCTATAAGGTCACACATCAAAGCTACATAACTAGAATATGGCTTTGATATTTTGTTGGTTCTTGTGGAGCCTTCTAGTGCTCCATATCTTTCTGCTTCTTGTATGATTTCTTTTAACCAAGCAGGTTTTCTCTTTCAAGAGATATCCATAGTAGGGGGCTCCTGAGGCTCTAGCATGTCATGATCTTCTCATGCTACTATTTCAGGAGTTGGTTCAGCTTCTATCATTCTAGGAGGTACATCTTCTTCATTTACTTCTTCAAGCTGACACCTTCTAGACTTCTTAAGATATACCTCTTCATCGAATGTTACATCCCTACTAATATCGATATGATGGAATCCTAAAATGTATATCCTGAAGGCTTTGGAGACTTCACTGTATCCTACAAATATTCCCTTCTTACTAGAAGGATCCAATTTTATTCTCTTCTCTTTCGGAATATGTACATATACTAGAAAGCCAAATATCTTGAGATGGCTTACTTCAGGTTTCTTTCCGATATACATTTCTTCAGGAGTGTTGAATCCAAGAGCACTGTGAGATAATCTATTTTGCACATATAAGGTTGTTCTTGCAGCTTCAACCTGTAGGTGCATAGGGAGGTATTGGTTATGAATCATGGTCTTCATTACTTCCATGATAGTTCTATTCTTTCTTTCTGTGACACCATTTTGTTGGGGATTATAGGGAGTGGTTAGTTCCCTCTTGATTCCTGCCTCCTTACATAATGCTTCAACTTCCTTTGAAGTGTATTCTCCACCATTATCTGATCTCGGTGTCTTGATTCTCTTTTCTGATTGGTTCTCTATCAAGGCTTTGAATTCCTTGAATTTCTTGAACACTTCACTTTTATTCTTCAAAAAGTATATCCAAGTCTTTCTTGAATAATCATCAATAAATGTGACATAGTATTCATATCCACTCAAGGATATGGAAGGCATAGGACCACATACATCATAATGGATTAGTTCCAACGTACCTTTAGTCTTTATGTCACTTTTTGGAAAGGGATTCTTAATGTTCTTTCCCTATGCACATCCCTTGCAGGTTCCCTCATGTTCGATCTTCATATCTGGTAACCCTGTTACCACCTTTCTCACATAGGGAAATTCTTTGTAGTTGATGTGAGCAAGTCTCCTATGCCACAATTCACTTGAGCTGGTAGTCTCATGGACAAAGGTTGTCTCTAGATGTCCTTTGAGCTTGTATAGTCCTCCTTCTTATTCTCCAATGACTACAACATATTCAAGTGTCTTCCCTCTGGACCACATAAGTACTTGTCCATCTATAAAGGAACCTCTATATCCTTTCTTATCTAGAGCTAAGATGGAGAGTAGGTTCTTTTTCAAACCCAATACATACAGTACTTCCTTCATCTTCATGGAGGTCCCAGAGTCAATCTTGTAGCTTGATTGACCAATACCTTTGATGGGATATTGATAGTCATCTCCCAATGATAACTTCTAGGGAGAGTTCTTCTCTTCAATTTTTGACAAGGTTGTCTTATTTCCTGTCATGTGCTTGGAGGCACCACTATCAATAAGCCATGTATCTTCTCCAAGTGTTACAGACCCAGAGAGTGCAGAGAATAACACATATTCTTCTACATCTTCACCTCTAGTTCTCTTTCAAGGTCTTTCTTCATCCTCACCTTGACCTAGATGAGCATGATGCCTTTTGTTGTTGTCGTTCTTTGATGATGGACATTCTCTAGCAAGATTTCCTATCTTATGGCAGTTGTAGCATTGACACTTTGAGTAATCCTTCTTCTTCTTATTTTGGAATTTCTTCTTTGAAGGGTTATGATTACTCCTCTTGAAGTTTGATTGATTTCTTCCTTTAGTATGGGTAGCTAGAGCTTGATCATCTTCTCTGAGAAGATCTTCTATATTGTCTACTCTAGCTTCTTCTTGTATGCAATCTTCCCATACTATGTCAAACTTCATAGTTTCTTTTCTGGCAAACAAAGTTTGGATGAATGAGTCCCAAGGTCTAGTGAGGCCATTGAGAGCAATCATAACCAATTCATCCTCATCAAGGGTATCTCCAATAGCACTTAACTTCTCTTTGATCTGGGAGACCCTTGTGAAGTTATCTTGAATAGATTCTCCTTTGCTCATCTTGGTTCCCTTCAATTGAGTTCTCAGATTCATCTTTTTGTTGGTGTTCTTTCCTTCATACATTTTGGAAAGTGCATCATACATTTGCTTAGGTGTGTTCTTAGATGAAACTCAAGGGATCAAGTGATCCTTAATGGAATCAACAATGATCCTCATTGCCTTAATTAGGTCTTGTTCATGCTTCTCCTTAGCTTCAGCTTCTGTAGGTTCTGCAATCTCATCCTTGATGTACTTCTCAATACCATTCTCTTTCAGAATGAGGCCAATCCTATACTTCCAAGCCAAGAATTTTTCTAGGCCTTCCAATTTGTCCTCAAGCTTAGTGCTTGGGGCCATCTTTTCTAGTAGGTCACTCAAAAATGAAATTTATCAAAATAGGAGATTGAACTTACCAGTAGATGCGCTTGAAGGAGGCTAGTTGGTTGATCCAAGTGCTTTCTGGAGATCCCTAATGTTCAGTATTCAAATCCTACTTGCAAGGTTGCAGCACTGTAGAATTTTTGGTTATGTTTCGCTGCAGTTTTTTGGTTCACTGCCAAACTAGGGTTTGGATTTCCCAGAGATCCAACCACCCAAAAACTTCGATCTAGGGCTCAATAGATGTGCTCTAAGAGGGAGCAACTTTCTATGCAAGCAGATATTCAAAACTCCAACTTCTGCAGAAACCCTAATTTCTTTCGGAGAGGGAGGAGGGAGAATTTCACCTTGTGAAAGCTGCTCTAATCAGGTTAGCTCTGATACCATGTTAAGATTTCATATTCTATACTAGATTCAATAGTATTCAATTCAAAATTGCAACAATATCATATCAAGAATCACTGATAGAAACACAATCACAAGATAAACACAACATTTATCCAGGGAAACCCTCAAGGGGAAGAAAACCCAACAAAACTTCCTCTGTATAAGATGTATAAAAGACAACCCCAAAAATAGGTGTTCTCCTCCTTATGTTATGTCTCTCTCTCTCTCTTCTATGCGCTACACAAGGGAGTGAGTCTATGCTCAAATAAGAACCACATATCCTCTATTAATACACAATGAGTCAACTGAATTTTACACAAGACAAGTTGGCCCCACTAAACTGTCTGGGATGACTTCACCTAGGAAGACTCAAAACATATATTATATTATTTATTAGAGTACTAAAGACCCGACACAAGAGGAGGATTTACCTCATGACTCTATGATGACCAAATACAACAGTAACACCCCGTCAGAGGAATAATAGCATCTCCCTTGGGTTACATCAGTAAAATGCATTTAGAATATCCTTTGAAGTTACAATATTTCAACAATTATATCTCTGATTTTTGGGTAACCTCAGTGCTAATGGTTTGATCGATTATGGACATGAAGAATTTATTTTGATGATCATATCTCTATATATCCTTGCTCAAATTTCCAGGTTTGATTTCAACTGTAGTATATGTGAAGAAGAAGTATCAAGTTTGAAGTTATGATGTCATGTTTTGAAGTGAAGCTTATCTTTGAATCTTAGATAGAGAAGTATAGCAGCATAATAAGGATATGAAGTTGTATGTTATGGCGTTAAAGGATATGAAGAAATTTAAACTAAGCAACATATTAAGGCAAGTATTTAAATTTATGAGTTCGAGTGATAGAAGTATAGATGTTGGTGTGAATATCTAACAATATTAGTCCTCGTTGACTATCGACTACAAAATATTGTCATATATAAGGAAGTTTTAAGTGTCTTTAGATTACAATTTAATGTTATCACATTACAAAAGGTTGTAGTAAACGAAGAATGAAGTGTTGAGCATCCGAATACTTTTGAAGATACAAAGGGTAGTGAGAAGTCTGAAGACAATGCAGAGATGATTTAATCCAAATGGTCAATCCCATATTCAGTCACAAAATATTGGTTAACTGATTATTTTGAAGGAAATTGGAGAAGTGATCTTTCTTGAATACATACAGAGTTGTACAATAGTAGTACATAGAGAAGAATTCAAATCATGCAAATGAGGCACTCTATTTGTGCATACAATGTTTTCGAAGCACTGTCCTAAGTCAGATTGGTGAAGACATTCTACAACATTGTTCTCAAAGAATTCTCACAAGACAACATTAGGTGACTTTAGTATGTTCAAAAGCCTCGAGTCAAACTCCTGAAGACATGAACAGTAGTGGTGCTTGGGAATACTTCTTGATGACTTGATTAATTTTTTATGATGACAGTTTGAAACCTACTACCACTATGGTAGTGATACCTACAACAGATGACACATTGATGACAATTGGCATGGAAGCAATAAACATGACACACATGGCTTATTGAACAGAGGTTGATTAACAAGAAGTTGATTGATCAGAGGTTGATGAGCAGAAGTGATTTTGTAGCAGATTGATGACAATCATAGATTGACATCAATATTGAAAGCTGAGCCTTGCACTTGAGGATTGGAATCCTCAACCCCTTCTTAGTTGAAGGTAAAAAAACCAGGTTGGGTCCTGTTACGCGAGTTGCTGCTCTTTTCATCAGTTGGTCACATGATTGTAATCGCGAATATTGAAGTCTTCCATTACCATAATTAAAGTTTACATTACATATATTGCTGTGTCTCTTTGATGTGTTTATTGTGCTTATGACTAAAGATGAATATGATTATTTAATTAATGCTTGGTATACTCTGATTAATTAATTGAAGGTGAAAAAGTTTAAATTGCTCTTACAATGATTCACCCCCCTTCTCAATGTGGCCATTGTGTTACAACAATTGGTATCAGAGCCGACCTTCGTCACAAGCCTTGCAAGCTTGAAGGAGATCCATGGACACACAAAGGAGGCAAAAGCAGATTCATCAAGCAATGATGTACCTATACTTGACATGACAAACTATTTCAGTTGGAGGAGCAAGATGAAGGTATATCTGAATAATTTTGGTGTTTGGGAGATTGTGATCAATCCACCCAATCCATCAAATAAGAAGGGAAACGAAGCTGCACAAAAGGAAGCAAAGAAGGAAAATATTACGTCCTTGAAGTTCCTCATGGATGGACTTCCCAGCTCAATGAAGGAAAGTGTAGGGGAGTACACTTCAACTAAATACCATTGGTTCAAGTTGGAAAGTGAGTACCAAAAGGGAAGACCAAAAACTGAAAAGATAGATCATGAATCAGAAGAAAAGCCCCTGAAAGAGGTCAATCAAGAAGAAGAGAATAAATAAGTGGAATCCAATAAAGGTATGGATTCTTCTGATTGTAATGATATTATTTGTGATGAAATTGAGAAGGTTCTTGTAGAAGATGATGAAGATCTGTCAAAATCTACACATGAGATACATCTCACCTTGTTGAATATTGATCTCCGAGTCAATTGGGTCTTGAAAACAGTAAATATGAACCATAGTAAATTCACGAGGTTTAAAAAGAGAATATTGGATTCCTTGAATGAATATCAATAGAAGACCATGGAAATGAGAGTGTTGCTTGTAAAGCTCAAACACAAGGATGAAGAGTTGTGGGACAAGCATGCTGAAGTTGAATGACTAAAGACGAATTGATCAGTCAAAAGGATGAAAAAGAAGAGCCAGGTGAAGACTCGGAAGAGCTTGAAGAAACAAGAAAGTAAAATATTGATTTGAAGACACAGCTAGAGGAATCCAAGAGTAAAGAAGAAATATTGAAGAATCAGTTGGAAGAAAAGGAACACACAATACAAAAGCTAGAAATGGAGGCAGTTGGCCTCAAAAAGAAAGGTGAAAAGACTGATGCCTTTGTCAAGTTCAAGGACAATTCAGTTGTCCTAGATAAGATATTTAATTGCCAAATATCTCCATTTGACAAGTATGGCCTTGGATACATTAAGGAAGGAGAAAAATATGAATATGGCACTTGGTATCCTAAGACTCTAGAAGCAAGTCCATCATCATCCAAATTTTATCCCCATGCACCTGCACATGACAACAAATACTTTGGAATTTGAGGAATGCATCAAGGAGTTAGGCCTATTCCAAAAAGCAAGCTCAAAAAATAAACAAGTACAAGAGGGAACCAAAGTACTAGGTATGAAAATGGCTTTAATGGTTATTGTTTTTCTTGTTCTAACTTTGGTCATAAGGCTATGGATTGTAGACTCTACGGAAGAAGAAGTGTTGGAAGTCCCAGTGAAAAAGTTATATGCTAGACATGTAACCAAGATGAACATATTTCTGCTACTTGTTACATATTGAGATGCTACATCTGTAGTGGATTTGGTCACAAATCCCAAGAATGTGCAAGTCAAAGAATTAAACCGAGGAGGATTCCGTCATACACATCAATAAAAAGAAACAATGAACCTTGGAAGAAGATCAATGCATAAATATTTGAAGAGCAGAAGACAAAGACCCACAGTCAAGGATATTCTTAGGTATGGAGGAATGAATTTTATCAAAGAAGTGTTGGAAGTTCCAACAACTTAGTTAGGTGTTTGACATGCAACCATGTTGGTCACATTGCTACATATTGTAGTACTATGAGGTGTTAGAATTGTAGTGGATTTGGGAACAAAGCTCAAGACTATTGGAGTACATGGAAAAAATCCATGGGAATTTTCTCATACAACTCAACAAGGAAAGCCAATAAACATGAAGGAACAAATCTTGAAAGGACAAATGCCAAGAATAAAGTATGGATGAAGAAGACCAAGAAGTTACATATAGTATAGCTTGATAAATGCAGGGAGGATGGATACCATATGGAAATCCAAGATTAAGATCTCTCAAAGACCTTAGCACACCTTGAGTTCATAAGCCTGGATGATGAACTCAAAGGAGAAAGGATGGCTACTCCAAGCAAATAAACAGGTCCTAGGATCATGCTTGTTGATAGGGGAGCAGTGATATGTACCTTCAGATGCAGATATGTGGTCACCCTTTTCCATTAATTCCAAAGGAGGGGAGATGAAGACAAAAGGGGAGCATTCTCACATTCAGAGCATGATTTGTTGTCATCTATGACAAAGGGGGAGATTGTTGATTTAATTGTCATTGATGCCAACATGGTACTTGCAGTAGACACACAGGTAGTCATTGATGCCACCAAGTCCCTCTTGCAGTGAACAGGTATGGATAATCCCAGTACCCTCTCATCCAGTGCCTTGGAGCCCTTGCATATATAGGTTGTGCTTTGAAGCGCCTTATGGAGCCTAACAAGGTCCTTGAACCCACAATATTGGATCTTGGAACTACCACTTATTGATGATGTTGAAGATACTTTTGATGATGATGAAGACTCTAGTTTTGGTGCTAAATCCCTTGCGGATAATGGAGAAACCCTTGATGGGTTGAAGGAGCATTAATAACCCATTATGTGGTCATTTATGTTTTGATGGAGTCATGGTACCCTAGGAGAAGGCTTGGAAATCCCACAGGAGGTGGAATGATGGATGTTGACCCTTGTAGGTCCTCTTGTGTGGTTGAGGTGGTTGAAAAGTCCCATGAAGCCTCTTGCATAGTGAAGAATCCTTTGGAAAACTAAATGGGCCAAATGACCCATTCTCTGGTCATTTATGGTTTGCATGGTCATTTGTGGGTTGATGGGATCTTAGAACCCTTGGAGATGGTCCTAGGGCATGCGAAATCCTTGGCATCCCCACAAATGGTGGTTTTATGGCCATTGTACCCTTGAAGGAATGATGAATATGATGTGTGTGTTGATGGGTTATTGAAACCCTTGAACATGGTTTGTACCTTTAATTTGTGGTGGCATGACACTTGAAACCTTAATGAATTCCTTGAGGATTGTGGTGAACTTGAAGGTATATGAGGTAACCTTGATAACTTGTTGGAGTATGATCAAACCTTATGGTTGGATTTCAAATAAATCTTGGGTTAATTACAACAAACACTAAGACACGATGACCATTGCAGATGACTTGTGGAGAAACTCCTAAATGATAAGGTTGACCTTTTAAGGTGTTTTTATGACAACAAAAAATACAAAATAATAAAAACAATACCCTAATGACAACTCCTATTTATGTGGGACCAACTCAAATACTTGATGGACTATAAATAAAGATAAATTACAAATCATTTCTACATAATTCATCACTTGACTGCTCCTCTTTGGACTGAGGAAAATTCGTGACTGATATTTTCTTATCTTCCTTGCTAAAGGAGAAATCGTGGTCGAGTTATTTTTCTTTTATCTTTCTCTTGTCCTAGTGTGGCATCCTAGCCAACTAGGGATTCTCCATACACAGTCATGGTGATGAATAAGGCCTTCTGTGCTGACCAGCAGTAGGAACAAGCTGCCATACTACCCTCGCTGGTGGTTAGGGATTCTACAACAACACACGAAGGTTGTTAGGGCAGCTAGAACAACACACGAAGGTGGTTAGGGATGCTATAGAAGCACACAGAGGTTGTTAGGGATCCTACAACAACTCACAAATATGGTATAGGGAATCTCTAAGAAATTTGAGTAGATCAAACATGTCACAGGCAATATGCTTTATATCATGAGCTACTTGAAACGGGCCACAAGAATCTCTAACAAAATTCAGGCAACAACAATAAAGGTTGAAGAAATAAGTCTCTTTCTTTTCTCTCTAATTTTCATGCATCACTAAGGAAGCCATAGGAGTAACCTTCTATACAAGAGTTGAAAATTATTATATCTCTGATTTTTTGTTAACCTCGGTGCTAATGGTTTGATTAGTTATGGACATGAAGAATTGCTTTTGATGATCAGATCTCTATATATCCTTGATCGACCTTCCAGGTTTGATTTAAACTATAGTAGATGTGAAGAAGAAGTATCAAGTTGAAGTTATGTTGTCATTTTTTTAAGTGAAGTTTATCTCTGAATCTCAAATAGAGAAGTATAACACCATAATAAGGATATGCTGGTGAAAGTGGTATGTTATGGCCTTAAAGGACATGAAGCAATTTAAACTCAGCAACATATTAAGGCAAGTATTGTAAATTTCTGAGTTCGAGTGATAGAAGTATATATGTTAGTGTGAATACCTAAAAATATCAGTCCTCGTTGACTCTTAGCTACAACAATATTTCCATATATAAGGAAGTTTGAAGCTGTCTGTAGATTACAATTTAATTTCACCAAAATCCAAAAGGTTGTAGTAAAGGACAATGAAGTGCTGAGCATCTGAAGGCTATTGAATATCCAAAGGGCAGTGAGAAGTCCAAAGGCAATGAAGAGATGATTTTATCCAAATGGGAAATCCCATATTCGGTCACAAAATATTGATTAAGATATTCTTTTGAAGGAAACTGGAGAATTGATCTTTCTTGAATACATATTGAGTTGTACATCAATAGTACATAGAGAAGAATTCAAAGCATGTAAATGCGAAATTATATTTGTGTATACAATGTTTTGGAAGCACTGTCATCAAGTCAGATTGGTGAATATATTCTACAACATTTTTCTTAGAGCATTCTCACAAGACAGCATTAGGTGAGCTTTGTATGTTCAAAAGTCCCGACTCAAACTGTTGAAGACATGAACAATAGTGGTGCTTGGGGAGACTTATTGATGTCTTGATTAAGTTGTGATGATGATAGTTTGATGCCTATAATAGTATGGCAATGATACCTAAAACACATGACACATTGATGCCAAGTGGCATGGAAACAATAGACTTGGAACACGTGGCTTATTGAGCAAAGGTTGATTGACCAGAAGTTGATTGAGAAGAGTTTGATGAGCATAAGTGATTGTGCAGCATATTGATGACAATCTGAGATTGACATCAAGCTTGTAAGTTGAGTCTTGCACTTGAGTATTGGATTCCTCAACCCCTTATTAGTTGGAGCTAATAAAACCAGGATGGGTAATGCTACGAGAATTGGTGCTCTTTTCATCGGTTGGTGTTGATTGTAATCACGAAGATTGAATTATTCCATTACCATAAATAAATTTTACATTGCATATATTTTTATGTCTCTTTGATGTGTTTATTGTTCTTATGACTCATGATGAATATGATTATGTAATTAATTCTTGATATAATTTGATTGATTAATTGAAGGTGAAAAAGTTTAAATTGATCTCACACTTATTCACCCCCCCTCTCAGTGTGGCCATTGTGTTACAACAATATCACGGGCTACAGGGATTACCTCTTGAATTTCCTCCTATCGTAGAACAAAGAGAAGGGGTAACCATGGAGCAACCTATTACAACTAATCCATCTGTAGAGGTATTTCCAGTCGCTAAATCAGGGGAAGAGTATTCTTTCTTCGAGAATCCGGCTACCTATACCCCAGTACTAGTACAACTGCCTTCTTCGCGTGATTTGACCTTTCAATTCCCTATGAAAGGCCATTCTGGTGCATGACATTGGGTGTTTTCCCATCCATCAAATGACCTTGTGGCATCAGAATTTGGTCCAACTGATCCATTTTTGGGAGACTTACTTGGGACAAACCATTTATGAATATGACACTACTACTTTGTCTTACATCACGCCCCCATAAGACACAAGATTATTCTCGAATGATGAGTTTTTTAGACCCATCCATGAGATCGTGTCATTCTTGCACACGAGGGGGGGGGGACATAAGAAGGAGTCTCTCTCCTTTACCTAGTCGTTTAAAAATATTCACTCTTGAATACCATGCCCCTGTTCGGTCTCATGTTAATACTATGTTTGGAATACCCGTTCACAGTGTGGTTTCTTATGATCTGGGCCAACCTTCTATCCTCACCCTACTAGTTAAAACTCCCTCGTTTCCCTAGTTCTCCTAGAAATCCTATGATTGGGGGGAAACCCCTGGAACAAGTAATTTCAATAATCAACTAAGATAATTTAAATACTGGGATGAGTGTTTCTTTAGGGAATTCGATAGTTAGTGTACCATCTATGAACACAATTGTAGTTATTCCTTCCTCTGTATCGGGACAACCATCATGGGTCTAACCCATGTCTGATCAACCTACATGGGGTTATACTTACCTAGGGTATCGACCCGCAATGGTTGATCACAGTTATCAACCAATTTCCTTAGGAAATATTTTTCCCAGGATCCCTTATCCTAGTAACACTAATACCCCATGGGGGGAACCTATTTGGATGACTGTCCCCAATTATGAGAGGCTATTTTTAAATTCATTTGGTGGGTCACCTAGAGGTCCCCCACCTTGGGGTCCTCAATCCAGAGGTCCACCACCTAGAGGTATGTCGTCTAGAGGCCCACCTGGAGGTTCACCATTCAGAAGCCCACTTGGAGGTCCATCACCTGGAGGTATTCCATTCAAAGGCCCACCTGGAGGCCCGCCATCCGGAGGCCCATCATTCAGAGGTCCACCATATGGAATACCACCACCTACAAAACCATTAGGAGGATCATTTGGAAACCAACCAACACTGAACCAACCTGTTATAGGATGATCATCAACAACCATTTATTAATCTTCTTATGGCCCTACTGTTACTCATATGCCTTACCAATATTACCAATACCTACAACCCAATCAACAATTGTCATTTTTGGCTACACTCACTCTACCAGATTTGTCATGATTGATTAGTGATCATATTCACCATGATCAATCATGTCCAACTATTCCTGTAAATTTACCTTCATATATACCGAAATTTGACAGCAAACCTAGTGAATATCCCAAAAACCACGCAGTGACTTATAATTTGTGGTGTTCATCAAACTCTCTAATGGATGGTTCCATTCGTTTGAGACTTTTTTAAATAACTCTCACCAGGACCTCCACTAAGTGGCATATAGAACTGCCTCAGCATTACTTTTGGGATTTCAACACTCTAGCAATGGCATTTTTTACACATTTTCAATTACCAATTAGATATGAAACAGGTACATATATTTTGACCTCACTCTGTCAAACCACTTCCACCCAAATATATGACCATATACATGAGTGGAGTCAACGATGTAGGTTGATTAAAGCTCAAATTCCCAATGAATTACTTTTTGATTAGTTCACTAAGTCATTGCTTTCTCCCATTTCCACGGATGTTTCCATGAGAGGTGATGTTACCGAAGAGAAATCCATCAGTTGTTCTCAGTAGCTAGACTTGGTTTATTCCTAGTCGGGCACTTTGTACGATTTGATCATGAACGCTCCTCCTCTACCTTGGACCCTTCAATACCTTCGATGGAACCACCTGTTGATTAAATACTTGGTTTTTTCCAAACATAGGTGGCGGCTAAATCCATGAAAAAACAACACCAACCTACTTCACCTACTAGCCAGAATATTACAAATCCCAAGACTGCTTATGCTCCTATTGTTTCTACCGAAGTGAATGCAGTTCAATCTTCATAATATTCGAGAACAAAGAAGAAAGGAAGAAACAAATACAAGAAATATGAGAATCAACAAGAAGGTAATAAAACACAAAATACATATGCTAAATCTAGAAATAAGAGAAAGGAAAAAATCCCTTTCCTTATACGTGGAGGTGATCATTTCACCAAAGAATGTCCTCATTGCGAAGAGGTTAGTAAATTTTTGAAAATCACTTCCATCCCGACATTTTTACTGATCCTTTCCCTAACCAACAATAATTGATTGACCATCAATCCTTGCATGGGTATTATTCATCCTCCATCGATGAGGTCAAAATGATGCCCAGTGAATCAGTGAATATTGCGACTAGATCCCAGAACTATGACCCTCCTCTAGAAAAGAAAAATGATAACACTCCAATTGATAAAACTACAGGTTCCATCCCTCTTCCTACCAATGGTCTTCACATTGAAAAATTTGTGCTTGACACATTCCTCCAACCACCCAAGAGTACAATTCAGAAATCAATATTTAATCCTAGTACGTGTGTCTCTCAATACTACAATGTAGTGAAAGATTTGACTCAGGAACCGTGTGCTATGTATACCCTTGAAGTACTAAAAATGTGTCCTACACAGAGGAAGAAACTGATGTCGGTTCTTGGAGCTATGGATCCTGAGAATAACAATGTTATTGCCTTTAAATTGGATGAATTTAAGTCAAGTCTCTCCCATCAATTAACTTTTAAACTATCTATGAAAGTCATTGGGAAGAAATTCCATTGTATTGTTTTGGACGAAGGTGCCTTGACCTTGGTCATGTATCTATATTGTTGGAGAGCTTTAGGATCCCTGAAATCAACCATTTTCCTACGACATTGAAAGCATGTGGTGGTCATGGTTATCAACCCTATGTATTATTTTCCTCTCTATTGATTGAACTAGGGGGGAAATCAGTGTCCATTCATGTTGAAGTTCTCAATGCTCTTCTTGATTACAATATCCTCCTAGGTAGGAATTGGTTCTATGCGATGCAAGTAGTGGAATCATTTGTATTCTTGTGGTCTAATTATTCTTCCGAGGGAAGATTGTTATTGTTAACCAATTAGAGTTTTGTTCCCCATACACAATTTCTAATTCTATGAATAATGTTCCACTCCTCGACTCTTCATCTCCACAGTACCAGAACATAGGAGTAGGTCTTCTTAAATATTCCTTATGGGATTCTTTCCATTAAACAATCCTCCTCATCTTTCCTCGGTTGTGTCTATGAACATGATCTCCACAATGAGTCACGAAACCTCAGCTAAAGAGAAATCCGTTGTTGATTTTACACCTTTGAGTCATTTTGAATAGATTTAACAGGCCATTCAATCTATCGTTGATGACTCCACCATTAATGATCATATTGTGGTAGCATGTGACCCTTACCATCTACTATATTGGTTAGATCCTCCCCCCCACCATCTTTATATTATCTTTTGCAACCTCTTCCATTAGATGGATCCATAATGGAAGTCATGTCTTTAGATGAGATGCCTTGGAAATATCACCGTCATCAATATTATTTGCTTCCCAATTACCAAATGGTAGAATATCATTTTGAAACATTGGTTTCATTTGATATTGTAACTACTCCTCAGTCACCGGTACTCATCCACAATGTTGATTCCAAAGGTATTATGAGTAATATTACTAAGACCACTCTTATTGACATATCAGCGAAACTTGGAGTTGTTGAGAACATCCACTTGGGCCAAAATTGTTCTTCTTCGAAAATTGAAAATTATATGACCCTTTTTAGGGAATTTGGAGATGTTTTTGCTTGGACATATGAAGAAATTCCAGGAATAGATCCTTTGATCATCGTTCATGAGATCAAGACATACCTTGACGCCAAGCCGATCCGTAAGAAATTGTGTCAAGTACATCCACAAAAAGCATTAACCATCAAGGAAGAAGTTGAAAAAATTATTAGGGATGGACTCATTTACCATGTGTTGCTGACATAATGGTTTTCTAATATTGTTCTTGTGACCAAAAAGCAGGGTACAATTAGGGTTTGTATCGATTTTTGAGACCTTAATAGGACTTATCCGAAGGACAATTTCCCTACCATCAATAAAATCATTGATAACTGTGTTGGGAGTGTCATCTTTTCATTTATGGATTTATTTTTTGGTCATAATCAGAAAAAGATACTCCCTTTCAATCAACATAAGACAAATTTCATTTTCCCATGGGGGACCTTTTCCTACCGAAAATTGTCTTTTGGTCTTAAAAACTTCGGTGCTACCCTTCATTGTGCCATGTATTATGCTTTCCATGAAATTAAAATATCATGGAACGGTACCTCCATGACCTACCTGCCCATTCGTAGAATTGAGAACATCATGTTGACCATATGAGAGCCATTTTTCTCAGATGTTACCATTACAACATTAAGTTGAATCCACACAAATGTGTTTTTTGTGTTGATACGAGTAGATTGCTTGGATTAATTGTTTCCAAGGATGGCATCTATATAAACCTGTTGAAGATCGAAGTCATCTTGGCCCTCCCACTACCTACCAATATTACTGAACTTCAAAATTTACAAGGAAAGGAAAAATTTCTATGTTGTTTTGTCTATAACTACATCGAGAAGACACACAGCTTTATGCATTTGTTAAAAAAGGAAACACCCATTACTTGGGATGAACTCACACAACATGCATTTGAAACTCTCAAACTGTCACATACCCCAATTTTGTAAAATTATGTAAATTGTTTTATTATATTTCTGAGACATTATGTTAAAATTAATCCTAAGTAGGGATTGATGACTCAGCAGAGTCAACAATAATGGAGTGTAATTCAGAATATTTTATTATTTAATAAATAAATTATGGAGACAACAGCATGGGAGAGCTGTTAAAAAGAGGTTACTGGTCAAACTGGTGGATGGAATTAGGTGGCAGGCAAAAGACAAGTGGTAGCATCCTCAAACACTTCCTAAGTTGCAGGTGGCAACTTCCCTATATTTGGGGTCATGATTCCCCAAGAAAGTGGAATCTGAGCAGGTGGCTCATTAAATGACAGTTAACCCAAACAAGACCTAGGCAATCTTTAAAAGTACTCAATGAAGAGAGCTGAGGCTGCTCATTTATTTTCCAGAGAGAATGCATTCAGGTGAATGTTATTCAGGAAATTCATTGAGGAAGAGGGAAAAATAGTAAGGAAGTTGTTTGAGAGGAATGCTGCAGTAACTTGGTTATTTACAGCTTTTTAGCTGGGAGAACTTACTGATAAGTTCTGAGTTAATACTGAGTTGAAGACTAGTATCTAACTTTGCTGCACCTAGTTCCAGCCAGGGAAACCAGAGCAAGCTCCGGGGTCCTGAGAAGTCGCTGTCTGAGCGCTCTCCAGGAATTGGTAGGGAGGAACGGCCTCCCATTGCTGTTGTTGTCCACAGCTTAATCAGGTTCTGTCATTCATTTCTTTATGTTTTCTGAGTATACATGGATGAATGTTATGTTAAATTACATGTCTGAGAAATTAATTAGTATCAGTAAAATTAGTATCTCAGAATGTTAGTAGTAAAACTTGTTAGTAATCACTGTGTTTTTCCACACCTGGTATCACCAGATCGTACTCTAGCACAGTATCTCAGTGTTAGAAGTAGTATTCTTCTGAACTGAGTTTCCTAATTTACTTACAATTACTACAAGTGTTTTTACAAATTCATGAACCATATGTTCTCACATTATTACAAACTAGTTTCAGTATTATATCTTGTTTTCTGAAAATACTAATTGTAAGAATGAAAAGATAGACTTAGTATTTTCGCAGTTTAAGTTGGAATTATGATCTTCTAGTTTTAAAAAGGATTTAATCCTTTAGGAGTTAAATAAAATAAATCTGTAAACTTCTGAGAGTTGTTAGCATCGAACCTTATTTCTTACCTGTATACCTGTAACAGAAGGAAACGGCTGCGTTAGCTCGAAAGCTAAGTAAGCCCATCCCTTTACGACAAACCACCTTATGTCTCAAACAGAAAAATAATCAGTATCTGAAAAGAAAAATGCTTTTCAAAATACAGAGCATTTAAATAATTATTTAGTTACGATTTAAATAGCATAAACAAATCAACTAGTTAACAACTGCATTTAATGTGATTTATGTTATTTTAAAAGTTTTAAATTTTTCGAAATTTTGGGGTTTTGACACAAACACACTATCACACATGCACCTGTGTTGCAACCACTATATTATACTAGGGATTATTCCTTGTATGTTGCTGCATATTTAACTACTATCGGTATGGTACTAGTTCAAACAGTTGACCACAACTGAGAACATGTGATTTATTACTTGAGTAAGATTCTTCTTGAATCTTAAACATGTTATTTGCATGTTGAGTAGTTAGCTCTGACCACGGTCATTGCAATCCAAAATTTTTGTCACTACATCTTGCTCCACACAACTACTGTGTATGCGGATTCTAGCCTCGTGTATTACATCTTGACTCGTCCAGTGCTTGGGGGAAAATACTCTCCCTGGATTGTCATTCTCTAGGAATTTGAGTTAGAATTTGCAAAATCTAGTTCAAAGAAGACTCTTGTCTTCATAGAAATTATGTGTGACCTTCCTCGTATTACTGAGTATATGCAGCCCTTTCATTCATTTTTCGATGAATCATTGTTCCTCATTAGTACGTCTTATCCCTGGTATGGAGTTTTGATTCTATATATCTAGACTCAACACTTTCAGTAGAACGCAACCTAAGATGAACGTCTCTGTATTCGTCATCACTCCAAGTATTATCTTATTGTCAATGATACATTGTACCATCGTGGTGTTGATGCAATTTT
Source organism: Pseudotsuga menziesii (assembly GCA_001517045.1). Taxonomy (NCBI): domain Eukaryota; kingdom Viridiplantae; phylum Streptophyta; class Pinopsida; order Pinales; family Pinaceae; genus Pseudotsuga; species Pseudotsuga menziesii. Next base: position 532,766 of record LPNX010398360.1, read on the forward strand.
GCGGCATTGCTTAACCCATGAAAAAGTTGAATTAGTGTTGAATATCTGTCACTCTGGAGCTTGTGGCGGTCATCTTTCTAGGATGGCTACTACCGAGAAAATATTACGCATAAGTTAATTTTTCCCCTTAATATTCAAATATTGTATGGAAGCCATGAAAAATTTCCCACCCTACCATATTTTCCAATAAAATAAGCACACCCACTCTGCTCTGTTGCATTCCATCATTGTTGTCGAACCTTTCGCAAAATGGGGTCTTGATTTTATGCACTGTAATCCTACCTCAGTCAAGGGTATTAGAATTTGAATGCCATTTATATATTCAAGAAGATATTTCTAATAATGTTTGCAGTAAATGGAGAATGAAGATATAAACTAAACTAAACAAACCACACAAGAAACAGATGAGTATTGCTCAAGAATTTACAGTATCATTCACAATAAAAAATCCGGTGTTACAATAGCTTGCAAGTAGAAAGTATTCGAATGCATTAGGGAGAAATTCGAATCTACCAAGTGGATTTGGTTGTATCTAACTGAATCTCTAACTCATGGTGTCTTAATCAATATCGGATTCCAATAGATCAACTCTAGATGTCCAACCAACTCAATCAATCAGTGATATCTAGTTAACTCAGTGCAACTGAGTGTGGTAGGTGGGAAAAGGCACCTACTCCACATGCAACCATGCATTAGCCATGCATAACTAGTGCTAGCTAAATGATTGTGAACTAACTGAAAGTAACTAGGGGCTAACTAAGACTAACTAGTACTAACTCCAACTAACTGAAGTAGGTTGGTCTCAAGACTCCCAATGGCTCCTAAAATGTAGGGATTGGTCTAGGAGGTGCCCAAAATGTTGCATGCACATGAAGTAAGTGGTAGTTAACCTCTAGCAGTATTCCCCACACTCTAGTGACTGGTACATGTGGCCCTATTAGGAAACGTGGACCCAAATAATTAACTAAGGTTCCTAAGTTAGGATAAATTAATTTAATAGACATTTTACCAAGGGAGGATTAATAATCCTAACACCCCCCCTAAATCCAAACTTGGACAACTGTGGGCCCTGGTAACAAGACCATAGGTCACCCAAATACAATCTAAAATATAGTAAAAAATTCTACTTAATACAACTGAGGAAACAAGGGAAAACCTCATGGGAACATCGCCCCCCCTCAAAATAAGCAGGAAATAGCAAACTGTAAGCTATCTTTAGAATAAAGAAGCTTCCTCCTAAAAAAAATAACTTGAGAAAAAACACTGCTGCAAATTTGCAGCTCTATGTAGCAGCATGGTCCATCAGTGGACCTCTCAATGTACTTCTGAACTGATGACTCTATTTGTCTCTTCTAGATGGTGAAGGTAGGGAATGATCAAGTTTCTGCTTATGTGGGCCATGTAACTGATCATTCACCATCATCAAGTAGCACTGACCTAGAACTTTGCTGCACCATATTGTAGAGAGTGAATATGTGAGGGATAGTGTAACATGCTCATTTTGATACTGGGACCTTGTTCTTATTCTGTCTTCTGGATCTCCATCACCATTTCCAGCTGCATCAAGAATATTTTGATCCCATCTGGGTTTAGGATTCTGATTTGGAATGGGTACTGGATATGGATCTAGAATCTCTTGAGGTTCAGTCTCAATAACAGGATCATGCTGAATGTGATCTTCTTCATCTAAATCTGAAACCGGTTGCACATCATCATCATCAAAAATAGGTGGAGAAATAGTTATACCTTCCTGTTCTACTGGAGGTATGTCATACAACTGATCTTCTTCGAACTAGACACTTATTTCAATGAAGCATCTTCTGGTTGCAACCTCCATCAGTTTGTAAGCTTTTTCATCTTATGCATATCCTAGCAGAATGCATTCGCTACTTTGGGATTGGAAGGCCTTCCTCTTGTCAAGTGGTATTTTGGCCGAAGCTTTGGAACCAAAAACTCTCAAATGAGAGACATTGGGCTTATACCTATGCAGTGCTTCGAATGGAGTGACCCCAACCACCGACTTGTCGGGCACCCTTTTCTGCAAATACGAAGCACATTTTACTGCTTCATCCCAAAGAGAAGGAGGTAGATGTTTGGCATGTTTCCATCTCTTTTAGTGATCTGTTCTTCCTCTCAGCCACAAGATTATGTTGTGATGTGTATGGAACTGAGTGTTCCATTCGAATCCCCTTTGATTCACAGAAAATATGGAAATATCCTTTGATGTATTATCCTCCTTTATCATATATTATTGACTTGATCTTCTTACTGAAATTGTTCTCAACCATAGCTTTAAAAACTTTAGAAGTCTTAAAAAATTCTGATTTTTGTTTCATGAAGCAGATCCAACAGTACCTAGAACAATCATCAATAAAGGTGAGGAAATACTTGCAACCATTAATGGAGTTTATGGGCATAGGTCCAGCTACATCACTGTGTATCAAATCAAGTGTAGAGGAAACGCTATGTTCCTTCCCAACATCATACTTCTTTTCTGGATGCTTATCTACCAAGAAACCCACACATACTCCATCGGAAGTTTGGATGGAGGGAAAACCTTCAACCATTTTATCATTGTGGAGTTGCTGCAGATATTTGAAATTGATGCCAAATATTGCTAGTGTTGTTAGCATGAGACAATAAAGTTGTAGGAGGAGAAACAGGTAAGAAATGTGAGAACTCATAAGCTTTAGTAGAGTGATTTGCAATACCTTTCGCTACAAGCTATCCAGTGGTTTTTTTTGTAATCTTAACTGTTTCTTAATCGAATGTAACTCTCTTGGGAGAGCCTATATGAGTCATTTGATAAACAGAAAATAGGTTAGCAGCAAGGGAGGGCACATATAAGACATTCTTGAACTCACCATGCTTCGCTCTGACTGAGACCTTTCCTTCTGTTGGAATCTAGGAATCATCTCCCATGTGAATGTTAGGCCCCTTTGATAGTGAGAGGGTAGAGAAGGATTCTTTGGAAGCAACCATGTGGTTGGAAGATCCAGAATCTATTATGTATGCTGAGGATTGAGAGATAGTTTCTTTCAAAGCATGACACCTTTCATCATCTTCTGTCTATGGTTCTCCATCAGGCTTCTTTTTTCTTGGGGGAGAAATTTTATGCTGCTTGAGAAGAGCTGACATTTCATCAAGTTCCTTCCTCATACAATGATCTTCAAGATGGTACCCCTTTTCACAATAGGGACATAAATTCTTTCAAACTTCTTCTTCTGCTTAGAGCCGGAGGCTCCTTCAAAAGTTTGCTAATTCTGCTTAGGCTTCGAATCAGCTGCTTTTGGCTCCTTCTTCTGTGATTTCCCCTTTTCTTGCACTTTGGAAGAGTCGGTAACTGGGAGAGCTTGATATTTGGAGGTCTTGATGACTCCCATTCGAATCAAATTTTCTTGCTCCCTGATTAAGGACTCAGAAAAAAAAATCTAATGAAGGAATTTTCCAATCAGGAAAGCTTTCCTGCTTGGAATGAAACATGGAAACAAATACAGAATACTCAGAGCCTAGTTTGTTGAGTATGGAAAGGAAATTCTGCTCATCCTTCTGCTCTATCCTGCTCTATCTGCAATGAACTACTAGAGACTTGAATTTAGTAAAGAATTTCTCAATAGTCTAAAAAATGATGGGATGTAAAGATACCAACTCATTCTCTAGAATGTGTTCCTGAAGCTCATATTTTTTGTTAAATAAGATATCAATCTTCTCTCAGGATTCTCTAGGAGTACTCAATCCTTGTAGGTGGAATGGGGGATCTCTGAATATATGAGTGCATAAGTACCCGAATGCTTCATTGCAACAGTTCAGAAACTTGTTCCTTTCAACTGGATGATGAGGCTCAGGATCCCATCCATGTATGATCCTATGATAGCCATGCTCACGCAAGGATAGATGCATATCAATCCTCCAATCAAGATAATTGGAATTTGTGAGGATCCGAGGTGTAAGAGATTGAGAAACCATAATTTCTCCAGCTGAAAGACTGCAAAACTTCACACAAGCTACGTAGCACCTGTATTTTTTCACTGCAAAACACACTAAAACATTTGAACTATTAGAATCATGCTTTTCCTCTCAACATGAACATGTTTTTAGGTTCTGTTGCGCCCTCTCCGCTACTCTGAATAAATCCAGAGCTAGCAAATCATCATAGGGGAATTCTGTGGAAACATAGCTGCTTCTAATGTTTGATGGGGAGAAACAAGCATGAAACCTTCTTGAGAAGGATTTGATACCATATTAGAATTTGAATTCCATTTATATATTCAAGCAGATATTTCTAATAATGTTTGCATTAAATGGATAATGAAGATACAAATTGAACAAAACAAACCACACAGGAAATAGATGAGTATTTCTCAAAAATTTACAGTATCATTCACAATAAAAAATATGGTGTTACAATAGTTTACAAATAGGAAGAATTCGAATCTACCAAGTGGATCTGACTGTATCTAACTGAACCTCTTACTCATGGTGTCTTAATCAATATCAGAATCCAACTGATCAACTCCAGATTTCCAACCAACTCAATAAATCAGTGATAGCTAGTTAATTCAGTGCAACTTATTGTGGTAGGTGGGAAAAGAAGCATACTCCACATGAATCCATGCATAACTAGTGCTACCTAACTGATTGTGAACTAACTAAAAGTAACTAGGGGCTAACTAAGACTGACTAGTACTAACTCCAACTAACAGAAGTAGATTGGTGTCGGGACTTCCAGTGGCTCCTAAAATGTAGGGATTGGTATAGGAGGTGCCCAAACTTATGCATGCACATGCAATAAGTGGCAGTCAACCTCTAGCAGTTTTCCCCACACTCTAGTGACTGGTACATGTGGCCCTATTAGGCCAAGAGGACCCAATTGTACTAGTGGACCCAAATAATAATTAAGGTTCCTAAGTTAGGCTAAATTAATCTAATAGACATTTGACCAAGGAAGTAATAATAATCCTAACAAGGGGGAATGGTTTCATCAATGTAGTCATAGATTACTTCACAAAATGGGTCAAGGCTATTTGTACATATGCTGAAGATGGAAAACCTGATGCACTTTTTCTATTTAACTACATAATCACTGGGTTCGGAGTCTTGCAAGCCACTGTGACTGATCACGGTTCACACTTCCAAAACTAGATGATGTCAAAACTAAGTGCCAGACTAGGTTTTCGCCATGATAACTCTACACCCTACTACCCATAAGATAATTTCTAGGTTGAAGCTATCAACAAAGTATTGAAAACTATGCTTCAATGGATGGTAGGACGAGCTAAGTCTAGTTGGAATTTACAGTTGTTTTCCACATTATGGTATTATAGGAACATTGTCAAGACATCCACTGACTTTACACCATTTCAATTGGTGTATGGGATGGAGGAAATTATTCCTATCAAATGTGAAATTCCTTCTCTGAAACTTGTTGTGGAGCTGCTACTCAATACCACTCTAGAGTAATAATGGTTCTTGTATATGAACAAACTCAATGAGACTCATTGAGATGCCACCTTAGAAAATGAGGTGCATAAACGATGAATTAAAACTCAGTATGACCAATCCATTCAACATCACCTCTTCAACGAGGGTGACCTAGTCCTGACATATGACTAGAAACATGATAAATTGGGAGGTGGAAAATTTAAATCCATGTGGCATGGGACTTACATTGATAGTCTCATTTTAGAGAAAGGAGCGTATGAGCTGATAGACTACGATGGGATACCTTTGGGTGGGCTCTGAAATGGGATTTACCATAATAGGTACTATGCCTAGGACATCTAGTGTACATATCTTGTAAATATTTTCTATATAGTGTGTTGTGTGTAGTTTGGATTGTGATTTTGTTATGAATGTAGGATTCATCTTAGGTAACCCTACTTATATAGTGCTATTCTTGAATGAACAAATGACTGCCTACTCTAGCTTTGTGGATGGTGTTGGCTGTCATACTTTGAATCTTGCATCAACGGCTTGGGTACTATTCCCCTACCGATGATTTGGTAAGCTCAAGAGGAACTTGTTTAGGACCTACCATGATAAAATCTTACAGAGTATCATGCAGTGATTGGTTTATTAACTGAAGCTTTAACAAATGGCATGAGTCAAATTAAGTCTTATTTAGATTCAAAATTAGTTGTACATCAATTAAACCGAGTCTACAACATCCGTAACCCCTTCCTTATTTGTATGTTTCGAAGGGTTCATCTTCTTGAGATGCCTTTCGAGGGAATTTTGTATCATCATATCCCAAGACATTTGAATGTAGTGGATGATTCCTTAGCCAATTATGTTTTGGATTGGTACTTAGCTCATGTTTGATGTTCATTTAAAATTCATCACATGTATAAAGATCACAAAAACACATAATAATTAGACATTCATCTACAAAACACATCACATACACACATTTATATAAAAAATTGTTTTTAATATATATACAATTCATATTGATAAAAAATATGAAGCCATAATCTTTCAGTGTACCCAAAAATCTAAAACTATCGAGTTTTCAGAACATCAAAAGGTAAAAAATATGAAGCTTCAAAGCTTTCAGTATATATACTACAAAGTAGGAGTCACTCCAGACTAATCCTCATGCTCATGGTATCACATGACAGCAAAAGCTACCCCATGGAGTAGCCTCCCAAACCGACCTGATACTCCTGCAGTGTGGTGCTGATAACGTTTGGGAAGGTCATCAATAGAGATGTTTGAAATGCCATCCATCAGTATTTGGAGGTTGTCTTCAATCTCTTGTAGCTCCTCCTCTACCTCCACATTTCATATGGAAATCCCTCTCACCATCCCTCGCCTCTCAATAGAAGATGTTCCTGCAGGTCGAGATGGACCAATTTCTGTAAAATAGTATGCCATGTCTTAGTATCACCAAAACACACAAAAAAATGAAATATAATATAAAAAAAAACACAATGAAAGTGGTATCATTTTTGCCTCAACCATCCCACCGGTCATGCTAGGGTAATGGAATACCAAGCTCACCCCTAAAATTAGTCCTTGCATATACATAGTCCTTTATCATCATAAGTTAGCCTCGCAGTCACCGAAAGAAGACTGAATCATAATTCACGGTGGGCCCCCCACCACCTCCATGACAGGCCATAGCCTCTACCCACCTCAACATCTGTGGATCCTAAGGCTCCAACCTATTAAGTGGCACCTAAGGGCGTAATAGAGGTACCCTCTAGAGGAACAAATACACTACCACAACCTCATATCCAAACTACTTTATCTCTCCTCGGTGACACTTCGTAAGTTGGTCTTTGAGGCTCACTAATAGCCCCTCACTCTAGTTGAAGATAGTTGTAACCATGCACTCCAATGCATATAACATGTGATCATGGGTAGTCTCATGGGAAGCCCTACTTCCCACTACCTTCTCGATAGTGAAGTATAGCATCCTCAATAGCCGATCCATAATGTGTTTGATCAGAAGCTGGCCCCCTTGGGACCTCGTTTCGATCACACAGTACTCATCGATGAGATCGCCAATGGTCATGCCTCCCCCTTTGGGACCAAAGAGTGATACTGGACTTCCTCTCCTGGATAGTCCGGTCAAGAAATAGATGTCCTCGACATCAATCATCAGGATCTGAGTACTCACCTAGAAATGTTGTTGATCCGGGTCCCACATTTTTATCAAGTGATCTAGTAGACAAACATGGGACCTCATGCCCAGAGTACTCAAGTACTTGAGGACTTCACACTCCCTCAATGCTATCACCATCATTGGGTTCTTTTCCTCTTGGGAATAATCTAATTCTTGCTCTCGCTCCTTCCAAATAACCATGTTTTGCGTCAAACACCTGTGGAACATCCACATGATAACCATTAGACGCATTTCATTGGAAAAATAACTTGAAATTCATGCTTAGTATATTATTTTTGAAGGGTCATGACCACTGACGCACTTTACTCAAGGGAACAAAGCGATGATGTATCTTATTTTATAGGATAGAACGCCCCTAACACTTTTTCCCCTTTTGGGGAGTGCACTGGTGCACCTCCCGAAAGGGAGAAGAGCGTCGCCCAGGGCGCACTCTTCCCCTTGATAAATCCTTCCTAAAACCACTAAAAAGCATGATAAAAAGTAAAAAATCAACGATGAAAAGGAAGGGGAGGATGAGAACTCTTACCTGCTTTTGATGGTTCGTTAAATGGGTGTATGTAACTCCCGAGATCCTCGTTGCAAATTCTCCTCTCGAACACAAATTTTCGCTCAACTCCTATGGTAAAAACACAATGGTAAATAATTTTCACTAATTCATCTTTTTTATATTATTTTTTGTTTTTTAATAGAAAATAATTGTTGAAATATTTAAATATTATAGGTTTTTACCATGTTTTTCTATAGTTTTTATGGTGAAAATGCCCTAATGTTGCTATTTGAGGATTTCAGAGCCTTATTGGATGTTTTTTGGCTACGATAAAGTTTTTATTTTTATTTTTCATGCTCTGGCTCAAATTGAAAAAAGTTTCGAGCGCATTTTACAATCCAAAAAAAACGAAGAAAGGGATTATTAGATGACATAGTGGACAATTTGGTGATTTTTGGCTCTAAGAACATTTTTTAATTTTCTTGACTGTGTTAAACCTCTGGTTCTCGCAGTTTGCAGGTGGATTATTTTCTATAGGAGTGTCTACTGCTCGTGATATCCTTTCCGGTTTTTTGGGGGTCGTTTCTCATGGGAGGGTGTGTGCCCTGCGTTGAGCCTCCTTCTGTGAAGACACTCGCTCCAAGGAGATTCATCCCTCGATGTTGGAATCAGGTTGAGCTCAAATGGTGGTGTGGGCACTTTGTTGTTTGGGTGTTGCTCTTGGTGGGGTCTCCCTTGTTGCATCGGTGGTGTTTTTGTTAGCATGAGTCATTTATTTATTCTTCGATTTTGGATTTAGGAGTTTTCGGCCCCTGTTTCTCCGTAGTATAAGTGCTCTGAGAGTCATGGATATTGATGGAGGGGGATCCTCCCCTCCCTCTAATCTCACATATTTCAGGAGGTTGGTTGCAGCAAGCATCAACAGGAAGCCCTCTCAGAATCAACAATATTTTGTCAAGAAACTCAACAATATTCCCTCTATGGATTTACCTGTGGAATAGCCATGCCGAACAGCTTTGAATATTGTAGATCATTGTCTCATTGGCCAAGTTACTGGTCTTTGGACATCTCCCAAGGCAATCAAAGGGTGGGTTCAACAAAAATGGAAACCTCTGATCGCAGAAGGCATTCGAAACAACCTGATAGGTAAAGGATATTATGTTTTTCTTTTTGAAAACTGAGAAGATAGAGATTTAATTTTTAGGAACGGGCTATATTTCATGAGCCTTCAAGGACTTTACCTGAATAAGTGGACTCCATATTTTGATCTGAATAAATATGCCCCTTATGTTGTTCCTATATGGGTTAGACTACCTCATATTCCTCTTCATTGTTGGAACTCGAAGTCTCTTGAAGCTATAGGAAACACTTTGGGGAAGTATATTGACAAGGCTAAAAGAAGAGGACAATACACTTGTGATCAAATTTGTGTTGAAGTGGACCTGGAGGTAGGGATTCATGAAGTTATTAAGTTGACAGTAGCAGATTGGTCACATGTGAAAGAGCTCGATTATAAGCAATTGTCGTTTAAGCGTCGACATTGTCATGGCTATGAGGATTTTGCCAGATCTTGCAAGAAGAAAGCTGACAAAGAAGCCACCAAAGAAAAGGGAGATCAATGGACACAAGTCCAAAAAACAAGTTCAACAAAGCAAGGAAATAGTTAACAGGGAAACAAAGTAGAAATGGGGTCCGGTAGTAATCCCACTGGACCAAAACAACATGAAATTGGCACAGCCATGAAGGGAGTAATAACTCAAAACACTTTTGAAGTTCTGGACATCCCTAAAGAACATCCCTCAGTAATTGGAATAGTTATGAAGGAAGTAACATCCCAAATTTTTTTTGATGTAATTAGAATCCATGAAGAACTACCTTCAGTTCTTGAAGAGTGAGAAGTTCCCCAAGCTTATGATCAGTCTCAAGAAGGAAACAGAGCATTAGATTAAACAAATATGGGTTTCCATGCTGAGGGATACTCTCCAGCTTATGCAGAAATGGAAAAAAAATGAAAACCATGGAAAATTATGGCTCATCTGAAGAAGATTCAATTGAGAGGTCCTAAAAAAAGGACGCAAATCTATCAAGAATATTAGGGAGGAAGAATATGAACGCTTGAATATGCAAGGAATCCAAGCCACAATCGAGATGTCAATTTCCAGGAATACCGGGGCTAGACCTTCAAAAGGAGGCCCTCTTTCTTCTTCCAATCTTAAATAATGAACATTGTCTCTTGGAATTGCGGAGGACTTGGAAATTCATCGAAAGCGGAAGTTGTAAAAGACCTTATAAAAATGGCTTCTCCGAATGTTCTTCTGCTCAAAGAGACTAAAATAGACAAGGATACCCTTCTGTCCTTAAGTAAAATGAGTTGGAATAAAAATGTTGGGTTGGTTGTGAGTGCTCGTGGGTCTGCGGGTGGAATTGCTAGCTTGTGGATAGAGAACCTTTTCTCTCTGTCAAACTCTCATATAATGTAGCATTGGGTTTTTACCGAACTCTGACATCTTCCAAGTATGATTTCTTTAGCTCTGTTCAATCTCTATGTACCTGTTAACTTCCAGGAGAAATGAGAATGTTGGAGTTATCTAAATGATTTTATTGCTGAAAATTCCTTTACAAATATTATGATTACTGGTGATTTAAATATAATGCTGGATTCTAAAGAAAATAAAGGTGGCCTCTATGGGAGAGACCCCATGCTCAAAACGGTGGATAATTTCATTTCATTTTGGGATTTGATCGATTTTAAAGCTAAAAAAGCCAGATTTACTTAGACAAATAATCAAATTGGTGCTACTAATATCTCTGCGAGGCTGGACCATTTTCTAGTTCAAAGTTCTTTTTTGATCGAAAAAAATATTATTATCTCCTCTAGCATTTTTCCTAAGCTTTCCTCGGACCATAAACCGATTTTTTTGTTGATAGAAGAGGAAGAGGATATCGGTCCCATTCCCTTCTAGTTCAGCCCTCTGTGGATTGGCAGAGATGGGTTTATGAACATTATTTCTAAGGCATGGGATATTCTAGTCTTTAGATTGTCGAAATTTATGTGGGAGAGGAAACTCAAAAACACTAAAGTTGTGTTAAAGGATTGGATCAAACTCTCTCAGTAAAATCCAATCAGTGATAGAAAAGAGGCTTTGAAAAAATTGGAGGAAATCCAATTGGAAATGGAAGAATCAGAAATTACCTCTTCCCTATTGGAAAAAGAGCAACAAGCTCAATTTAATTCCTTTCGTGCTTTTAGACAAGAAGAAGAATATTGGAGATTGAAGTCACGTAGCACATGGTTGAAAGCAGGAGATCGAAATACATCCTTTTTTCACAAATAGTACATAGCTAGGCTTTCTCAAAATCATATCTCGGAAATTACCTCTTTGTCTGGTGTTACAATAAAGGCATTTCTCAAATTAAACAAGCTATTGAAGTACATTTCCAGAATCTCTACAAAGAATATGGATTCATTGATTCTAGTTTAACTTCTAAATTTTTTACTAATATTCCCTATTTGGTGAGAGATGAGGAAAATGAGGAGTTAATGAAGCCATTTTCAGAGAAAGAGATCATAGATGTTATTTGATCTATGGGGCCAGATAAAGCCCCAGGCCCTGATGGTTTCTCTTTTCACTTTTACAGAGTTTGCTGGTCAATAATCAAGAAACACTTACTCCAAATGATCAAAATATTTCTAGTTTAAAGCCAAAGTGGGTGGATGCACCAACTCCACTTTCCTTGCACTTATCCCTAAAGAAGTTAATCCTTCTTCTTTTGATCGATTCAGGCCAATTTCACTTTGTAATGCTTCTTATAAAATTTTCTCTAAAATTTTAGTTAACATGCTCAAAACCATGCTTGGGAAGTTGATTTCACCTCTTCAAGGTGGGTTTGTAAAAGGGAGGCATATTCTAGATAATGTGATCCAAGTTCAGGAAGCCATGCAATCCAGTTTCCAAAGAAAGGAGAAGGGCATGCTAATTAAACTCAATATGACAAATGCCTTTGACAAGGTAAAGCTATCTTTTCTTTACTCAGCTCTCCATTATTTTGGTTTTTTCCCTGCTTTCATAAATTTGATAAAATATTGTATTGATAAGTCGTGGATAGCGCCCTTGGTTAATGGCAGACCAACAAACTTATTTCAAGCTTCTAGGGGTCTTTGGCAGGGCTGCCCTCTCTCGCCATTTATGTACATTCTAATGGCTGATGCTTTGAGTAAAAATTTAACTGCAGGGAAAAATGAAGGGATTATCCCGAGCATTCACCCATTCAGTGGTGTTGAAGCTATCAACCATGCTATTTTTGTGGATGACACCTTGCTTCTGGGCGGGGCTTCTCTTAAAATGGCAAGAGTTTTTGCATAAATCATGCACCATTTTTGTATTATTTCAGGTGCTCTTATTAACAAACATAAAAGCATTGTGTATAGATGGAATGTAGATCAATTAGCTATTGCAAACATTTCCCATATTTTAGGCTTTAAAGGATTTGCTAGTTGGGATAAGGTTAAGTATTTGGGACTCCCTTTAACCTTGGGAAAAAATAACCCTTCTCTCTGGTTGGAAATTATTGGCAAGATAAAATCAAAGATTTCCTTGTGGGGTGGACATTGGCTCACGAAGGCAAGGAAGCTTACTTTGATCAAGTCAACTCTCCCAGCTCTTCCTATTTACCAATCTTCTCTTCTCCTGGCCCCTGGAGAAGGGGAAAAGGAAATCAGAACCGTATGCATTTGGTAAAATGGTAGGTTGTTAAAATACCCATATTAGAAGGTAGATTGCAAATCAGAGACCCAGAATTGATCAATTTAGCTATGGGAGGTAAATTACTATGGCGGCTCTTCTCAGATAAAAAGCACCCGGTCAGTCAAATTTTCTAGAATAAATATCTTAAAGGATGATCTCTCAGATATCTTCAGATGTCAAACTCTCCCAAAGGCTATATTTCGTGGAATATCTATAGAAAAGGTCTTGACTTCTTTACCAAGCATCTCTATCGTATTCCAGGAAATGGCAGAAACACACTCCTATGGGATGATAAAATTAATGATTATGTCTCTCTCAACTCTGATTTTTCCCTTGCTGAGATCAAACTCTAGTTGATGAATAAAGTCCTTTTAATGCTTTCGGATCTAGTTTCCTGGGACAGTCATGGTAATTGGGACGCGTGGGTTCTCCCAGACCTTTCGGAACGTGTCGATCCCTCTTTGTTATTTCAAAAAAACTTGCTATTGAAAAATATTTCTAGAAGATCTCCCATTCATTCAACATGTAAGTACATGTGGGTTTGGGGTGTAACATCTCCAAAAATTAAAAAAAAATTAAAAATTCTATGTGATATTAAATGCTAAATCATAGTTAGAATGCTAGTTTAATAATTAACTTTAGTCTAGTTAATAGATAGTTTACAAAGACAATACATAAAGAGAAAAACTTAGGAGTTAATACTCTTTAGTTAACTATAACTAAAAGGCTACATAATTTACTTACTAACTTATAATTCACTTGCCACTGACCATACTCAATATGTATTGATTTTTAGTCTTGAATAAAACTATTTATCAAAAGTTAATGAGTTAAAAATTATTGAATTCAGATCATTGGTTTATTTGTAAGAATGTGTATGATTCTGATGGTTTTTTTCTTTTCTTACTAAAGGGGGCTTGAGGTTATCCTGAGGCTTACTTAGCTTTTTCAAAGCTAACGTAGATCTGATGCTTGTACATGACTCACATGTAAAAACTTACTTCCAGGTTTATGATATAAAAGAATTAAGTCTCGGAAGACTAAACGAGTAAGTTAGGAAAGATCCTTTAAACTCTATTTATTGTCTAGATTATCGAAGTGAAAGAATTCCTAGGCCTAAAGCAAGGACTATTCTACCTAGGTAGCAAGTGGAGTTGATAGGGTGATCATTTGTTTTAAATAAATAAATTATATGATTGATTGTATATAATTTATCAACATGCTTTTAGTTGTTTGTAATACTAGAATACATTCCCATTGTTTTATAACTATTGTCTTTAACCATGTTAATCCTAGAACTTCTTAAGCCCTTAAATTATCAGTATTAGTTTGACAACTATAGATTAACTACAAAATATAACCAAAACTACCCTAGGCATGAAGTCGATGCATAAAATGACATTACAACCTAGCTAAAACTCCATCATGCATAAAAATGAATTGTTAATTGTTATCAAAGGTAATGGTATTACTCATACACAAATCCCAGGGTTAACATGCAGGTTCAAAATATATAAAGCAAATAAAAATTTCAATGTTAGTGTAATCCACGTGGTGGATGCTCTCAAGGTGGAGGGTTTTGGGTGATAAACCCTATGCAAATGCGTTCAATGTTTACCCTCAAAATTCGCTTGGTTTGGATCAGTTGTTTGTTTGGAACAGAAGAGTAGGCCGACAGGCCCTCAACCTCCTCGGGTCTTTTCAATAGTTGTCAATATGGTCTTAGTCATGGCATTAGCATGCTTGAAGCTCTGGTTCTTCGTCATAACTGTTTTATCAAGGCTCGAAGTTTAAACAGTGGCCACTTCTTGTGTGCCCGTGGCGTTAGCAGGTTTGAACCTTTGGTTCTTCACCATAACCGTGAGCTCAACATTAAGCAACTGGTAAGTTGAAAATAATTCTCCAAGCATTCTTCTTCTTTAAAAAAATTATACCAAGTTATATTCTAAACAACTCTAAACATTTGTTGTTTGATGACAGGTGACAAATGCTTGGCATTGCATAGTTGAATGTTGAAGGCGAAGATCTGAAAAGTGTGAGCGTGAAAGGCTCAAGTAAGCCTCGGTCCCAACCCTAGGGTACCCTTTGTTGTGAATGTGTCTGCGGTGATACCACTAGTTTCTATAGATGTTACTACGGTGTTCAGATTTACTTGTAGTAAATTTTTGTTTTGTTTGGAAAGGAGGCCATAAGGTCATCCTTAGTGATACCCTTAGGGTTTCATAGGTGGACTATGACTCTTGTAATAATGGTTTAGGGCAGGAATAATATTGTTCTAGGGTTTTGTATTCATTTTTCATGCTATGTTTAAGCTATAAGGGAAACTTCCTCGGCCTCTTGCTCAAACACTGTAACTCTTTTGAGGCTATGAGCCATTAATGCATTTTAGTTTTATGAGTTGAAGCCTATGGCGACTGTATTGGTTAATTGCTTGCTAAAATGAAGACTCTATTTATAATTCTTTTGTTTTTAAAAGGCAGAGCTTACGGTCGTAGTGTAAATATTTGTTGGCATTTGGAGTTACAGTACATCCAGCTTGGTAAGTAGTTTTTTTTGTGATGACACAATTGGTTATAAATTATTCTATGACTACGACTGGTTTAAGCCATTGGTAAATTTAGTTGTTTGAAAATCTTTTTGTACAAACGGTACCGTAAAGGATTAACCTAGGGTTTGGTTTTTAAATAAATAGTTTTGATATTTAGGTTATCTTCATATCTTCGATTTTTGGTATAAACGATAGTTAAATTATAAACGTCTTCCTTTCAATTGGAAGAGATGGAATCTATCCTTCGACTTACTTAGTTGTTGGATAAAGATTTAAGAGATAAGATTTGTTCCTTATCTGAAGTATACAGTTATCTATTTTTAATTATTCACTAGCTGTGGAATTTTTTTTTATAAATAGGTTCTATAAATGGTTATGAAGGGTTATATTAATGAGTAGGGTTTAGAAAGAACAGTTTACAAACATGAATAATAATATTAATGTTATATTGATTGTTTACAGTTTGGCTTACTAAGTTCATAATTTATGTACTATAATACAATAGGTGTTATAATGTTAACCATTTTCAGCTTATTGACTGTTCATCATGAACTTACAGTGTTAGATGCTTTAAAAGAAATAGTTGGAGGTTTAACTGCGCATTATTTACTATAATATAACTAGAATACTTGTTTATAATTCAAGTATTAAAGTATTAGAATAATGAATGGTTTTTCTTTACTAAGTGTAAATAAATATTTTGTATTACAGTAATTATTACTGTATTATAGTATACACAGTTTAATGACTGTGTGACAAAAGCTTATTATAATGGATTCTATGTAATGTTCTTAGAGGTTTTTGTATAAAAGGTTAAGTTCTAGAAATGGATTATTATGCTAAATAGCTGGAAAATAACAATAAAAAGATTCCAATGTTAAAACAGTTACTTGAAGATATTGCTCGTAACTTATCAGGAGAAAAGATTGTTGATACATTTCTACATAAACTCTTCAATTTGATAACAGTTTCAAATCATTTATCCATGTATAATCATTCCTATCTACCTATAAACAATCCTTCTGTACTAGAGTACGTCATCGTAAGATGAGTGAAAAAATGCAGAAAGGAATTTTACTCATTTATTCTGATAATCATATACAAGTAAACTTTCCTGAATAAATTTGCAGACTTAAGCATTCTACTAACAGACTCAAAGTATCTAAGTAATAATAGAAAAACTAAACATGACTGCTTTCATTCCAGTAATTTGCTTTGACAGAAATAAATAAGATAGCACAATGGAACCTGGTAATTTGTAGAAGAGACAAACAGCCTAGGGAGCTTGTTCCACCCAACCTTTTCCTAAAGATAGCTCAATTACTTGTCTTAGGACCCCCGATCTTGTCCACTGATCCACCAGGATGAATGCACTGTGTGAAGAAATGAGATTAAATAACCCTGCAACTCAATAAGAGTACTTAACAACAATACTTATGTCCTGATAAGTATCGAACTCAGCTATGTGGTTGAACTAGTTTTGAATGCAGTCTTAATCATTTAATCCACTTCTAACTTCCCCCTCATCAAATATCTTGTGCTCCTTTCTCAACTTTAGAATTTTCACAAGGTAACGAATGAATCCCTCCTGCTTAATTCGATGGATAGATATATGCATTCCTAGTACTTTTGGTCAGGATTTTAATTAATGAGCCACTTGCTCTGTTCCACTTTCTTAGGGAACATGACCACAAAATTAGGGAAGTTTCCTCCTACAACAGCTAGAAGTTATTGAGGATGCTGCCATGTGTCAGTTTGCTCTCACCCCATTCTATTCCTCCTAGTGGGTAAGTGGAAACTCATTCAACAGCCTCCTTCGGCTATTTGTCTCATCTTTTATTTATTAAATAATAAAAGATTCAACATAATTAATTACAGTCATCCTTGACCCCACTTGGTCAATAGTCATAAACTTTACAATAAAAGTAAAATATAATGTTTTCTTAAACATAAAATGTTATTGAAATTGGGGTATGTGACATGGGGTCCCATTGGCTCCTACTCAGCCACGTGTGGCTTCCAGTCATTGCAAAAATCCGTTGATTCCACTCACAGCGCAGCCTTCTGGAAATTAGTATGGATTTCACCCAGTTTACCAAAAATCAATTTTTTATGTGGACTCTTATGCAAGAGAAAGTTTTAACACGTGAGAAATTATCAAAAAGTGGCTTCTCTGGACCTTTCAGATGTTGTTTTTGCCTTCAAGCTGCTGAAACTGCAGCTCATCTCTTTGTTGGGTGCGATTTTACTCAGAAAGTATGGATACATTTCTTGTGCGGGCTGCCTTGTCTCCATGTTCCTTCAATTTATGAACCTGTTAATTTGTTTAAGATATGGTAGTCAAGGTATCTTGGCCTTCTTTCAACCAGTTATGGATGGAGGAAAATATGGCAAGTTATTCCAAAATTTGTCTGGTGGAAAATTTGGTTAGCTGGAAATGATTCAGTGTTTAACAGTAAAGTCATAAAGCCAAAAATTATAGTACTAAAAGCTAAGGATCTTCTGTTGGAAGTAGTTGGAAATGTTCAAATTGACGCCATCAAACTTGAAGCTTAGCATAAATGGCTTGGATCTCTTCTAGTGGAAAAAATTCATTTGGCTTTGGGAAGGCCTGTTTTTAAATCAAGTTGAAAGGTCAAAACCTTGGAAGCGGAATTTTTAAATTGGTGGAAAAAGGAAAAAAAGCTTCAGTCTTCTTTGATGGAGCATCAAAAGGAAATCTTGGGAAAGCTAGGGTAGGAGGTCTGATTTTCTTTCCAGGAGGAAGACTTGAAACTAGTTTCAGCTGGGGAGTTGGACAACTTACAAATATTTAAAATGGCGGACGGATACTGTGTTGCGTTGGGAGAGAGTGTTCTCCCAACGCAACACAGTATCCGTCCGCCATTTTAAATTATAAACTGTGTACAATGAACAACCTGAACTTACAAATAATCAAGCAGAGTTATTTGCACTTCTTAAATCCTGTCAAATTGCAAAGTCAGCTAGACATAATAACATTCAATTCTTTGGAGACTCAGAAATTATAATCAATGTTCTAAATTCGACTTCAAAGTTCAATAATCTCAGTTTGAATGTGTCAATAAAAAGACTGCATTTCATTTTGATTGATTTTGAGTCTGTCTCCTCCTATCACATTCTTCATGACTTGAATAAGCTGGCATATTTTAGAGCAAATCAGGGTTGCCTTCTTCCTCCTAGAATGTTAATCTTGAATGGTGGTTCTAGTGTATTGCATCCTATTCCTTAATTTTCTAGTGAGAAGACTTGTAATCATGGAGTTGTATATCCCGGAATATTTGTAATTGGGTGAAGGCCCATTAGTTCCGTATCAATATATATATATATATATATATATATATATATATATAATTTTGGTTATAAAAAAAAATCGAGCACCTTTTATACCCTAGTCGTGCTCATTAAAAACTCAGGAAAAAGGTACCGAGTATGCTTTTATCGCTTTTTCGGACTCGTAAAAATGAATACGGAAAAGGAAACACCCTTGGATCCATATTTAAGCTCTTTTAGGCTCTTTAAATACCAAAAGATCACCAAGCGAACTTGAAAGGTCGTCTATCCAGTGATAGTTTACCCCTTTTTTGGACCATTTAGACTTATTTATGAAAAAGGTATACTCTAGTTTATTTCGACTAGAAGAGTTCTCCTAGGTATTGGTTTATACTTTTTTGGACCTCAGGGACTATATTTATGAAAAAGTTCACTTAACAGTCTTCTTAGTCATTTCAGACTCTCTAAACATGAAACGGTGATCGAGTTTACCTTCTTAGGACTTGTAAAATCAAGCAATGAATGACCATTTTATGGGAATGAACCACTCCTTTCTTAGGTTCATAAAACATATCAGGTTGGACTCATCACTTGACGAGCTATATTGAGTGTTTATTACCCTTTTCAATCTCGTTAAAAAGTAAAGAGGTACTCTTCCATCATGATGGGGAAATTGAGGGAATGGGGAGACATTTTTCATTTGTCTTAATGGAAGCTCGTAGTCATTGTTGAACATGAAACGTTTCTGCATTTCATTCAAATAGTTAGGTATTCAACTCATCATCAATTTGATCCACTTTTATGAGTCATTTTACTTCTTTGAGTCAATTCAACGAATGCATCGTACTATCTTTGCATTATGTCTGGTCTCTGCCTCGTTGAGTCGATGCTTCCAAGGCAATTGTCATGTTGTTCAATGTTCAAGGGGAGTCTTTATCATAGTCTACTTCTACAATTACTTTGCCTTCCTCCAAGTTGGTTGTATCTGAGTAAGTCTTTTGTTTGTTCCATTACCATAATCACTTCAAAAATTGCTTTTGTTCCAAGTTTCGTGTTGATGATGGGGGAAACATCATGGCCCTTCTTCGATGAGTCTATTCCCATTGACACCAGCACATCATCTAGGAATTAGTCTTAGAAACCAATCAAGTACCTTGAATCCTGCATGCCAAAATGGTAGGTTTCCTCGCTTATGACAGTAGGATTTCATCATTGGTCTCTGATTGGAAGATTATTCCAATTGTTCGACTTCATATCATCTATTCACATTTGGAGGAATGTGTTGGGGTACATTGGGAATCATTGGCATTAATGGTTATTTCCCTCGTACTTGTTAACGGTATACATCAATGATCGGTAATCAAGTGGTTTCTACGATGTTCTACATTAGGACATCTATTCACATGGATAAAATCATACTATTTAGTATTGGAATGAAGGCCTTGAGTGGTTAGGAATTAATTGAATATGTTCCTATCCTCAGGTTCTGATGGAGTATTTTTTGAGTCATTGCATGGATCCACATTGTATTTCTAGTGGCTATGCTCAAGTTTGAGGTAGGATAACATATATCTACAGTGTATATTCCGTAGCTATGTCTCGATTTGATTCTTGTTGATCATGGATATATAGTGTATTATTGGTAGCCGTGACTTGGTCATTATACATGAATCTGCAGTGTATTGGTCAACAACCATGATTTGAGTCAGATAGTTTATAACTAGTGTTATGCCAAGTCTTCACTCACCACTCTTTTGTCTTTGATTCCATATCATGACTTACAAAGTATTCCACCTATCACATTCACATAGCTTCATACTTTGGGGGGCATTCTGTTACAACCAAATTTTGTTCTTATGCTCAATCCCCTGAAGTTTCCTAGATCAATCCCCTGTTTCTTAAGGCCTATATTGTTCCTTACATTCTTTTGCAGGTATAGTTGATCGTAAGAAAAATCACAAGGCAAGGATCACCTTCTCAGTGAGGTAAGAAAGCTTGACATTCAAGTGGTTTAACAATATAGGGAGAGGATGCATTGTTGTGATTCTTTTGTTCTATATCCACCCCATGTAGACTAGGGAAACAATCTTTGTCTGCATTGATTGAGAATTTTCAATGATAATCATCCATATATTTAATCAACATTATAATATTTTACAACATTGAAAAATGCAATACAATACACGTTTTACTATATATGAATAAGAGAACCTTCGCCATAATAAATGAGACAACATACAAGTCCACGATAATCAAATTATCAATATGGGATTGTTGCATTTATTGCTAAATTGTTGTCATTTGATTGAGAAAATATGTCCAATACATTAAACAAAATGTTTTATTTTCATAGATAAAAATTTCAAACCATACAACTTATTGTATCATTCACTTATATTGATTATCATTCTTCACTCAAACTATTATCATTGCTCGAGCTACCTACATGCCTCATTTCTTCATCACTTGTAGGTGATATTGTACTTGGGTTATTTGGATAATTTTTTCATTCATTAGTTTGATTGTGTTCCCTCTTTTCATGTTCCATCTACTAGCATAGAAATAAAGTGTAATGAGTATATATACATTTATAATATAATATACATGATTATGTGAATAAAAAATCATATCATTGCAAGAAGTGGTTCATAAACAATATGCATTGTTTCACAGCCTTCCCTCACGACTTCTCTCAACAACTCTTATATTGGCTCCACTATATGCCTTGTTTCCTGCAAGTTTTGTATGCCATGACAAACCAAGGATATAATTAATATAAATACTTCTTGTTGTTCCATTAATTATAAAATGAGAGAACTAAAACAACATAACTACTTACAAATTGCATAATTAACCTTTGATACTCTAACGTATACTCACAACATATACTTAATCTAACATCAATCAATTTTTCAAATGGCTCTTCTTTGTATGTTAGAACATGTTAGAAGACATCCATGAATGCGCTTAAGTTAAATAAAAAATAAAGTTCACAACAAATATGAAATATTAAGCAAGGAAAAAACAAGTACTCACAAACTTTGTGATCAACCCTTTTCTCCCTTGTTGTCTCGTCTTATGCATTGAATTGGTTGCATTTTCTTCCGTGTTGTCTTGTCTTATGTGCCAAAGGGGTTACATTTTCTTCCTTGTTGTCTCACCTTATGTGCTAACTGGATTACATTTTGACAACAAAACAATTGAAAATTAGTATTTCATGTGATAATTAAACTCTATGTACATAAAAAAAAATCAATTAGTACATTTCCTTAATACACATTGTTGTTGGGATGGCCCCTCTTGTAATGCAATTATTTTCATGTTTCTTTGAATATCTCCTTGTACACTTTTTGTACATCCCTACTAACATGTATCAGAACTATCATCTCATTCTTACTTTGGAATTTTCATAATATTCCTCAAAAAATGAAAAGGAATTTTTTTTTTAAATTTATATGAAAGTAAACACAATTGAACTATTAATTTTGTAATTTTTTGGAGTAGTATATACATATATAAAAGATCATGTTTAGAAATAATACTTTTTAAATGACTTTATTTATTTACTATTGTGTCACTTTTTTCTATTGCAAGTTTGATAGGTCTCATTGGCCATTGCTCTATAAATGCTTGTTGTAGTTTATATATAACCTTATTCTTGCAGTAATTGGGTTGATTTGCGTACTATAAGTGGAAACTACGTCTATACATTCTTTCTGCTATATCCCTCATATATTTATAAAATATTTTCTCCCTTTCATAGAATTCCAACACCACTCAAGATGAATAGATGATCAATTCATCATCATTTACATCCTTCATATTTTTTTTTAATCTTTTTAGTATGACCTTCCCTCCCTTAATTACCAATCCTTTCACGACATTCAACAAATGTGAAATACGGTATTTGACATATGTTAGCGACTATTCTTAAAAAACACAATATTACTAAAAATTCAAAGAAAAAATTTATATTGATTACATTTTGATCCACATAATGTCTATCTTTACAACATTTCCGTAAAGGTTTTATTCTATTTTTCATTTAGATTGAAAACAATCTTATCGATTTTCTTCAAGTCTTTTCTCTAAATGACACACATTAATTAATACACATCATTGAAACCTATAAATAATTCAAATATATTAATTTTATACTAAAATTTCAAATAAATTTATTTATTATCTTTTTATGATGTGCTCTCATCATGCTTGTTGTAACATAAATTTTTTCCTTAAACTGAACTATGAAACATCTTCTATCAATAAAACTTATGCATTATGAAATTTAGAAACTATGAAATATGTTTTATAAATAAAGAAAATAATTTGAGGCTAAAATTGTTTTTGAGCTAATCAGTGCACATGATACAGTTATACGCATCAATGTGCATGCACATGTATACATCAGTACCTATTTAATAAACTCAAAGAATTGGTATGCAAACATCATGTAATACGCATCAATGTGTCATGCACATGTATACATCAGTACCTATTTAATAAACTCAAAGAATTGGTATGCAAACATCATTACTAGATATTTCATGTTGTAGATATTGATACCAAATGTACCTATTTAATAAACTCAAAGAATTGGTATGCAAACATCATTACTAGATATTTCGTGTTGTAGATATTGATACCAATTTTTAAAATAATATTCTATAGTTCAAATAGTGTGTTTTTAGTTTATAATGCAATGGCGCCTCTTTAATAATAATATGCACTAGTATAATTATGTTGTGAGAATGTTTTACTACAATTAAAATCATGTGGTGCGTTATATAATAGTAAGTGCACCGGCGGATAGTTTTTTGTTATTATTTTTGTGCACTTTCTAACCCATAAACTAGAGTGGTCTTCCTTTTTGACAAAGGGAAATGGTGAATTTTATTATACAATGTGCACTAATTACTATGCAATCTTTCTTTTTAGACAGAAAGCAACAAGTTTTGGTATCTAACTCAATAAGTGGTCCCATTTCAATAAATACCCAACATTCTATATGTAAATACACAAAGCCATTAAATATCCATTTCGTAGAAGAAATCTCATTGTGAAATATTAAAGAGAATAAATTTCTAATGATAAAGTTTGCAACTACATAAAATAGAAGGGGAAGAACAAGAAAGATAGGGCTTACAACATTAAAGGTAACTATCAAAACCTATATTTTCTTGAGAACACATTATAATATTAATATAAATAAATATAATAAATGATTTTTTTAAACAAATTAGGAGAAAAATGAGATGAATAAAAAGAAGTTACTTAAAATTTTTCTTTATATAGTTGTATGTGATTTATGGTGATCCCTTGCAAATTTGGTTCTTAAAAAATGGGCATTCCAAATTCTTCCTTGGTAAATCTCTCTTACGCAAGTATCCCTTCTAAATCTTGGCTAAAGAATGTAAGAGTGGTTATGTTTTTCTATTATAAAAACACTTTTAGAAAATGAAATCCCCGCTTATTTTGTTCACCAGTACAAAATGTCGGATAAATGACAAAAAAACGACCAAAAACCATATATAAACGACCATTTTTACTTAGGGACCACTGGTAGCAAATTTCTAGTATCTTATCATGCGGCAAAAAATGTGCCAATTTTTATTTTGGTCGTTTTTAGCTTTCCTTGTGGGCATATATTTGGTCGTATATTTAGTAATTTAATTGTATAAAAACACTTTTAGAAAATGAAATCCCCACTTATTTTGTTCACCAGTACAAAATGAGAGATAAATGACAAAAAAACAACCAAAAACCATATATAAACGACCATTTTTTACTTGGGGACCACTGGTAGCAAATTTCTAGTATCTTATCATGCGGCCAAAAATGTGGCAATTTTTATTTTGGTCGTTTTTAGCTTTCCTTGTGGGCATATATTTGGTTGTTAATTTGGTTGTATATTTAGTCATTAATTGTCAAATTAATGACCAAATATACGACCAAATTAATGACCCCAAAACAAGCTATACACGATCAAACTAAATACGAACACATTTTTGGTCACGTGATAAGATAACAGAAATTTTCTATCAGTGACCGCCAACTCAAAAGTGGTCATTTATATGCAGATTTTGGTCACTTATCTCTCATTCTGTACTAGTGTTTTATTCATTGATTTCTGTAGATAGGGCATAGAGGAATTAAACCACCAACCTCCTACATGTAAGGAAGGTGCTCTTCCATTGAGATAATACCCTTGAAGTATTTATAACATTCATAAGACAAATGATGTCAACAAATATAATCATTCTCCTTTTAGCATTGACATTATAGATCCAGCTAAACAAATGTAGACATTATTCCTTTTATACCATAATTATTTTATAGTGCCATGATCTACAACATAAAAAGCATTCTACATCAAGACACACAATGGAACTAAGAACTTCAAATCAAACAATGAAAATAGAGTTCATCAACTGAAACTAGATATGCTACAATATTACACCGACCAGAACTGAGAACATCAAATCAAATGATGTCAATTTGAAATGCCAACAATGAAAATAGAGTTCACCAACTAAAACTAGATATGCTACAATATTACAAACTAAAAGAATCTAATTCAAAATTGGGCTATATGGAATCCATGCTAGCGATAATAAATTTTTAGAAATTTTACTATTTACAATTCACTCTCAAACAAACTTATACATAGCTCTAATCACTAATACAAAATGAGAGATTAGTGACCAGGTGACTAAAAAATTGGTCACCACAATTTTTTCAAGGGACAAATAACCAAAATTAAGAAATTTTAATTGAGCTAACTAAAAATGACCAAGATAAATAACCAATTTGGTCATGGGATAAGAACTAAGCTAAACATGACCAAGATAAATGACCAATTTGGTCACGAGATAAGAACTAACATAAAAATGACCACATAACAATTGGTCATTTATTTGGTCATTTTAAGTTGTGTCACTCCAACAATGGAAAATTACAATTTTGACAATGAATTTGTACAATTTACTAAATCATCTGAAATATTAGAATTTAATAAATTGTAGACCCCCTCGTGTATCACAGCTCAACATTAATGCAATATGAAGAAGATTTGCATTGCTTACATTAACGACCTTATACGTAGTCTTATGTTCTTGGACCAAAAGCATATTTCTTATAAGCTTTACATCCTTCCCAAGATATCATAATTAATTTTTAATACATTTGTGATACACGCATTAATATAAACCATCCCAACCTAAGATATCGCAAGTACCACAATATAACTAAACTAAAAATGACCACATAACAATTGTTCATTTATTCGGTCATTTTTAGTTGTCACTCCAATAATGAAAAATTACAATTTTGACAATGAATTTGTACAATTTACTAAATTTTGAACATGTAGATGGATTCAAAGACCCCCTAGAAGGGGTATCTGAATCCATCTAGGGGTCTCTTAATCCATATGCAATGTCCAAATTTAGTAAATTGTAACATTGTAGATGGATTTGGAGACACCAGCTAGTGTCAAAACATTATTCCATAGGCTAACCTATTTAACATTTTTGCAAGATCATTTCATTTGTACTATCACATCCACTTTGATGTTCTTATCATTTCCATATCTTATTTCCCAATTTTTTCTTCCATATCATCCCTTCAACATATCCACCAAGTTGCATAATGTTCATCATCATAGTCTCATACTTGAGTCGAGTCTTAGATATTTTTTGTCTTTCCCTCTTGGAATTGACATGTCATGAAGTTGGTGTCATTATATTTGATTCATCATACTGGACACGTTCAAATTTTGTTTGAACAAAACTATCATCATTTGACCATCTCAACAATTTGTTAAAGTTTCAACAAGTTCATGTATTTTGCGTCATCATGTTAGCTAAAAATGGTCGATTTCACAACCTCCATTAATTTTCCATATGCATCCATTCATCACGATTCTCCTCGCACCTGAGTTTGGAAAGTTATAGATTTCCCCTCAAGTCTCTCCCTTGCCAAAAATAGTCAATATCCTCCATTTTGAAAAGAAAAAAAATCCTCCCTTTATGTAAGATTCCTTAAAAAAAAAGAGTTATCATGATTCTAATATTTCCTCACGTTGACATTGAATAAATAAAATGTTAATGGTGTAAAATAAAACTCTAAAATAGAAAATGGATACACAACATTATATCAAGGAATATAAAATAAAAAACCATTCAATTAGAAACTATTCCTCTAGTTTTTTTAGCTTTTTCAGGGTCACATGTCCCTGGCTCCCACAACACCTTCCTGTCAAGTAACATTATATATATAGAGAGAGAGAGAGGCCCTATATGTGTTTATATATTATAATATATTTCATCATATATATATATATATTAAAACCAAAACATATAGTGTTATTAAAGCACGTATATAATATAATATTGTAAAAAAAACATTACACAACATGGCGAGTACCAAACAAAAAATTTGGAAACCCGTCGTCTACGGATGGCCAATTGACATCGACATCCATTCAAATGGTCATTTTCATGTCTTGAAGGTTTCCTTGCAATTATTCTCTAACTTTAGACATCCAATGGCTTTAACCCAAATTTGAGGTCAATCTTGCTGAAGAATTTCACTTTCAGAGATTAAATGTAATAGGCTGTTAATATTTGACAATGCATACTAGTTTTTAAATGGTGATACGATTCAATTCAATAATCTACACATCCTCCACATGCCATCCTTCTTTCAAACTAATACAATGTTAGGGCCATAAGGTTGCAATGATCAAGTGGGGTGTTTGTGATGCAGGAGCATCCAGCTCAGAATTTGTTGACTGATGAATCAACATTCCATGTAATCACTTCTAGATGGATAGGGTTTGTTGTTAGATAGATATGATTAGTTTTAATTTGTAATAAGTGGTAGTTTTCCATTGTTCGCCTTGATCCTTGTGAGGAATTATTCAAGGACAGATCTTTGTTGATAGGATTTCTTTTATTAAGTATTTAGGTCCAAGCTATTCGGATCTGACAGGATTGTTGAGTGTTATAAGAAGAATTGAATGTAAAGGATAGGGATGTGTAAAAAGAAGAGTGACTAAGGAGTGAAGAGTACAACTTCTGTGAGTAATTGTACTTTTGGTTCAATGGAATGAAGAACAAAGTTTACTCTGCAATTTATTGAGTGTTTATACCTTCGTTTTAATCACTAGAAGTATGAGTTTGAATTTCTCTTTGTGTATGTTTATGCTTGCATTTCGAATTCTGATATAAGTACAAGAGATCAAAATGGCCTATAAGGAGCTTTTTAGGAGGGAATTGATCCTTTTAATGATCAATTCAGTGAATATTATAGAGCGTTAAAGGACACATATCTTCAACAAATTTGTGGTTGAAATCAAATTTCACAAACAAAAGATGTGCCCAAGTTAAACCTAAACCAATCACCCATACGATTGAAGATCGTGCGGTGTAGATCATTAACCTTGTAGAAGATCGACAGGGATAAAGACATTTTGTTGGAGAAAGAGCGTGGAATATAAAGGAGGGGTCAAGTTGTGAAATTTAGAACTAATCGTTCGAATTCAGATTTAGATCAATGGCGGAGACCGATCATCAAAGTAGATCGACGGTCCATGGAGATTTTGCTGGGAAGAGTTGCGCGGTCCAAGGAGATTTTGATGTGCGTAAATTTTTTATGGAAGGTACTTCATTATTTTTGGATTCCACCTTTGATTTGGTGGGGACATAGATCTGACACTCCACAAGGATTCTGCTAGTTTAACAAACGAGTTCGTTAATATTTTTAGTGGACGGGAAATTTTGTTATTAAATGGAATTTATTAAGTGTTCAGATCCGGCAGACAACATGGATGACAGATCGACTACTGTATGAGCTGATTGGATTTGTTTTGGATTGTTGATTAGACTCGAATATCCTACCTGGAATCAGGTTTGGTATCAGAGCTTGGATAAATATGCCACCAAGATGAGGATGAGTGCATGGGGTTCCTGTAGGGCGTGGTCGAGGAAGACAACTTGCAAAGACATATATGTAGAGAGACATGAGAAGACTAGAAGAAATATTAGAAGCTATGGAAAGGAAGAACCACTCAGACAATTCAGATAATAGTGATGAAGAAGAAGAATCCCCTGATGAAGAATAAGAAGATCCTGAAGAAGTAAGACTTTTCAAGATGCTAATGAAGGCCAGTAGCAGGCCAAGAATGGAAGTACCTATGTATGAAGGTAACTTAAATTTTGAAGAACTCATGGATTGGATTAATGCTCTGAATAAATATTTTGATTTTGAAGAAATTAAAGACAAGAATAAAGTAAGATATGCAGCTACCAGAATGAAGGGACATGCATATATCTGGTGGGATGAGCTCCATATCCATTGAGAAAGAATAGGTAAGTAAAAATTAAACTCTTGGGATAAGATGCTACGTAAGATTAAGATTCAGTTTATGACTAAGGACTATCAATTGAATCTTATTAGACAATTACAGAAACTTAGACAGAAGGCCGTGACTGTAAAAGAATACACAGAAATTTTTAGACTGAGCATCAGATTTGGGAACACACAGGGAGATCTAGAAAGAGTAGCTAGGTATATCAATGGATTAAGACATGATATACAGGATTAACTCAATTGATTAAATATAAAAACTGTATAAGATGCATATCAAGTAGCTTCAAAGGTAGAAGAGAAACTGTTAAGAAAACAGAACTAGAAAAACAGAGAGAAGAATATATTGCAAGGAAAATGATCTCCTAGTAGTGGAGGTAGGACTTCCAAAGATGGAGCTGAGGGTTCTAGCAGTCTACCATTCCAGAGAGGAGGATTCAAAGGAGGCAGAGGAAGAGGAAGACATAGATAAGTAAAGTGTTATGCTTGTGGATTGATTGGACATATGTCTTGGAATTTTCCAAGAAAATAGTCTTCAAATCAAAGAAATGTGAATGTTGTAGAGGCTCGGGAAGAGTAAAAAGAAGAAACATAGATGAATAACCCTCCAAAGGAAGGAGAATCTCTTAAGTTGAATAAAGTTTTGGTAAAATCAAAGAAGCAAGTACATGAACCAACTCAAAGGAAAATTTTGTTCAGAACAAGGTGTAAGTCACAAGGTAATTGTTATAAAATGGTTATTGACAGTGGTAGTACAGATAATTTGGTTTCCACTGAGATGGTAGAGAAGCTAGGATTGGAGAGTATGAAGCATCCCACTCCCTACAAAGTGTCCTAATTACAGAAAGGACATCATATATTGGTGAAAGAGCATTGTAATGTGGAATTCCAGATTGGTACTTACAAAGATGAAATATTATGTGACATAATTCCTATGGATGTGTGCCATATACTCTTAGGGAGGCCATGGCAGTATGACAGGAAAGTTGTTCATGATGGAAGGAAAAATACTTATTCTGTGGAGAAGGATGGGAAGAGACATACTTTGTCACCCTTGGAAGATGAATTAGTTTAGGATCAAACATTTTGTTGATGTCTGGAAAAGAACTGTTGCAAGAAGTTAAGAAAGAGGAGGATCTATATTTTTCCCTTGTTGGTAAGCCAAAGGTAATTTTAACTTCTACGAGTCTAGATGATTTTCCTGTTGAATTTAATATTTTGCTTGACGAGTGTGCTTAAATTATTGTGGATGAGTTGCCAAGTGCTTTACCCCCCTGTAAGAAGTATTAGTCATCACATTGACTGAATACCTGGTGCAAGTTTACCTAATAAATAAGCATATAGATTAACTCCTCAAGAAAATGAAGAAATCAATCAGTAGGTACAGGAGTTGTTGGAGAAAGGATTGGTAAAAGAAAGCTTGAGTCCTTGTGCAGTCCCCACTGTACTTAGTCTAAAGAAAGATGGTGGATGGAGGATGTGCACTGGCTCCAGGGAAATCAACAAGATCACTATCAGGTGTAGATTCCCTTTACCCAGATTTGATGATTTGATGGACTGTTTAAGTGGTTCAAAATATTTTTCCAAAATAGATTTGAAAAGTGGATATCATCAGATTAGGATAAGGGAAGGGGATGAATGGAACACAACATTTAAAACTAATGATGGATTGTATCAATGGTTATTAATGCCATTTGGTCTTACTAATGCACCTAGTAATTTCATGAGGTTGATGAATGAGGTTTTAAAAGAATTTACTAGAAATTTTGTGATAGTGTATCTAGATGACATTCTGATTTTCAGTCAGAATAGAGAGGACCATTTAAGACACCTTAAGTTGGTGTTGAGGACTTTGTAAAAAGAGAAACTGCTGATAAATATGAAGAAATATAGTTTCCTGAAGAAAAATTTAGTTTACTTGGGATTTGTAGTTTCATAAGGACTGAAGATGGATCCTGACAAGGTACAAGCAATTTTAAATTGGCCAATTCCAAAGAATGCTTATGAGGTAAGGAGTTTCCATGGACTTGATAGTTTCTATAGGAAGTTCATTAAGAATTTTAGTCCGATTTGTGCACCTTTGATAGATACTTTTAGAGGAAGTAAACAACCTTTCAAATTGACAGAAGCAATTGATAGAAATTTTAAGTTGTTGAAAAAAAGGATCACTGAGAAGCCTATTTTGTCTTTACCCAGTTTTGAAAAAGTGTTTCAAGTTGAAATGGATGCTAGTGGAACAGCTGTAGGAGTAGTTTTAAGTCAAGAGCGGAGGCCAGTGACATACTTCAGTGAAAAATTGAATGAAGCAAAATATAAGTACTCTTCATATGATAAAGAATTATGTGTTGTTGTGTAGGCTCTTAAGAAGTGGAGACATTATTTGATGCCTAAGGAATTTTTGTTGTATTCTAACAATCATGCTTTGTAGTTCATAAAAAGTCGGCCTAAATTAAAGCAGAGACATGTTAAATGGGTAGAATTTTTGCAGAACTTTACCTTTGTCATCAAACATACAAGTGGTAATTCTAATAAAGTTGTTGATGCTTTGAGCAGGACAAATCTAGTATTGCAAGAATTTATGGTCAGTACTTTGGAATTTGAAAACTTGATTGATATGTACAAAGAAGATTTAGATTTCAAAGATATATATACGACATGTGAAAATCCAGTTACCCATAACAGAATCTAGTGTTTAAAGTATATGTTGCAGGAAGGTTTGTTATTCAAGGATAGTAAATTGTGTATTCCAAGTTGTTCAATGAGAGAATTTAATTCAGGAAAAGCATAATGGAGGTCTATCAGGGTATTTTGGACAAGATAAGACTTTTGCTCTGGTGAGTAATTTTTATTGTTGGACAAAGATGCAGCGTGATGTGAAGAAATTTGTTAAAATATACAGGATCTATCAACATGCAAAAGAGAGAAGTCAAAACACGGGATTGTATCAACCCTTGCCTATTCCAACTAGGCCTTGGGATTCCATAAGCATGGATTTTGTTTTGGGTTTACCTAGAACTCAGAGAGGTCATGATTCAATTTATGTTGTGGTAGATAGATTTTCCAAAATGGCCCATTTTATTATATGTAAAAAGACTAATGATGCAACCAATATTGCTAATATGCTCTTTTCAAAAATTGTAAAGTTGCATGGGTTGCCTTTGAGTATTGTGTCAGATAGAGATACAAAGTTTGTTGGTCATTTCTGGATAACTCTATGGAATAAATTAGGGACTAATATTAGTTTTAATTCTGCTTATCATCCTCAAACTAATGGCTAGACTGAAGTGGTAAATAGGAGCTTGAGAAACATACTGAGAAGTCTCGTATATGAACATCCAAAACAATGGAACTTGGATCTTTCTCGGGCTGAGTTTCCATACAATGATTCACCCAACAAAAGTACATGCATGAGTCCTTTTCAAATTGTCTATGGGATGCATCCAAGAGGTGTATATGAACTTAGAAATTTGGGAAAATAGGAAAGAAGAAGTGCAAAGGGTGAAGACTTTGCAATTAGTATGCATGAGTTGTAGGAGAATATCAAGAAGAGATTGCATGAAAGTGCAGAAAAATATAAACAGAGAGCATACTTGAAGAGAAGAGAAGTAAACTTTCAGGTTGGATATTTAGTGATGGCCTATCTTAGAAAGAAAAGGTTATCTAAAGGAACTTTTAATAAATTGAAGCTTAAAAAGATTGGACCTTGTAAAGTTTTAAGGAAGTTTTCTGTAAATTCTTATGAGATTAAGCTTCCTTTTGACCTTCAGATTTCACTAAATTTTAATGCTTTAGACTTGTATCCTTTTATAGATGCAAGTATCCAAACAGACGGTATAAATTCAAATGGAGATGATTTAGCTATAGATTGGCAAGGATGACTTCCATGGAAAGAACAACCTCATATTGAAGCTATCCTTGACTGTTGGCATGAACCACCCAACAAATCCCTGTCGACAGGGGTTCTCACTCTGTCGACACTCAACCTACGCGATCTCCCTGAGCACTGGCCCAGATAGGTTTTACCCTCCCCAACAACACTCGTGGAGCAGATGAAGTCTCACCCGAGATGTTCGAGGGAGAGCTGTTGGAACCAAGTTTCCACAGTAAGGAGGAGGGTTTAGGGTAGCATCGGTTCATCAACTTAGTTATCAGATCTTACCAGAACCATTCATCAGACATCGCATTATTCATA
Source organism: Pseudotsuga menziesii (assembly GCA_001517045.1). Taxonomy (NCBI): domain Eukaryota; kingdom Viridiplantae; phylum Streptophyta; class Pinopsida; order Pinales; family Pinaceae; genus Pseudotsuga; species Pseudotsuga menziesii. The sequence continues at coordinate 566,030 of LPNX010398360.1, forward strand.
ACAGATCTACCATTACAACCACAGATCTAATAGATTGCATCATTCATTTATTCATCGCAGCAATATCACATTATTCATTCATAAAACAGAATCATCAGACATTCGTCATTGACATTATAGCAGGTAGGAAGAAACCAAAGACAACAGTGATCCAGCTCAACATCTGTCATATCATATTACTTTCTGCATAGTATATCCAAAACAACATCTATCTTTCTCCACATCGAGAGAAAGATCGACCCACAAGATCGCATACAAATAACAAAAGATTCAATCTCTTCCTTGCTCTCTGCCACTAGCTCTATCCTCTTATTTGAAATTCTAATTCTATATATAGGCTTGCGCATTTTACATTCATGGTCCACTTCTAACCAACTCCTAACTGGTTTAACCACTAATGACCTACATCCACAAAATGTGGTCAACCGATACAAAAGGATGCATAAAATATTCAAAAATGATTTGTTTTCCACCCATCACGCTGTCTTTGCCTTGCACAATGTCACGTGAGCTTGCGCACCCTCTACGATGTTGTGCAACTCACTTACCCCAAAACCCCTACCAACAGGCCCCCAACATAGTTTTGTGGCTCTTCCTCGATCCACGTCAGATGGACAGGGTGTACTTCGTTGTCTTTGTCTTGAAGTCCTCATACTGCTGTGAGATCTCCTCGACCTGTGCTTGAACCTTTTCAGCTTCATCCTGACATCCCAGCAGGTTCTGCTCCACCAACTTGGTATTCACCATCTTCTTGTCATCTTGCACTGTCTGCAATGTAGCAACTACTTTCATATCCAACTTCGCTCCAATCTCTTGGAACTCATCTAGCTAGGTGCTGCACTTGTGCTGCCATTATTGTGCCTTTGTGGCTCTTTGTTGCAATTCTCTTAGCTCGGTGGACCGTGTAAGCTGAATCATGGGTGGCATTTTCCTTAATGTTGTCTTTAATGTTGTCAATTGTCCTTCAGCTTCCCATGCATGAGTGGTTAGTTGATCTTATTGCTCATCTTGGACGACACTTCCCCAAAATTGTGTCATGGCCTCTGAGATCTTCTTTGCTTCCTGTTCCATCGCTTCAAACTATATCTCGATCGCTTTGATGGCATTCTTCTGCTCTGCAACCAGCTTGGGTGGCATTTCTGGGTAGACCATAGCATTGAGTAGATTGTTGGTTAGCTGGAGTTGGACGATAACCTCGCCCGGTCGCTTGGCTTTGGCGACTCCATCACGTTTCACTATGATTTCATAGATGTGACGACATGCCTCGTCAACAACTAGTTCTACCTCTCCTCTACTCATATCCAACTACGCATTCTCGACAGTCATGCGATCGGTCTGTGTTGAGCCTCATTTTGTTATCATTTTTGGCGTAAACATAACACATTTAAATGCATATTTTATTATCTTTCATGTATTTTATGTCATGCGGGTTGTTATTCAGCACAAAGTAAGAGAAAATTTAATGTTTATTCAACTTTGGTTCTGAATATCATTTTTATGATTTTTTTGACTTAAATCTATATTATTTAAAGCATATTTGATGTATTTGTTTGCATATTTTATAATTCTTTTGGGCAAATTTATCAACAAAACACGTTCAACTTGATATTCAACCCAATCTGCGTAATCACTGTCCAACTAATCATGCATCTCTTTGTCCAGCTCGTCGTTGATTTTTTCATTCAGATCGCTAATTAGTTGTGCACTGTCTATAACCAATTTTAGGCATTAAACGTTGAAGCAATCTGTAAACCATTTTGTTGACCATGTTCCCAGGTGATAGCATAATCAGTAATCTAGAAGGATCTTCGGTGCACCAAGCTGCTCATTGTCCACGTATTTAAAGAAGGTGCACTCCTATTTTGTAATCGTTTGTGGCCTCTTCTGAACTTTCCACCAGTCTACGCATTTAAAATGATGAATGAACCGTGCTCTGGAACATCACTCTCACACCAGTTCGTGCGCCACATCTGGAGTCTGTTCACGCTGATGAAGGACCTGTGTTTTAAGAAACTCACTATCATGTACATTGTCTGCGTCAAACACCACATTGTTAGTTGGGCCAAAGGAGGGGTTGTATGCCACATCACACACTGAGGAAATTTGTTCACGATAAAGAAGGATCTCTTGTTCTAGAGACTCAATGTTGTGTATTTGTTACTTCCTAACATGCCACCATCAACCACGATGCAAGGGAGTCTGTATGCCACATTCACAATGAAGAAAACCAGATTTACACCAAAGAAGGGATATGCTTATGTGTTGGCTTGTAAATTGTTATTGCCTTTATGATTGACTAAAATTAGAAGAGCAGTTGACCACTAAAGGGTTGAATTGCTCAACTTCTTGAAAGAATTATGTATATAAACAACTCTATGCAGAGAGAGAAGGGGGTTGATCAATCCATTATATAAATAGTTAGTTTGATTTGAGGGAAGGATACTATAACTATGTTCCTTTTGTTTAATACGAACTCTACGCTTTGTTGTTTATGACTACGTGTGTTATAGCGGATTTCACCACTCTAGGTGAATCACACTTTGTATGGCCTTCCCCTGTCCCGCTGCAGACTCCTTAGACCCTATGGACCACATTTTGTCCTTTGATGTTTCCTTGATCATCCCTAAAAACACATGAAAAATGCTATACGCGACTTTTGAACATATAAGCGCGTACATACACGGGTTTGACCACTAAAACCATTTACATCGGGATGTGTGCATAATCCAAATCCTTTTGGAGTTTTCCTTGACATGGATCTAACTCATTTGACTCCTGGCCTTCCCTATGCCTTGAGATCGCTCAGATTCAACCTTTCATTACCCCTTTGAAAAGCTATATAAGGAACCCCTTGGTACATTGAAGGCATAAGAGAGAATTGAGAGCAACGATACTATAGTCCATTGTTGTCGGAACTTATGCTTGAGTCTGCATCCCTTTGTCCCTTGGAGCACTTTTGTGTTCTTCCCAAGATTGCCTTTTGCTTGTGAGCTTGCTATTGAGAGATGGAGGATTGAAGTGGTGGAGTCCCAAGTGGGGGATTCAGTTTCTCCAGTTCGCAGATGTGCCGTCAGAGGTTGTATCTTGTAATCTATGATTTATATTAATAGAAATATATTTTCCTGTCCAATAATGTGTGTTTGAATGAATATGTTCTCCATTGGATTATGTCAAATGCTTTTACATTATTGATTATATATGCTAGAATAGATCTAACACCATGATATATAGAATGCTTGTATTGTTTACTTGTTGTTGAGGAAGTAACAGATCAATTCAAGCTGAAGATTGGAAAGCTCAACGGGGATCTACTTCAACCGTCTGAAATAAGGTACGAGGTTTGATCCTTTAGTGTTAGACATTTTATTTCTATTGCATATTGGGAAAGATTGATTTCTGGAGTCAAGCTGTCTGTTGTGGTACCCCAAGCCATAGGAATTTCTCTCTATAACAGAATTGGTGACTCCATTGGGGAGTTCCTAGTAATTGTCCTTTGGGGGTTGTTTTCTCGGCATTCAATGAATTTGAATTGCTCTTTCTCTCTTGTTTCTATGTCGGGTCTGGGGGCATGTATGCCTGGTAGAGTCTGATTGGTGTGAAGTTTGTCTCAGCCTGTCTGTTTGCCTTAATTTTATGCACCTTTCTTCCTGTACGTGGGTTTTATATTTACAGTCACGTATACACGCAGGTTCCTCTGTGATTTCCGCATATACACACGGGTTTACTCCGAACAGTCGCGTATGCCCTTGATTTTTCCTTTTTGGGGAAGATAATTGGTTGCTGGGTGAATTCTAATATTTGCTGAGTCTCCTTTGGCACTGGCTGAGTCTGTTTTGACCTCTGTTTCTGACCAAAAACATTTTTTTTAGGCTAATTTTTCTTTTTTAAGAAAGTTCTTGTCATGGCATTTTCGATTTTTTGTTTGAGATTAGTGCATTAGAGTTCTTTTACCTTAGTGCTTTGCTTGAGTGCTGTTTTGTGTGCTTGCAGAGTCTAGGGGTCATAGAATCATTCTTTTGATTTTTACATCTCTTTTATTTTCAAAAAATCCAAAACATTTGCTTATCATCATGCATTGCATTTTCCACTTTGCATTGTACTTGCACTAGATAGATTTTCTTTGGAGTACTAGTTAGGACTTCATATAGGAAATTTGCATTCATCATTTGAAGAAGAATTGTGCATTTCACGTAGTAGCATACCCTGTTTTCATGGACACAATGCATTTGCATTAATTGTTAGGTGTGCATTTTACTTCCTGTTGTGTCATAACACCATCAGTTGCACGATCATATCCCTTTTTTGAGTAATAAAGCCAACTAAAATCAACGCTAAATAAAATGAATTACACTCTTTTCTTTTCTAGGGTGCACCAACAAGCTTAGGTTTTAGGATCTTGGAATAGTTCATTGTAAGTTAATTCTCCAAGATCACTAAACAACAACATCTAGGTGTTTGTCCAGGTGAGTGTGTGAAATCCTTGGTATAACTAGTGTTCTCAAGATCCTCCTCTCAAAAGGGAGTTAAGCACGAGGAAGTGTGAGCGGTTATTGATTGGGATGACCCCTAGTCATAACTGAGTAGCACCGAAGATATTTCTAGGATTGTATTCGTATCTGGGGGCTCTTTCGAGAGTTTCGAGCTTTGCTACCCTACCCATACGGTCAATCTCGCCTGCGACTATCCACCTGAGCATTGATTATATTGAGGTGACCTTAGTGACCTTACCTAGGATATCAAAGGGGTACTTCGCAGGGGTTATTCTATGGGTGTCCCGGCTAGGTTGGGGTCGGACAACACAGTCGCTTTATGCGTTGAAGCTGAGGGCCACAACAATTGGTTACATACCTCCGCTTGTTGTGTATGGGAGTCTCAAGCCTCTCCTAGGTGAGACATACCTGATTCATTCGGGAGCTCACTTATCTAGCCTTTGTTTGCTTGCATTTGGATTTAGATTTTATTAGTGATTGCTCTGTGCACGATAGTTGGCCTAGGGTTTACGTAAATAGAGAGTCTTTGCTATTTTTTGAGTCATTGTGGATTCGAGTGCGGTTCCTCGTCGTTCTCGTCGTTTAGCAGGACTTCCGCCTTCTACTTCTCCCCCTCCTTTGGGAGAGAGACCTAGACAGTCCAGGTGGACTATGTCACACATTGATTCACACACCATGGGAGACCATTTAGAGGATATTCCTGAACCACCTCCTCCCATTCATGTAGACGATGGGGAGTTTACTCCTACTTATGATCCTTCACCTGACTTAGCTGAGTTAGGTCCTGTGATTTCTGAGATAGGACCCTTGTGCAATAGGCCTACTCACTCTAGGTCTGATTCCCCATTGACACGTTACCGGTATGGAATGTCGGAATATGTCGAGACTCATTTTGAACCTGCCAGCACTAGCTATGGTAGTTATGCTATGTCTGGTTTCACTACACATGATTTGACATTTCATGTCGAATCTTATTTTGAGCCTAGCACTATGCCTGGGGGCACTCTCATTCCTTACCATGCAAATAGGTTTGGGAGCACTAGTCACATTGCACCTTCCATCCCAGTGGTGGAAGCTATATCATATCTCCCTCCTAGGTCTAGGGTTAGCGATCCAATTAGGATACCATATCTGAGACGAGTGACGATAGGTGGTAATACATATATTATTACTTAGGTTCCTTCGTCCTCAGCCCCTAGTTCTTCAAATGTACATCCTCCACCTTATTCACGTGGTCCTTCGAGCCGGTATATGGCTACGAGTCAGGTCTATACTGTGGTTACTAGGCCGATTGTGTCTCAAGTTCACATACCGCCCGCTGCATCGGGAGGCTATGTTCATGCTTCTAGAGGTCATCTTACTACTTTCGGGGCTTATATCCTTAATTCCGGAGCATATCTTCCTACCTATAGAGTGTCTCATGGGGCTTCGCATGTGATGACCTATGGACCTTATCATGGGACGCAGTATGGACAGGTTTCTTCACCTTATGGAGGCGGGTATCAACAACTTGCTTACTCTCCTAATTATGGCTTTGTAGTTCCTACTAGCCAAGGTCCACCATACTATGGTACTTCCATGCCACCCTATACGGGTCAGACAGGAGGAGGACACTATGGCCAATGCCATGGTGGTAATCAACCCTATATGAATCAGGGAGCAGTCCATCGACCTCATCATCCTAGGCTCCCTTTCCTTGCGACGCTTAATCTTCCTGACTTATCGAGACTTACGAACGATCCTATGGCTCATGACTCGGCTTGGCCGGCTGTCCCTACCAAGCTTCCTTCAGACATACCTAAGTTTGAAGGAAAACTGAGAGAGGATCTGAGCGAACATGTTACTACGTTTCACCTTTGGTGCTCTTCGAATTCATTACATCAGGACTCAGTCCATTTGCAACTATTTCAACACACCCTCATAGGGCCTGCTGCGAAATGGTATATAGAGTTGCCTAAGGGAGCTTTCTCTTTGTTCGATGACCTTGCGATGAATTTTCTTAATCACTTCCAGCTACCAGTGCACTATGACGTTGGTACTGAACTCTTGTTGACATTTTGGCAAGATAAAGCCACACATATTTCTGATCATATTCAAGAGTGGCGTAGACGGAAGAGATTAATTAAAGCTTTTATACCGCCGAAATTCCTTCTCGATTGGTTCCTCAAGTCATTATTGCCATATATAGCGAAGGATGTTTCCACATCTGGAGTGCAGAATGAGGAACAAGCGATCTTTAGGGCGCAGGAACTGGAGTTGATCTATGCTCAATCCGGTTTGTTCTATGAGATTATTCCCAATGCTCCTCGTTCCAATTTTGATCCCAAAGTCAAAACTGGACCACATGCCGATGGCATTGTGGGTTGTGCAAGTGCAAAACCTGCAGATTCAGTTGCAAAACAAGCTAGTAAATTGTCACTCAACCAATCTGCTTCAAGACAAGCTATAGCTTCATCTCAACCCGCCCAAATGGTGAATGTACTTTTTGTGTAATCATCGGACTAGAAGGGTAACCAACATCCCGAACGGAATAGAAAAAAGGGTTAAAATAATAATCGAAAGGGTGGGAATAAGAATGAGAATGCTAACAATAATGACAAGAATGGTGCTGGGGGGGACAAGCAAGAAAAACATAAGGTTAAATTCCCTTGCAAGCTATGTAAGGACGATCACCTCACTTACTTGTGCCCCCGGATTGAAGAAGCTTCGAGATTCTTAGCACAAGGCCCAGCTGTGCTAACTAACCCTTTACCACATAACCAAAATATGAACTCAAGGGCCCATGACCAGTCTAGTGATGATGATCCACCAGAGGGTAGTAGTCATGGGTGCATTAACATGGTCCGTGCTGCAAAAGTTGTGACTCATACGAAAGATTATATTTCATCACAACCCAGCCCAGGAAAAAAGCCTGATCCACCAGGATCCCCTTTGCGCATTGAGAAACCTACGGATAAACCTGAGGCTGCAACTCACATTCCTAAGGGAGTTCTTAAGCATTCGGGGCATAATCCAAATGCCCGAGCTGCCCAGAATTATTCAATTGTCGAGGATTTGGGCCATACTCCTTGTGCGATGTCTGCATTGGAAGTGCTTCAGAGTTGTCCTTCGCAAAGGAAGGTGTTGCTTTCTTCCCTTGGTGTGAACAATGATGATTCTTCCTTTGTGATCAAATTTGAAACCGCAGGACATCAGCCTTGCTTGCCCTACTATGTGTCTCTTTTGGTGCACGTAGAATGTCTTGGTATGACCGTCAAACGTACTGTGATTGACGAGGGTGCTGCTACTTCTGTGATGTCTTTGGCATGTTGGAAGGGTCTCGGTTCTCCTAAGCTGTCTAAATCGGTGACTATGTTGACTGCTTTCGATGGGAGATATTTTAGGCCACACGGAATCCTTCCTTCCCTTAAAGTCCATTTGAGGGGAAATACCATTGCGATAGAGGTTGAGGTAGTTGATGCGCCCCTTGACTATAATCTCCTGCTAGGTAGGAACTGGATGTACAGTATGCAAGCCGTTGCTTCTTCCTTGTTCCACGTTGTATGCTTTCCACATAATGGGAATATTGTAACAATTGATCAGATGACTTTCAAGAATCTGTCTGTTACCGCATATTTGGGAGCTTCAATCCTGATCGTTGAGCACTCTCAGACGGCAACTGGGAGTGTAGGTGTAGGCATGTATCCATCCCTCATGGGAAGCTTTAGTTGTTCTGCACCGATCCTCATGATAGGATCTAGTTTTGATGAGGCTTCGACTTCTACGATATCGGTGTCTTTTCTCACAAGTCATATGGAAGACCCTTAGATTCTTCCTACACCAAGTACTTCGAGTGAGCCTGTCAAGATGAGCATGCCATTGCCTGCAGCTATGATAGATTATCAAGCTAATCTCAAGAATGTTGTAGGGCCTCATTCTTCCTCTTCGTGGACGAAGGAGGAAGACCCCTATGTGCTGCCGGCATGGGCAGTACAGTCTTCTCATGCCCACGACTGCCTTGATACGGTGTTCCCTTCAGATGAAGCGATTATTGAGACTATGTCGGGAGTTGAGCCACCATGGGAGGAACTTCATCATAGATCATACTTCCTTCCAGTGCTTGACCGTTTGGAGCATGAGGATTATAGGGATATTCTTAGTCAGAGAGTTGGTAGTCCTGTGGTTCCATTAAGCTCTCCTGGTCCAATGGCTGATGGAAACATGGCAAACATGTCTTCAACGATTCTTATCAACATCTATCGCAATACTGACACAATAGAGAATGTCTATATTGGGGCGGAATGTTCCCATGTTGAGATTTTGGAATATACCGAGCTATTCAAGGAATTTTGTGATATTTTTGCTTGGTCTTACGACGAGATGCCAGGTATTGACCCTCGTATTGTCGAGCATGAAATTAAGACTTACCCCAACTCTAAGCCTGTTCGACAACATTTACGGGCGGTGAATCCTAGGAAAGCACCCGCCATTAAGGCAGAGATAGAGAAATTGTTGAAAGTCAGTTTCATCTATCATGTTCCCTTGATGGAGTGGGTTTCAAACCCCGTTCTGGTGGATAAGAAGTAGGGAGAAATCCGCATATGCACTGATTTCCATGATTTGAATCATTCCTGTCCTAAGGATAACTTCCCCACACCATTTATAGATCAGATTTTGGATGAGTGTGCGGGGAGCGAAGTTTTCTCCTTTATGGACGGCTTTTCTAGGTATAATCAGATACAGATTAAACCTGAGGACCAACACAAGACTGCATTTATTTGTCCTTGGGGAACGTTCGCATATCAAAAAATGCCTTTCGGCCTTAAAAACACCGGAGCTACATTTCAGCGGGCAATGACCTTGATTTTCCACGATCTCAAGTCAATTATCGAGGTATTTTTGGATGATCTCGCTGCTCATTCTCGTATGAGAATGCGTCATCCATATCACTTGAGATTGGTATTCGAAAGATGCCGGCACTATTCAGTTAGATTAAATCCTCATAAGTGCATCTTTTGTGTGAATTTAGGTCGTTTGTTAGGATTCATCGTTTCGAAAGAGGGTATAAGAGTCGACCCTTTGAAGGTTGAGGCAATACTTCAGTTGTCTCCCCCGAAGAATATTCGTCATCTTCAGTGTTTGCAAGGCATGGAAAACTTCTTACGAAAATTTGTTGTCAACATTGCCAATTTGACTAGAGGCTTTATGCGTCTCTTGAAGAAGGACACTCCCTTTTATTGGGATGAGCAAGCCCAGGATTTCTTCGATGCACTCAAGCGAGCCCTAGCATCGGCCCCAGTGATTAGTCCTCCGGATTATAGCCATGATTTCTTATTATATGTGGCCGCATCCTTAGAGATGATTGGTATGGTCTTGGTTCAAGAGGATGAGGAGCTCCAAGAGCATGTCATATATTATCGGAGCTGAAACCTTATTGACGCAGAGATTCGTTATTCTCATGTAGAGAAGCTTGGTTTAGCTACCATACATGCGGTTCAGCGTTTGAGACATTATATTCTCCTTCACCAGACCTTGGTTGTGTCCCATGTCAATCCATTTCAATTCGTCCTCACCCGAAGGATGATTGGGGGAAAGTATAATAAATGGATTGTCATTCTGCAAGAATTTGATCTCGAGTTTGTTTCGGAAAAATTGAAGAAGTCTTTAGTCTTTGCAAAACTCATATCGGATTTTTCGAGTGAGACCAAGGAGTTGGTGTGTGAAGATATGTTTTTCGATGAACACATCTTCTTAATCTCTACGTTATACCCATGGTATGGGGATATCATAATATATTTACAAACACTGAAGACCCCTACTCACCTCTGGCGAGATGAACAACGACGATTACGTCACGTCTATAAGAACTACCTTATAGTGGACAATACTTTGTATCGCCATGGGGTAGATTCCATTTTACGACGTTGTTTAACTCATGACGAGGCTGAGTTTGTGCTGAATGATTGCCACAGAGGGGCGTGTGGTGGTCATTTATCTAGGCTTTCTACAGCTCAAAATATTTTGAAAGCAGGTTATTTCTGGCCATCAATCTTTAAAGATTGTGTTGATGCGGTCAAGAGGTTCCACCCTTGCTAGGTGTTCACCCATAATATGCGCTCGAAACCTACCCCATTACATCCCATTATCACTGCCGGTCCCTTCATTGAGTGGGGGCTCGATTTTATGGATTGCAACCCAGCTTCGGCTGGGGGGCACCATCACATTATAGTGGCTGTTGATTATTTCATGAAATGGGTTGAGGCTATGCCTATAGTAAAATCCGATGGTGAGACAGCCACTCACTTTGTATTCAACCAAATTATTACTCGGTTCAGGATTTCGAAAGAGCTTGTCACTGACCATGGCTCGCACTTTCAGAACCTTATGGTGGAAGAGTTGGCATTGAAGTTAGGGTATAAGCAAGAGCACTCCTCTTCTTACTACCCCCAAGCAAATGGACATATAGAGGCAGTGAATAAATCACTCAAATCCATTCTCCAACGAACCATCGCACAAAGCAAGAATAATTGGCACATTATGTTATATCCTGCTTTGTGGACATATCGAACCGCGGTTAAGACTGCCACTGGTTTTTCTCCATATCAGCTTGTGCATGGAGTGGAGTCGATATTGCTGGTTGAATGCGAAATTCCTTCGTTGAAGCTAGCTGTGGAACTCTTACCAGACAATTCACCTTTGGAGGAGCATTTGGTCCACCTCGAGCAACTCGATGAGCAGCGTCGGGATGCCTTCGTGGCTCTAGAGGTTAATAAGCATCGTGTTAAGGTCCAGTACGATAAATCTGTCTGTCCAAGAGTGTTTAGTGAAGGAGACTTGGTCCTTTTGTGGGATCAACCGAAAGAACCCTTGGGGGCAGGGAAATTTAATCCTATGTGGCGTGGTCCTTACATGGTCAAGCATGTGTTAGAGAAGGTTGCCTATGAGTTAGTGGATTACAAAGGAACAGCTTTCACAGAGCCTAGAACTAGGCTCTATCTGAAAAATACTATGCATAATCTTTAGTCGAGGCTGCTTGTTGTATATTATTGTACAGCTTTGCATAGTTAGGTCTTTTTCTTATCGTGATCGGGTTTGTGATTAGTTTTCATTTCTTTTGGTAGATGTCAATGGAATCTTCCACCTACATAGGATTTGTAGATGGTGCAATCCGTCACACTCAACACTTAGCCTCTGCTGCTTGGGTGATTTATACTCCTATGGGTCAGATACTGTCTTCAAGAGGTGTATGTCTATGGCCATCTTCCAACAATGTTGCTGAATATAGCGCCATTATTGAGCTTCTACAGGATTCCATTCTACATAGCATTCTATCTCTTGACATACATCTTGATTCGGAGTTAGTAGTGTCACAGCTCAATGGTTTGTACCATGTTAGAGATTCAAAGTTATTGAGAAGATTCTTACGTGTGAGATTGTTAGAACGGCAATTTGACAATATAACATATATACACATTCCAAGAAATAATAATCAAGTTGCTGACTCATATGCTAACTACGTGTTAGATTGGCATTTGTTTCATTCATAATAAATTAATCACAAACACAATTTTTACACATGTAAATAAATAAATCGATCACCATAAAACTTTTTTATACATAAAAAATGTGATAATACATAGTGTCATGATACAAAGTTGGGGATTTTTAAGCCACCATCATATAGTACATGATCGTACAAAATGTATACACTCCCAGGTGTCTAATCCTGTGGAGGAGGAGGAGGGTTGTGATCATGAAACGTCACTATGGCTCTAGCTAGCCATCGAAATAAATGCACCCATGTGCGAGGTACACCCACCACCTATCACTGCATGGCCTCAGGCAAGTCCTCAACTTGCGCCATGGGAACTCTATGAGTCAGTCTCACAAAGTTGGTATGAATGCTCTGGAGCGTTCGCTCCGCATCCACACTCGTGATGTCATCTCCTCTTCCCCTTCGTCTATGACGAGGGAATCCCTCTGGCCACCGTGGTCCCACATCTGCACACAAATGATAGATGTCACTGTGTTGTCACGCAAAAATATGTCTTTTTGCTTCCATAAAATCAAGAAAATACAAAAAAATTAAATAACTCAAAAATTTTTAAAAAGAGTGAGGGTCGAGATTCGTTACCTATATCGCCATATGCTGATCCTGGTGGCAATGGCATGTCCAGATCCCCCCAAAAATCTATCCCTGCATAGGGGTAGTCATCAATGGCAACTATCTGTCGTCGCCACCATGGAAAGAAGTCAGCTGGATATGGGTTGGCCACCCTAACACCCCCCAGTCTGCGCATCGCATCTGCCCAACGCCGTTGGGCTAGATCTCGAACCCCGTGGAGAGGAACATCCACTCTAGGGATCAATCCTGGAACACGCTCGAATAAAAACGTGCTCAAGATACTGCTGAACCCGAAGTTCCATACCCTTCCTACCTTACACTCACTGAGCTGGTGTTTCATGTTGCTCAGTAGCACAGTACTCCAGTCATAGATTGTGGGTCTCATGCACTCCACTGCATAGAACATCAGCGGTCGCGAGGCCTGGTGGAGTGATGCTAAGCCGGCTATCCTACCCAGTGTCAATAGTGTGGCCTTTAGGTCCAGCACCTGTATAGCATTGGTAGGGACCTGACTCCCCTCCTTCTCGGTGTCTGGATAATAGTACACTGCAATGTACTCGTCAATAGTCAGGCCACCACCTCGCCCACCTCGGGAACGAAGATTCACTACCTCCCTTCGTCTAGAAATACCTGTGATAAAGTATATGTCCTCCACCTCTATGGTGAGGGACATCCTGTCTATATGAAAGGACTCCGAGTCTAGATCCCAATAGTCTACCAGCATCTGTAGCAGTATTGGTTTAGCCCTCAAACCACCAAGACACCAAAACTTGTAGATTCCACATGCATGAAGAGCTTGTTGAGCCATTAAATCGGCCCTTACTACTTCCTCTACTTCACCATGCTCGTGCTCTCTCCACTCTAGCACCATCCTGTAAAAGAGATTGAAAATTTTCCCATTAGTTTAGTTGAAAATCATATGCGCGGCCTCATACACAACTGTTTTGAAAACAGCCGCGTATGTACGTGGGTTTGAGGCCCTTTTCCGCATATATCCAGCCCTATACGTGGAAAAAGCCTCGATTTCTGTGTGGGCCATAGCGCTCATTTTAGGATGGCCTAAAAAATTCATTTGACCATGAAAATCTATAAAAAAATATGTCAAAATGCAAGAGGAGAGCATGAGTAAATACCTGGAAGAAACAGTTGTGAATTCCGCCGGCTGGATCTCCTGGAATTTTCAGTTGAAAATTAAAGCTCAAATGGGTAAAAGTTTCAAATGATTTATATTTTTTACTATTTATAGAAAAAATTTCAAATATTTGAAAATTTTTACCCCCTTTCCTATAGTTTCAACATTTTCTAACCATTTTGGACCGTTTTTGACATAATTGGTGTTGTAGAAGTCCTTTTTCAGTGCCATTTCAGCCATTGGATTGACCCGTTCGTGCCGATCTCAAGTATCATGTCTAAAATAGCATATAGGTTAGGTTTCACCACCATTTGCATTTTGCATGACCTTGTGACCATATCACCATGACCTTAGGTACGAACCCACTCTATCATGTCACGAAACCTTCTTGCTGCTTTAGAAGTGGCATGATACGAGTGGTAGAGCTTCACCTTACATGGGTACCCTAGTTAGCACCTTATTTGCATTTGGTTCCCATGCCGATGGTTTCTCCTTTAGGGTGTGGGAGTTCGTTGTATAGTACTACCATGACATTTCGCAAGAGCCTCATACTCCTCTTGATCTTATGCTGGCCTATTTCCCTCAGGACTCCCTCATGTCAAGTTGTGAATGCATTATCATGAGCTTTTCCTGCCTTATTGAGCTTTATTCCGGCTCCCCTGACATTGCGTTTCAGCCATATAGCCCGAGCTTGTCTCATTTCTAGCCATGCAGAGCCATTTTTTATATCCTTCGCACCTTGATTCCCTTTTTACCGGGAGGGGATTTTCCCCCGAGTGTCGATATCCTACACATGTATCCTTGCATTGAGCATAGGTATGTTCCACTACTTGGAACTAGTTTGTTTTCCCTTATTACACTCGTCTCCTCCTAGTTTGTAACTATAAAGCCAGTTTATTCTTTTTTCAAGCTTTTCAAATAACTGAAAAAGTCCAAAAAAATCAAAAAACCAAAAAGCTGGACAAGGAAAGATGTTATATTTGGAAGCTGTCGAGTCGTGTTTCCTTCGAACAAAGCATTGTGTATCACATCCATTGGTTGGGTTATAGTTTAACTTTAGGAGCTGTACTCATTTATCTGAGTTTATCTCCACCTATTGGTTAAGCTTCCAATCCCTATGGAGCCTCTGTTGATGCCTCATGTGTCACAGAGATGTCCCAGTTTGTATATCGAGTCTATGCTGCCTTCATTCAGTCACCATACGCCGTTATGCTCTTGTTCAAAGGAAGTTGAAACCTGAGTCAGCCATTCCTCAGTTATCTTGACTTTGCATGTCGTCCATTCCCGGTACAGTTACTGGTTCGTGCACTTTATGATCGAGTCCTTCCACATTATACATCTTTGCTGAGTACCTCGTGTTGGATGATGGGGGATGCCTTGATGCCCTCCTTCCAACAAATTTCATCCCATCGAATTCAAATCATTTATTCTGGGATTGGAGTCTAGAGTCATTTTTGAGTGCCTTGAGACTTGCAGTCATCAGTGGTAGGTTCTCTCACCATCGACAGTTTCTTGGGAATACATCAATGTCCCCTGATCGATGGATCCTTTCAAGTGTTTGACCTCAACATATTTATTCACACTTGTTAGTTTGCACTCTAGTACCTTGATTCCCATTTTCATTATCGGTGGGTGATCTCGCGTCTGTTAATGGTATACATTAATGACCGGTAATCAGACGATGGACTACTATGTTAGACCTCGACACCTCTATTCGCATAGTAGGACATGTACTCGTAGCGGTTTGTGTAGAAGACTTTCCAGATTGGTGGCATCTCTTATATGCTACCTCCTTGATCGTGCCAATGTTCATGAGACTTCAACTCTCGTGACTTGATTCTAGTGTATGTCAAATATTTCCAGCCACTATGGAGATCTTGATCTATTGTATATCTTTAGCCATTTTGGAGATCATGGTCCTTTGTATATCTTCATCATGGAGATTTTGATCTATGTATATTGTACGTGGCGATGAACACATATGTGATATCATGTATCATGCCTATTCATGGCCATTGTACTCTTATGTATCCGGGACTGCTATATGTATTTGCAGTTATATGCAGAGTTGTATTATGGTACTATGCTGATTGGGTGGCTGGTCTTCCATTTGGGATCCTTCATCACTCCACTTCTCGGATGGACTTATAATGTATTTCGGCCATCGTATGACCCCTCTGACCTCACACATTAGGGGGCATCTATTATAGCGGATTTCACCACTCTAGGTGAATCACACTTTGTATGGCCTTCCCCTGTCCCGTTGTGGATATAAACAGCTCTATGCAGAGAGAGAAGGGGGTTGATCAATCCATTAGATAAATAGTTAGTTTGCTTTGAGGGAAGGATACTGTAACTATGTTCCTTTTGTTTAATACAAACTCTACGCTTTGTTGTTTATGACTGCGTGTGAAATCATTCGCCAGCCATTACTCGTGGTTGCTAAGAGGGCCCCTCGACAATCCGTGGTTCTATTTTCATATGAGTTTTTGTTATCTCATCGTGCAGATAAGTAGCTATATTTCCAATTTGTTTAGGTAGTTAAGTTTATCTAATCCTTTTTTGTTTCATGTAATATGCATTTGTTGTAGTTAATAAAATTTATATTATGTTGTTAATATAGTTTTTGTTTATAAATGGCCGGTCACCTATAGCTTGCTTTTAGATTTGTGTTTAGTCCTTTCATTTCTAGTTTATTGTTCAGTCTTATTTTCAAGCACATAGAGTAGGTTGTTTTTATCAATTTAAAATAGAACTCAAATAGATTATTTTTGTCGATTTAGATAGAATTTAAATCAATACATAGAATAGGTTGTTTTTCAGATAGATTAAGCTTTGTTTAATTTTGTTATATATTTATGCAATTCAAATTCCAGTTTTTTTTATTAGTCCGCAGTGATTTTATTATTTCCATGTAGTTGTATTTGTTTATTTTATTGTTGAATATGATGATTAATTAGGTTTAAATCCTGTCTTTATGCATCTTGTTTTCATATGCACAAAAGTAGCTGATGATTAACTCATTTAGGTCTATTTTTACTATTTTCGGTATCCAACCTTTCATTCAGACTGTGCGTCTGGACTACCATTCGGACCTTCTTTCCATATTGTTGTCCAGTCTTCCATCCGACCTTTAGTGTTCTTAGTTTATTTTTAAATATGTTTTCAAATTCTGTTTCTTTGTTTTTTATTATGCCTTGATTAGAGTCATTAGGTAATAATTATATCTTTGTTTTGAACCATAGATTAGATTGTTTCAAAGTATTTATTAAGCTTTATTTTTAATCTTCTCTTTCTAACTCATGCTTTGAATTATGCATTGTGATTTTGTTCTTTTTAATTTCTGATTTTCTTCTATAATATTGTTGTAATGTTTCAAAATTATGTTTGATTTATTTCGTTGTATTTGGATTTGTAGGGTTAAAGGTGTGAATTACTAGTACACTAGTATTTTATCAATTTTAGTAAGACTTATTTCTTTCACTTTTTTATTATTTGAAAAGACTTGTAGAAAAGAACTTAAAATTATCTTTAATAAGTTTTCTACTTGCTTTTTGTTTAATTATCTTTATTGAGTTTTCTACTTGCTTTTCTTTATTTAGTTTCTCATTTACTTATTCGTTAAGCCTTTCTTGAACCCCTGTTTTTAAGTAGTTGTTGATAATACATTTTTAGTCAGAAATTATTTGTTCATGGATTATCTAGTTGTTGTGATTATATTTTCAAATATGTATTTTCTGTGAATAGTTAGCCCTTGAAGTTATTTAATAAGTTTTGTTATATTTCCATTTGTTAGTTAAAACAACATAGTTTGATATTGTCCTAATCTGATGTTTTGTCTTAGTTCAACCATATTACTAATTTACAAGTTTGACTCGGTTTTACATTTTGAAGATTTTTCAATCTTTTGTTTATTAAAGTATTTCTACAACGCCCTAGGAACCCCTCTGCCTTCGCATATACTTTGTAGCAACTCGAAGTCTACCAACCCTGGTTGATAATTAAATATTAGGTGTATTCAAGATTGTAGAACACATCCAAAAATTTTGGTATTAATTTAATTCAAGATTGCACCCAACATTTTTGGCGTCGTTGCCGAGGAGTTGTTCTATAAGGTAGAAAAAATAGAATTTGCTTATGAAGTTTAGTGATAGGTTGGTGACGGTGGAGTAGTAAGATGAGAGGTAAGAACCTGCGCATCTGTTGTAACAGGCGCCCCCAAACCCAGCAATAGCAGTAGTCTAGGTTTTCTTTTAGTTTAGTTTTTCATGTATAGAGTCTAGATAGATAAGAATAGATAGGTTTCCTTTACGCTATACAGCAAGGGGAAGGGGAAATGGTAAGACGCAAAGACGACTTCACTACTAAATTTCCATAGTGTGATAGCCTGACACATCCACTTTAGTGGGTCTCCCCAAAGCCTTGTTGTTCTTTTTTGCACAAGTGTGTTTATTTTTATGTAACATTCGATTTATTTTCCTTGAAGTGTACTTTTCCTTTTGTAAACATAGATACTTGATTTTTTTCCATAAGTTTAATTTGATATATGTGTGCCTTTAGTTAATTTACTTTTTACTCGTATGCATGTGTATACAACTTATTTTACAATTAAAATCACTTAGTGGTGTTGTAAGTGCCACCCATCCTACTAACAAACTGATAGGAACATTAAAAAGGGGAGCTTTAAGATAGTATATAAAAAAAACAACTATTTATATTGTGGGAAGATATGGTAGGAGAGAAGGATGAAGAAGATGTTACCTTTGAATTCCCTATTAGAGATCCAGGAGGAGTGGCACAAATACAGTACATTCCCCCATCCATTTTTCCAAATTTTCATGGACTAGAGAATGAAGACCCCGATGAATTTTTATTTCAATTGGAAATACTTTGTAGAGCATATAATGTTCAAAGTCTGAATTTTTTTTCTCTTACTTTGAAAGGAGCAACCCTTCGATGGTTCATGAGCCTAGGTGGGAATTGCATTCAAACTTGGGAAGACATGAAACGTATATTTTTTCAAAGATACCAATACTATTGTGGGGTCAATGAGGACCTCTTTGAAATAACCCAGGGAGAAGAAGAAAATTTGGAAAACTATGTCAAACGCTTTCAATACAACCTTCAGAGATCAAAACTAAGACAGCCAAGGAAGGATACCTTGAAAAAAATTTTACTCGAAGGCATAAAAAATGAATATTTATAAAGTTTAAATCTGATGGGAACAGATAATGTATTTCAGTTATCATATGACAATATTTGTGAATTATGTAGAAGGTATTCAAGAGGAAGATTTAAAATTAGTGAGAATATACCTTCTTCTCATTCTCATCTTAACCCCTGTCAACCTTGTTTGCAAGTCCTTTTTGTCCCATTTGATGATCATAGGGATGTTATCTCTTATGATGCACCACTTTATGTTCTACAAGACTCTCAATGATATCCTATTTTCCAGACAGAATCAACTATACAAGCTAGTCAATTACATCTGCCACAATTACCTTCTCATAAACCTCCTCTATTCCTTACGCACATTCCTGTTCAATCCAGTCCACATTCTAACAATAATAAAGCAGCACAATATGCTTACAGTGTTGAACTACAACATTTACCCACCACACCTACTTTACCAACAGTATTACAAGAAATTCATATAAGACCTGGAGTGGTGATAGATCTAGGAATCATAGATAATACAAAGGCAAATGAAGTTTCTATTTGGCCTTCTCCACAAGAAGATAAGATCAACCTTGAATGCCTTCCATTTAATGAAGGACAAACTTTAGAGCCTGCATATTCCCCATAATCAAACTCAGAGTTTAATGAAAGACCTCGTGATATACCAAATAAAGGAGAGAACATAGAATATATAATTCATATTGAATTATGGTTCCAAGAGGGAACTAAGCCACGATACCATCCTCTTCTTCAATGTTTATTGCTGCTAAATCAAACATCTCAGTTGGTTCTTCATGTTCCAGTAATCATTGTAATATTTTTCGTATATGTGGATAAAGGTATATGTCTCATCTTGCTTTGAACATGGTTACATTGAAAGAATTCATACACTTGAATTGTTTTTTTTCCTTTTTAGTAGAGTAGGATATATATGTAAATATGTGTGTTTTTCTTTTTCTTTAGAATAAATATGAATCATCTAACAAATGGTTTTGCAGCCTGATTATAAGAATTTTATCTATAAGTAGTACATGGAGTATTATTTGGAATACAAAAATACGCTAAAACATTTATAAGGTATCTTAACTTTTTTGGGGGGTACTTTTGAAAATTACAGCTTCTAGTGACAATTAAAATAATTCCTTGTATAACATTTTTGACCATTTCTTTTATGATTCAGATAGTTTTTGGTATTTTGATTCAGACATGTATATTTTTTATTTATTCTTTTAAAACAATTGCTTGATAAGACCCACTTTCATTATCATATTTTTCATATCCTTATTTTTACCTATGGACTACTAGTTCATCCTATACTTGTTATCAAAACTTGTCACTTAAGTATTTTTTTTGTGATAACTTGATAGTAGGTGGAATTTTTTCCTATGGGGGACATTATTTATCTTTCACGAAGAAGAAGGGTTATAAGGTCAAAGAACAACTTTAAGTTATTCTCTTTTGACATGATTTATGATTAAGGCCATTATGAAAATTACTTATAAGTTTTTACAAAATTGAATTATGTGTTTAGCAGGGCTTAGCACGCTCTAGTACCAGTTGACTTCCATATACTTAATATCATTATACAAGGCAAACCCGCCAGGATACTGAACATGCCTGCTAGTAGTGGGTCAATGGTAAGTAAAAACTTACAACAAGGAAGCTCAATAAATGCAAGTAAACCCGTCGGGGTACTAAACAGGCTCGCTAGAAGTGGGACTATGCTTGCATGGTACCAAGATAAACCCGTCGGTGTACTGAATAGGCCTGCTGGCAGCGGGGCAATATCGAGTAAAAGAGATCTAGTTAATGCACTACTATGCACATGATTCAGAGAATAATGATAAATATGAAGAAAAAATTTCAAATTTTATTTTAAGGCCGATTGTTTTTAATGTCATTTGAGAATCATTGTAAGTTGGAATTGGACCTAGCCATCTAATTCAACACATACCTAGGATTTCATTATCTTAGAAATGGGACCCATAGCTATAAAATCTCACCCACTCCGAGGTAAACTCAAAATATCTTATGATGACAAGACATCTTTTAAATGAGGCATGGATGACTAGTTCTTCCTATGGTATTCTTTCAATTCTATTATCATCTGAGTAGTCTTTTTATGCATTGTTATTTTCATGAATATCCATAGCTGAATCATTTCCATTTACTAGTTAGTTTTTTCTTTTTGCAAAATAATAAAACAACATGCTTGTACTTTTTATTATTATCTAGAGCAAACTATTATTTTCCTTTGTATGGCTTGAGGACACGCCATATCTTTGGTTTGGGGGAAGGGAAGGAAAAAATAGACTATTTTTATTTGATGATATCTCTATTTTTTTGACAAAATGATAAGTGTTTTTCAGGATCAGTGGAATTTATAACATGGAGTATATTTTTACAGAAAATCAATATGGAGAACAATATGAAGGATCGCAAGATAATTACATGATGATCTCAATAAAATTTATGATATTACAACATTTATGATTAAAATTTTGCTAACCAAATTTTGTTTGTGGCAAATAGTTTTTACCTCCATGAGAATGCTTTGACCTTAAGAGTTTTGTTTAATTATCATTTCAACCCTATATTTTTACCCAAATCATGCATATAAACTATCAAATGATTAATTTTATACCATATGTTCAACTAGTCCAAAGTTTTACTTTGGATATGGTTAAACTAATTACAAACTTTATGAACTCATTTATTCATGCATATTCCTATTGCTCGCTTATATTTTAAAGTCTGCTTTGATAGTATGATCTAATATATTTTTCTTTGCTCACTGGGACCTGGAATTTCTCCGGTTTGGGGGAATGTTGAGCCTCATTTTGTTATTATTTTTGGCATTAACATAACACATTTAAATGCATATTTTATTATCTTTCGTATATTTTATGTCATGCAGGTTGTTATTCGGCACAAAGTAAGAGAAAATTTAATGTTTATTCAACTTTGGTTATGAATATCATTTTTATGATTTTATTGACTTAAATCTATATTATTTAAAGCATATTTGATGTATTTATTGATCTATGTATTTGTTTGCAGATTTTATAATTATTTTGGGTGAATTTATCAACAAAAAACGTTCAAATTGCTATTTAGAACAATATGTGCAATCACTGTCCAGCTCATCATGCAGCTCTTCGTCCATCTCACCTTTGAGTTTTCCGTTCAGATCGCTAATTAGCTGTGCGCTATCTATAACCAATTTCAGGAATTAAACGTTGAAGCAATCTGTAAACCATTTTGTTGACCATGTGCCCAGGTGATAGCATAATCAACAATCTAGAAGGATCATCGGTGCACCAAGATGTTCATTGTCCATGCATTTAAAGAAGGTGCACTCCTATTTTAGAATCGTTTATGGCCTCTTCTGAACTTGCCACCATTCTGCACATTCAAAATGGCGAACTACCCGTGCTCTGGAAGATCGCCCTCATGCCAGTTCATGCACCACATCTGGAGTTTGTTCACGCTGATGAAGGACCTATGTTTTAAGAAACTTTCCATCATGTACATTGTCTGCATCAAACACCACACTGTCAATTGTGCCAAAGGAGGGGTTGTATGCCACATCACACACTGAGGAAATTTGTTCACGATAAATAAGGAGCTCTCATTCTAGAGACTCCCTGCTATGTATTCTTTGCTGCCCAACACGCCACCATCAACCATGCTGCAAGGGAGTCTGTATGCCACGTTCACAATGAAAAAAACCAGACTTACACCAAAGAAGGGATATGCTTATGTGTTGGCTTGTAAACTATTATTGCCTTTATGATTGACTAAATTTAGAAGAGCAGTCGACCACTAAAGGGTCGACTTGGTCAAATTCTTGAAAGCATTATGTATATACACAGCTCTATGTAGAGAGAGAAGGGGGTTGATCAATCCATTATATGGATAGTTAGTTTGCTTTGAGGGAAGGATACTGTAACTATGTTCCTTCTGTTTAATAAGAACTCTACGCTTTGTTGTTTATGACTACGTGTGAAATCATTCGCCAGCCATTACTCGTGGTTGCTGAGACGGCCCCTTGACAATCCACGATTCTATTTTCGTATGAGTTTTTGTTATCTCATCGTGCAGATAAGCAGTTTTATTTCCAATTTGTTTAAGTAGTTAGGTTTCTCTAATCCTTTTTTGTTTCCTATAATATGCATTTGTTGTAGTTAATAAAATTTATATTATGCTGTTAATGTAGTTTTTGTTTATAAATGGCCGGTCATGTATACCTTGCTTTCATATTTGTGTTTAGTCTGCTCATTTCTAGTTTATTGTTCAGTCTTATTTTCCAGCACATAGAGTAGGTTGTTTTTATCAATTTAAAATAGAACTCAAATAGATTGTTTTTGTCGATTTAGATAGAATTTAAATCAATGCATAGAATAGGTTGTTTTTCAGATAGATTAAGCTTTGTTTATTTCTATTATAGATTTATGCAATTCAAATTCCAGTTTTGTTTATTAGTCCGTAGTGATTTTCTTTTTTCCATGTAGTTGTATTTGTTTATTTTACTGTTGAATATGATGATTAATTAGGTTTAAATTATGTCTTTATGCATCTTGTTTTCATATGCACAAAATCAGCTGATGATTAACTCATTTAGGTCTATTTTTATTATTTTTGGTATCCAACCTTTCATTCGGACTATGTGTCTAGACTGCCATTCAGACCTTCTTTCTAGATTGTTGTCCAGTCTTCAATATTTTGTTTATTAAAGTATTTCTACAACGCCCTAGGAACCCCTCTACCTTCGCATATACTTTGTAGCAACTCGAAGTCTACCAACCCCGGTTGATAATTAAATATTAGGTGTATTCAAGATTATATAACACATCCAAACATTTTGGCATTCATTTAAGTCAAGATTGCACCCAACATTCTGCTTTTTCAAATCAATGATCTCTTCAGCAGTTTTCTTCTTTAGCTCATCTTGCTTTGTCTTCAATGTTGTGACATCCTACACCTTTTTTGCCGCTAACTGTTCCTTTACCTGCCGCAACTCCCCAACCTCTGTCTTCAGCTTCGTAGCTTCTTTATGCGACTACAAGTACCCATCACTGAGTTCTTTCTGCCTATTAGCCAACTTCTGGTTGGAGACCTGCTATATGTGTACTATGGTGTGGGTTGATAGCTTATTGATATCTACTACAACACCTTGTAGCTACTACAAGGAGGATTTGACATCCTCACTTCCTATGTCGATTGCAATCGGGGGAACCTGAACGTTCCTTGCCCACGGCTCACTGCTAATCGAGGGGAGTGCCTACACAGTGGTACTCTCCGGTGTTGCTTTCACAATGGCATCATAAATAGAATCTAACTTTGCTCTTACTGTGAAAAATCCTTCACGGTGGGATTAGCGCAAAGCTTGTGCAACGGCATCAGATGAATCAATGACAGCCTTAATGAGTCACTGCAATTGGGCTTCTAATGTTGATATGGTGCTACTACCTGCATCAAACTCCATGCGTTGTTTGGTTCTGTACTCCTCTAGGATGCGCTGGGCTTCTGGGTCAGTGTCGGGAAACGACTCTCCATTCGAGTGGTGAGTACTATGGCCTTCTCGCACAGACTCTGTAGGGGCATCTGCTGACGGTTTCGTTGATATTTATTCAGCACTAACTGGTTCGCGCCAGTCAGCAGGCCAGTCCTGAACTACTGCTTCCACTTCATCATTGGTCAATTTATAGGGCATTGGAAGCCATTGCCTCTCAGGGTCTCGTCACACCTGGATATGAAATGAATGGGACCCGAAGGCAAACTGCATGATCCTCTGATATTTTACCGCTATTGTATCTGAAAAATGTAGAACCTTAATTGTTGTGGCTTGCAACGCTTCCTAGTAGATCCATAAGTGGATTGTATAATCAGTTTATCGACTGGGCTCTTCTACCCACCATAAATTTTGGTATCCTGTGCCTTTGCACATCTTGACCGCTTCAACAGACATAGGTTGGTATTCTTCTGGCTCCATCCAAGCCCCCCAAATCAATGAGGATCAACATCCAACTATAATAGAAAGTTTGATCCCCGTCCTGAGCTGCGACTGCATCCTCCATCAATTAATTCAACAAGAAGAGGGACCAATTAATTTGGACTCCCTCAGCACACTACTGCGCACAAGAAATCACCCCTGAATTGCATTGGACCGAGTGATTCTTTTGGATGATTTTACTAGCTAAGATACGAGTGCCAATACACACCACCCACTCATTGATGTTGTCGATGTGGTATGCGTATACATCTCGATGCAATATGTATCTCTCCTTCAGTTCTTGGGAAAGCTTCTTGTCATTGTCCCTTCCTCTGATAAATTGGGCGGGGTCTGTCCCAGCCTTTGGCAGCCTCGTGATCTCTGAAATCATTTCCATCGTAACCGCGATTAGGGTATCCAACCATAATTTCCCACCATGAAAACACGCCAACAGCTATTTGACGCATGCATTTGCTTCATTCAACCGCCCAAAGTGGGGCATGTTGATAAGCCCCAACAACCTAGATTTATTCAATCCTTGCACCCATGGGTATGGAATGCAATTGATGGGTGCACCTAGAACCGAAGGAAAGGACACGTAGGGCTCATCTACTATGTCCTTCATCAGCAACAAGTCATGGTCCTCGTACTTCATCTTGATTAAGGTAGGGATAATGTCAACAGTGCACGTCATCCCTTCCGGCAGAGGCGCTGTTTTCGGGTGATACTTCTTATTTTTGGTTAACCGCTGGGGATTTGCACCAGCTCACATGGGAGCGACATGTTTGGGGATATCATTGTTGGACACGCCCCTGGGTGGCACAGACTCCATAGCTCCCAAACTATATGGCCCTTTCTGCGCGGTTCCCTCCCCTTGCACCCTAATGGAAGTGCGCGTCTGCCTCTTCTATGGCGACGTTGATCCTGGCTTCTGAGCCTTCCGCTTTCCCCCGGGGATCGAAGAGGATCCAACCAGCATACTCATGATTTATTCCACTATATTAGTTGGACGGACAGGTGACTCCTACTCACTTGAAATCTCCAGAGTGTCGAGGTTGCTCAGCATTCTGCACCAACAAACCTTACTAAGCGATCGAACACACCCCAATATCACACCCTAGCTATCGCTCACAATTATTCCAACTCACTCAGCTCTGTACTTCGCTCAACTCAACTGAACACAATGATGCCTTCATCTCATATCCCTCACCTTCTTATAATGAATGATGAATCTTGCTTCATCATTTCCAATTCCATTGTAGCCATCATGACCAAATCCTGCATTAACGACCCGAATTTGTCGGTGATCCTAGCATGCTAACAGTCGGATCAGCACCACCAGCACCACAAGCACCACCAGCTAACTATTCTTAACTATCTACATTTATTGCTGATTTGACCCAATCGCAGCCCTGTGGCTATTGCGGTCTCTATATCTAACTGCGCTACTGACTCCTACACTTCATCCTAGTGCACCCTTCTGTCCTCTATATATCTTATCTCTTTTTTTATTTTTATTTTTTTTCATTGCACAGTGCTTCAGGCAGTGCACGCCTTCGTCCCTGTCCTATAAGGCTTCAAGTGAATACCATTTACAAGCTTCAGAAGCACCACTCCATCTAATTGCTGCAATTTGTAACTTACCTGGATGATTCATGAACTTGTTGTCGTATAATAGCACCAAATCTCCTTGGGAAAATTGTTTTTTTTTTATGTGACGGTCATGCCACACCTTCTATCGATCCTTCTTGACACGCTGCTGGAAGCCTATGATGAAGCGGTCCTTTTCCAGTTGGACTAGCTGTGTTGCTCGCTCCTCAAGTGTTGCTTCATCGTCCATGCCAGTGGCTGCTGTAATGCAAAAAATAGGAACAATGTAATCCATAAGCATGACTACCTCTTTCCCATATACTAATTTGAACGGTGTCTGCCCCATCAGCTTCTTGCAAGTGGTGCGATATGCCCACAGAACTGCAGGAATCTTTAAATCCTAGTCATCGCGATTAACATTACATACCTTTGTCAGTGCAGTTTCCAAGATTTTGTTAAAGGCTTCTACGACTCCATTTGCGTGTGGATGATATGGGGTACTTTTCTTATGTTGCACCTGCAATTCCTCTATCAGTTCCTTTACTGTGCGGTTGATAAATTGACTGCACTGGTCGCTCATCAATATCCTAGGGCATCCAAACTGTGTAACAATGTTTTCAAATATGAAATTTGATGATGTCACAGCGGTGCAATCCACAACTGGTGCATCCTGCGACCACCTTGTCAAATAGTCAGTTGTTGTGATGATGTATCGTGCACCAGTTCGCTTTCCTGGTAGGTTGATTAGACCCACAAAGTCCATTTCCCATTTGTCAAAAGGTTGCAAATTTACCTATGGTACAAGTGGCATCTCATCTCGCCGTGATGGTTTTTGATGTGTTAACAGACATCGCATCTCCACACATAGTTTGTAGCATCATTATGCAAAGTACCTTACACGCAGTAGCCCATCCTCCATAATTTCCACCTGCAACACCTACATGTGCTTCTGCCATAATTTTCCCTTGTTCATGAGGTAGAACACACCGTCGCAGGATCTCATCGAGTCCAAGTTTGTATAAGTGCCCAACGATCAACTAGAAATTCGAAGCCTTCACTACCAACTGCTTCTTCTCACTGGTTGACATTTCCTTTGGCACAAATCCAGTTGCTAAGAACTGAATGATCGATGCATAATGGTCATCTACGATATCAACTCAAAATAGCTGTGCATCCAGCAATCCATCATCAATATTGGTGGGCTCTTCGTCGGTTTCAATGTCGGATAGATGATCAGGACCAGCGTTCAATCATCCTGGCTTCACGATTATTTCAAAATCAAACTCCTAAAAGAGAAGTAGCCAATGACATATCTTCCCCCCCAGCACAGGCTTATTAACCAGATATTTCAAAGTCGAATGGTCAGTAAACATTTTGAAGTGATCACCCAAGAGATAATGCCTGAACTTCTGCAGCACATATACAATCGCCAACCCCTCTCTTTCTGTGGTCATGTAATTCTTCTCAATAAAGGATAGCTTCCTTCTAGTGAAATCAATCGGGTGATCCAGATCTCCTTCTCCTAGTTGCACGAGTACCACTCCCAGCGCAACGGATGAGGCATCGACATGGACATGGAACTCCTTGTTCCAATCGAGGAACACAAGTATGGGTGTTGAGGCCATATTGGCCTTCAATGTGTCGAATCTGCTTTGACACTCCTAGATCCATATGACTATGGCATCCTTATTTAACAACTTCTCCATGGGGGCAGTAATTGTAGCATAATCATGGATGAACTTGCGATAGTAACCAGTGTGTCCCAATGTCTCTCTAAGAATCTTTGTATTTGTAGGTGGTGACAGGATTAGCATGAGCACAATCTTTGCTGGATAAACCAAAAGCCCTTGTTTACAAACGATATGACCCAACAACATCCCAAATGGTGTGGAGAAAATGCACTTATTTGAATTTAATGCAATTTAATGCTGTCTACACCTTTCCAACATCAAGCGCAGGTTTTCCAAGTGACCCTTAATCATCCTGTAGATTGTCCAATCATCCATATATACTTGCAGGAATTTATGAATAAAATATTTAAATGCAGCAACAACAACTTGAGAGAATATCACAGGTGAATTCTTCAACCCAAAGGGCATCACTATGTATTGAAAACAACCCCATTCGGTGACAAATGTGGTTTATGGTGGTCTTCCTTAGCAATTCTTATCTAGTGATAACCAGAAAATCCATCTGTAAAAGAGTACATTTTTTTACCACCTACTCCTTCAAGAACCTCATCAGTGAACGGTGTCAGAAAGGGATCATGCATGCAAGCATCGTTCAGTTTTCTTAGATCGACACAGATTCAGACTTCCCCAGTATTCTTGTCTTGGACCACCATAGGACTTATCCATTTCAATTATTCAATTGACTCAATAGTCCCAACATCTAGCATCCAGTCAACTTCAGCCTTGACCCATTCTTTATATCAAGGATTAAAGTGATATGGCCTCTGTCGCATTGGTTTTGCATCTGGTTTTAATGGGATTTTCATTTCGTCTAAGTCACCCAATATCCCCTTCATTTCTGAGAATTTTGTTGGGAACATATCTTGAAACTCATGCAATAGATATGTGATCTTTGCCATGGTCTCCTCATCCCAGTAGTCCCCAATATTTGCAAATTTCTGATTCTCTTATGTCCCAATGTTAACTTTCTTAATCTTCAACGGTTGACTCATGGGATCAATCGGGACATCCAATGTTGTGACATATTTACTTCCTTTAGTCTCCGGATAT
This sequence comes from Pseudotsuga menziesii, assembly GCA_001517045.1. Lineage (NCBI taxonomy): Eukaryota > Viridiplantae > Streptophyta > Pinopsida > Pinales > Pinaceae > Pseudotsuga > Pseudotsuga menziesii. The sequence continues at coordinate 595,260 of LPNX010398360.1, forward strand.
TAATATTGTGCAACTCATCATCACCCTCCAGCTCGCCAGAGATGTTGTAGCATTCCATCATCAATTGCATGCGGCGATGCGCATGTGGGTCCACAGGATATGTGACTGGTACAACTTTCAAGACTACATCTCGAATTATCTATAGTGCATTTTTAACCTCTGCATTGGCGTCTGCAAATAAAAAGGTATGCGCAAAGAAAAAATTCAGATCCTCCCAAGCAGTTCTAGCATTCCCTCAGATGACTACAAGGGTTATTTTGTCTGTCATATCTCCCAGTTTGATATACCTCCATATCTCTGAAGTGCACGGTCATAAACCATTGACATTGTTCCCATCCATGAATGGTCTTCTTATGAAATACCCACCAGCGTGCTGGAGCGGCCTTCAATGCTTCTCCTAATGCCAACAAGCACTGAGGCTTAGTTTCCTTCTCTTTAAACTCCTTAAGGAACCCAGATAGTTTCGATAGTCCTTCATATATCGGCAACTCAATGATCTATGTCGCAACATGGTGTAGCGACTACATTATCAGCCCACATTTTCTGAGCGATACTTCATGCATCTGGTTTTTCCAATTTTCCAGCGCATCATCAGAATCAGAGGATGCGGAGCTAGCGTTGTGCCAGCACAGTTATCTGTCAGTAGTAGGATGGATATAATCTTTAGAAATATTGTAAATGTGATCCCATCCTCTAACAACTTCATCTTTGACAGGTTCAATATATCTCCTTCATTCATTAGGATCCATAGGGGCGATGACTCAGATATCCTGGTTCTCAAATGTCATCAACCACTTCTTAAAATTGATCATGGCCATGCTATCATTGGCCCATCCAATCCCTAGCAATGCAGGATAGGAGCCTCCTCCATCAATGAGTCCTCATGCCTTCAACATCTATGACCAAATTCGACACACGACTGATTGGTTGGACTTTGGCATGATTAGCCAATATCAGTTGCACTAGAGACCAACCAAGTGTCGACTCCCCCATCTTCTGCCACGTTTGTTTTTTCAGGATATTTACATCCAACCCAAGATCCAGAATAATTGAGTCGACTTCATAGTCCCCAATCTGGATGTTCATTCTCATTTCCTTTTCCATCTTTTTCTTTTGTAACAAATTTACCACAAAGTCCTGCAACTCTCTATCTGGACAGTGCAACAACTTCTCAATCTCAACCAAAGCATCAGTATCTATTGCCAGGAATAAACAAATCTCGAAGAACTATTGTAAATTACCATGCTACCGCGATGGTCGAGATTCTAACAAAGAATCAAAAGCAGAAGGCATACCAACAATAGGTGTCTTACCAAGATTTCTTCCAGTCACCTCGCGAGCCTCAAAAAAAGTATCTCTCTTAGTCATGATATCAAAATGTACTTTCTTCTTCCCAACCAGTCAAAATTGTGGATGTGCTCCATCTTCTCCAGTCATCGCACCTCCTTGAGTGATAATCCCAACATCAACATCCTCTGTTCGCGGTTCTGCTAAAATTGTCGCAACCGTCACCCTTAATTTTGGTTCTGCGACAAAGGCTGGTTCAGAAGCGTATTTTGGTTCAGTAGTGGATTCATAGGATGATTGAAATTCTAAGTTTGTACTGGAATTTGGGGTTGAACCTGATTCTGTAGTTGCTTCTAGTTCTGTATCTGATTCTGGGCCTAGAACTAGTTCTGATTCTGCAATAGAGGAACATTTTCGGCCTACCTTTTCGCAATTAGATGAGTGAAATTTTAAATAGTATGATTTCTTACCGCACAGTATACACACTACAGATGTGGACAATCCCTCTGATAGTTCCCAAATGTCCCATAGTTGTAACACTGGATTGATGCATGACCTGGTCCTCCTCCTCGGCAGAAACCTCCTCTTCCCCTGAATCCTCCGTGGAATCCTCCTTGCTGATGGTACTGTGGTTGAGCTACTTGCTACTGATATTGGGATTGGGACACCTGCTGCTGATACGAGGGTTGGGCCACCCGCTACTACGGGGGATTCAACTGCTCCTGAACATAGTGCGCTGCTTGGACATATTGTGGCTGCGATGGAGCCATCGGCATTTGAGGTCACGACACAAACTGTGGTTGTGATATGAGCTGCGGCTGTGACGGAATAAACTGCACCTATGGTGGTGATGTATACTAGACTTGGGGTGGTGGTTGCACCGCCTGCGGCTGCGGCTATTGCACCATGCAAGGATATTCACCTTTCACGAAATATGAATCATATGTCTGATCTTGAAGCAGATCATAAGCTTGACAGTCCTTATCCTCATTCCCAACTGAGAGACAAAAGGTGCAATATAATCTTACTGGATTCATAACCATTTTATTCATGTGGGTATATTCTTCATGTCAATGTCCATATACTTGACATATGCGACACCACAACACACCACTACAACTCAGTGGGTTCGGCACTCCTAAGAGTAGACAGTTTCGGAAGGTAGGACAGGTATCTTTGGTGTGTACACCCACATGACACCGAGTGCACCACAGGTCGTCATGTTCCTCTTTTTCCTTCTTGATGTCTTGAAACTGAAGCGTCAGGTTCACCAGTTGCACTTGGATTTGGTTCATGCCAATAGCAGTTTCTCCGACAAGTGAAGGTTGTAGCTTCATTGTGATTTCTAGAGCCTCGCTCTGTGTCGTGATCTTTTGTTGCATCAATGGATTTCGGATATGAGGGACCAGTGCTGCAATGAACCATTATTTGTGTTGGGTGTCACTCATATCGAAGCTAACCCATGCCATCAGCATCTTAAACCTCTTGTCAAACTCCCAAACCGTCTCACTAGGGAATTGTTTAATTTCCTTCGGTTCCGTAATATATTGCGCTTCAGATTTTGGTTTCTTGAATTCTTCAAGCAGTCCCTTCTAAATCTCAGCCAAATTCTTCACAGTGGTCCCTTGTGAAACCTATATGAACCTCATATACCAATCGAGCTCATGACCCCGAAGGGTGGTCACTAATTGTCCTTTCTTTACATCATCGTCTGTAGTCTGTCTGGCAGTCCAGAATGCCTCACATAAGAACCAATATTTCTCTAGGTCATCCATGTCATTTCCATGGAACATAGGTATCTTCATATCATCTCCCACCATCCTAGGCCTTCTTCCTGTAGATGCTGCTTTACTACTGGATGTTTCTTGGCACGTCGACATAGATTGCGTATATCTTCCTGAGTGTGGAGTAGTGCGCGGAGGTGTGGGCATGTTGCTACCGAGGTTTAACCTTGTTGTCACCCTAGGCATAGCCTGGGTCTACTTGTCCTCTTCGTCACTGTAGGTTCTCTTCGTCCCGTGTGGTTGTCCTTCACGGTCTTGCATTCCGATTGCAGCAGGACCTTCCCCTATCCTCTGCCTCTTCTCCACTTGAAACCTTGCTCCTCCCCTTGTACAACCACTCTCTTCCTCGGCTTCCCTCACAGTATCGTCGAAACTTACACCCATATACCCCTTATCTTTCCATTCATCTCCCCCCTTCTATCATGGTGTTCACAGCCTCCACACACCAGAGTTTTACTACTCGAGGTGCATTTTTAGTATGCCCTTTTCACAAACAAGCATCTTGATTGACAATTGTAGAGACAGTAAGAACCTACCTCATGGTCCGTTGAATAATTTCGGTTCAGCTTCGTTGTAGGACTTGTTGGTATTAACCGCGAACTTAGTGATGTATCCTTCTAGAATACTACCCAACCAAAATTTGACAACTCGTGATGCCTTGTTGTCAGTTTCTTGTAGTTCCTAAATTAGCTCAGGGGTCCAGGACATTGGCTCTCCTCCCTGGAAGTTGTGCTTCTTGTAGGTGAATCACGCCAACCACTCATATAATATGATGGGAAACTCACAGAAAAACCATTCATGAGGACCGTTGTGTATGTACCTTTCCAACCATCTGTTTGTTGTCAACTTCAAGTTCTGGTTCTTTAGCTTCATCAAATTCTCTCAGTCTTAGGTCGAACCAATCTTCAATCTCCAGTTTTTTTGGATGCCATACCATATCCTCCTCTCAATCACAACGAGGTCCTAACAACGGAACCATTTGTTGGCACGAACCACCCAACAAATCCTTGTTGACAATGGTTCTCACTCTGTCGACACTCAACCTGCGTGATCTCCCTGAGTACCGGCCCAGACAGGTTTTACCCTTCCCAGCAACACCCGCAAAGCGGATGAAGTCTCACCTGAGATGTTCAAGGGAGAACTATCGAAACCAAGTTTCTGCAGTAAGGAGGATGATTTAGGGAAGCATCGTTTCATCAACTCAGTTATCATATCTTACCAGAACCATTCATCAGACATCGCATTATTCATAACATATCTACCATTACAACCACAGATCTAACATATTGCATCATTCATTTATTCATCGCAGTAGTATCACATTATTTGTTCATAAAACATTATCATCAAACATTATTCATTGACATTGTGACATATAAAAACAGGAAGAAACAAAACGCAACAGTGATTCAACTCAACATCTGTCGTATCATATTACTTTCTATGCAACATATCTAAAACAACAGTTGTCTTTCTCCACAGCAAGAGAAAGATCGACCCACAAGATCACATACAGATAACAAAAGATTCAATCTCTTACTTGCTCTCTGCTACTACCTCTATCCTCTCATTTGCAATTCTAATTCTATATATTGGCTTGCGCCTTTACATTCATGGTCCACTTCTAACTAACTCCTAACTAATTTAACCACTAATGACCTATATCCACAAAATGTGGTCAACCGATACAAAAAGATGCATAAAATATTCAAAAACAGTTTGTTTTCCTCCCATCACGTTGTCTTTGCCTTGTGCGGTGTCATGTGAGCTTCGTAGCCTCCGCGGTGCTGCGCAACTCAATTACCCCAAAACCCTGCCAACATTGAAAAAATAGTTCTAAGGAAGACCAGGAACAAAACCTTCTTTCAGTACTTAGTCAAATGGAAGAATCAGCCTACTGAAGATGCAGCCTGGATGACAAATCAAGAAATTTCCAAATACAATGTGCACCCTAAATATCTATTGAAAATTATTTTCTTCCCCAGGAGTATGATGCAGGAGAATCTAGCTCAAAATTCGTTGATTGATGAATCAACATTCCATATAATCACTTCAATATGGATAGGGTTCGTTGTTAGATAGATAAGATTAGTTTTATTTTGTAATAAGTGGCAATTTTCCATTATTCTCCTTGATCCCTGCAAGGAAATCTTTAAGGATAGATCTTTGTTGATAGGATTTCTTTTATTAAGTCTTTAGATCCAAGATATTCGGATCTGATAGGATTACTGAGTGTTATAAGAAGAATTGAATGTAAAGGATAGGGATGTGTAAAAACAACAGTGAGTGAGGATTGAAGGGTACTGCTTCTGTGAGTAATTGTACTTCTGGTTCAATGGAATGAAGAACATAGTTTACTCTGCAAGTTATTGAGTGTTTATACCTTCTTTTTAATCACCAGAAGTATGAGTTTGAATTTCTCTGTGTGCATGATTATGCTTGCATTTCGAATTCTGATATAAGTACAGGAAATCAAAATCGCTTGTAAGGATATTTGCAAGAGGGAGTTGATCCTTTTAGTGATCAATTCAGATGAAATAGCATTAAAGGATGCATATCTTCAATAGATTTGTAGTCTAAATCGAATTTCGCAAACAAAAGATGTTCCCAAGTTAAACCTAAACCAATCGCCCATATGATTGGAGATCATGCAATGGAGATCAACCTTGTAGAAGATCGATGACGATAAAGACATTTAGGGGTCAAGTTGCAAAATTTAGAACCAATCACTAGAATTCATATTTAGATCAACGGTAGAGATCGATCATCAAAGTAGATTGATGGTCCACAACGATTTCGCTAGGAAGAGTTGTGCAGTCCAAGGAAGTTTTGATGTGTGTGAAATTTTTATGGAATGTGCTTCATTGTTTTTGGAGTCCTCCATATATTTGGTGGGGACATAGATTCGACGCTCCAGAAAGATTCCGTTGATTTAACAGGATAGTTCGTTAACATTTTGAATGGACATGAAATTTCGTTATTAAATGGAATTTATTAAGTGTTCAGATCCAACAAACAACGTGAATGACAAATCGGCTACTTTCTGAGCTGATTGTATTTGTTTTGGGTTGTTGATTGGACTCGCATCTCCAAGCTGGCATCAGTATGTGCCATATATCCAACAACTCTTGAATTTTCCCCTTAATTTCTTCATTTTCGAAGAATGAAGTCCTACATAAAGCCTCGTTTTGCATAACAACTTTATCTCTCAATTTGATTCCATGCTCAATCGGATGGCTTGGATGAATTTGATGAGGTTCTCATAACAATTCATGATAACACTATAATAGCTCATCCATCTGCTTCTATTAATTTGACCTCCCCTATCAAACTATAAGTATGTTTTATGAGTTCCCATGGTCGTAGTGACAATTAAAAGGTGCTAATTTCTCTTCCTTTTGGGATCACAAAATATCAAGGAAAACTATTATGAGGCATTGATTAGTTTATGAGCTTTAATGCCAAAAGTAGTGCTAATTAGATGGTTGGTTCCTTTTACCTCGTCGCCACACATTCTTGGGTTTTTATAGTAGTTAGTTCTTGTTCTTTCATAGTTAGTAAAATGCATCTCAATAATATTTTTCCATGAAAACCCTCCTTAGGGAAACTATTCCAGCATTCTCACATTTCATGAATGGCACCCAAAGTAAATTTTGTTGATATACAACATGTGTGCCTAACCTCGAGGGACTAAGGTGGATTTTACATCATGACCTATTTGGCTAATATGACTTCAACATGCCAAGTCAAACCACTTGAGCCAACCCTAGGGGATTCCACTAACAAATGTATGGATAAGTGAAAATATCTCCACAAACATTTAATGGAACTATGTTGATCTCTACTTCATAGATTTAACTGACTAATATGGAAAACGCCCTGTTGCATTTTCGTAAGACACAAATATCTATTCTTGTTGAGCCAACCGATGAGTAGGGATCAAGACAGACACCCAAAAATATATTGCTTATTCATTGTCTTGTTCAAATTAATTAGTGAACCCAAAACAAAAAATAATATATTCATTCACACAAACATTAGCATGTCTATATTAACAATGAATAAAATCCAAATTCCCTTTAAGTTTATGAAAATGTATAATGGGCAACTTGAAGTTGAGAAAAATATTCAACTAACCAACTATTCAAGTATTCACAATCTCATGATATGGAATTTACCATCTAGTTAAGGAATATAAATCTTTTGTCTTCTAGTCTATTCATATTTTCTATATTGAACAAAGTACACAAATTCCCAAAGTGGAGGAGACAAACTAAGAAGATGATTTGTCTCAAATTTTCGGGCCTTCCATGCACAAACTATTTATCTCCTCAACTACATAAATATGTCATGTATACAATAAGAATCACCGCACTATGTTATGAAATGCATTTCACATGATTGAAATTTATGCCTATGTGACTAGGTCACAACGCCACAAGTGTGTGACAAAGAATATCAATGGTTTTATAACACATCCTTACTTTCCATGTTTAATTTGTGTTGAATATTCACCATTGCAATGTGCATCGACCACCAATACCTTTATACTAACATGCATATCAAATACAACAACCATATCCACAAGTATGTGCTTAAACAAATTATTTATGAACCTCTTTCATCAATTTGATCAATCAATTATGGACTTAGTCAAACTCTCAACCCTTTCATTATCAACACTAGACTAGACAAAACCTTTTTAGGTAGGGGTCATTTTACGCAATACCTTAAAGGTGTTGGTTATGACCTTGTTTCCAAGTTAATCAAGGACCCACCCTTCCAAAAGGATATTTATGGGTTGGGTTTATAGATGAAGGACCAAACCTTGAAAGGGTTAAGCGAGGGCCTTATTGGGTGGGACCATTCATCATGAGATAGTTCATTAAGTAATAATTTTCCTTCATAGTTTTTTAAGTGGTCATTTTCTTTAAGTTTATGTTATTGTCACGTCCCCACCCCTCATATCGACGATGGAGAGGACGCGACTAGGATGCTGATGCTGTCAACGGTTAATCTAGCCCCATGAACATAAACATAAAATGAATTGAACATAAAAATACATACACAGATGCGTTATACATGTAAATACACAGTGGAAGAAAAACACATTCATTCAAGCATTCAACATGTTCATAGTAATTCATAAAACAAATAGTTTGCAGAGTTTAAGCACAAGAATACTTATCTTGAAAAGAATCTGGCCCGCAACTAGCTATGTTGCTGCAACGTTCCACCCAACCATAGGCCAGTGTGCTCATCAATCTCTCAGCATCACTGCCACCCCCGAGCTGGGAATGATTCCCACAAAGAACTATTGAACAACAGGAGTACACACGGTTGAGCCTAGAATTTGCCCTTTTTAATCATCTTCAATCACCTTTTCTTCCCCTGTCTTACACCATTTAGCATGCTAATCAGACTTGTTGTCCTCATTTTAATCCTCAAACTACCAAGGTATGACTGATCATTGCTTTATCTTATTAATGCTTATGATTGTGATAATTAAAGCTGTGTATCTCTCAAATGTGCTAACATGTTATGATTTATGAAGATAGTTTGAGATAAGTGGACTGCAGGTAGATGGGGTTGAACAAGTATCTAAAGGAGGGATGATCGTCGCTCAAGATGATCATCAACCCTTCAATCACCAATTAAGGCACGTGGTTCCAATGTAACATCCTAGGCAGAGCTGTGACAGGGAAGCTGTAATAGAATGCGCTACAATTGGAGATATTTAGTACATTACTGCTCGAGTATAATTGTGATCTAAAGGGATCACCACTACTGGGCCAATTAACAACTTTCTCACATCTTCTATGTTTTTACTATGACATGTTTGTAACAGCTAGTATTATTTAGGGTTCCTAAAAATCAGAGATCTTCATGGCTGACCTTTAATAGGATCGGATGCTATGATCTGCATGTATAAATATGGGGAGCTGTCTCGACCCAGGGGGTTGAGAAACAGATAATTCATTCATTGTATTAGCAGTGGAAGCACATTGTGTAATCTTTATTTCTTTAATATAAGGAGTTACCTCTGATTTAAAGGAGCTTTACTTTGTTCAGCCGGCATCTCTGTGTGAAGGCTGGGCCCACCTTCCACAGAGATTGCCGAGTTAATTTAGGAATTTTCAATTCAGTACTGTGTGATGTTTTGTCGATTCTGTTTCCCTTGTACACAGCTGTAGCAGTGTGGACTTACAGTATAATTATGATTACATTTTCTTAAGATTTGTAAGTGGTACAAAGTGACAGTCGACTACGTAGGTAACTTTATTTATGCAATTCATATGGTAGATGTACACAGCCTTGTTCATCCTGTAGTTGAAGTTGTGATCCCATGAATCCTTGCAATTTACCTTTACGGTTACGATTGTTGACTTTCATTTCTGCACTTCAATTTCCTAGAGTAGCTGAACTTAATCTCTTGCAATTGAATTCCTAGATTAATATTTGATTCATGTTTATGGCTTTCAAGGGTAATTAGATTGAATAGGTGAATTATTTGTTCTAGGGATGTGAATAGGATTTCCTTTTTATCTGCAATTGTTGTTTGAATCTTATATCATTTTCCTTGTTACATGATAGGAAGTAGTTGGAATTGTAGTGTTTAGAAGATGAATGGGATTACACAGATCCTTGGGATGGGCATAGTTGTTAGAGGATAAAAGTGTTCATTTACAGTGATTGGTGTTTAAGAATAGACTGTGCATTTATCCTTTGAAATAAAAGACTTCCTCGGGTTGACAATAAATCTCGTATGCTCTGTATGTTGGTAATATCTATCTGCATATCGGGTGCCCGACATTTTGGCGCCGTTGCCGGGGAAGGATAAAATTAAACACTATCATTAGTTGCATCTGGTAATCATTTCTAACCAGTATTTTCTATTCTTTTTGCTGAAATGATTTGGGTTGCATGAATACGAGGAGGGTAAATCGCGATCACCTCCCAACTCCCAAAACCCCACAGGATACTAACAGTGTAGGTGGCTTGGGTCACGGTCGAGGACCACCATTGGGCAGAAGAACATTTATCGACGATCTTGTGGACAGAACTGATTCATCCACCAGGGCTCGCCATCAAGAAACTCCTATCAGAGGGGACCCTACCGATCCTGGAGCGCCAGCATTAGGGTCCACGGTGGAGAATACACGTGGCTGCGACTCCCTCGAAAATCCTAGTAGAGGGAGAAACAACTGTTACAACTGCACCTGTTGGTGTAAGACCAATCTACACTGTTTTTGGGAAGGTTGTAACCGAAGAAGAGTGGACGCAGTTTCACCAGAAGACTGTTGATCAGTGGAGGAACAAGGGAAAGAACAAGGAATAGGAGAAGGACAAAGAGAAGAACGAGGAAAAGAACATGGGAACGAACGGAAAGGAGAAAACAGAGGAGGAGAAAACAAAAGAGGAGATGAGTAACAGACACGACTCTGACGAGGAAGAAGTAATGGGGGGAAACTATCATCACGAAAATCACTCCCTACCTGAAGGAATGATGGCTACACTGCAATTCCCAATTCAGCAGCCAGTAGGGGCAGCCCCTATGAAGAATATCTCACCATCGGTGTTGCCTCGCTTCCATGGAAAGGCGACAGAAGATCCAGATGAGTTCCTTTTTGAATTAGATATTCTCTGTCGCAGCTATGATTATGTCACCGATGTGCAAAAACTAAAACTTTTCCCTGCCACCCTGAAGGACAACGCACTATGCTGGTTCATGAGCCTTGGGGGAGGAACTTTTTCTAATTGGGATAAAATGAAATAGGTGTTCCTGGAGAAATATCAGGAATATTGCAACACCAAGGATAAAAGAGAAGAATTATTTAAAATGGTGCAGAAGGAGGACGAAATTCTGGAGGATTTTGTGGAGAGACTGTTGTACAATGTGCAAAGAGCTGGGCAGACGAACATGGGGCTGGACGTGCTCAAGATAATTTTTCTTTATGGGATCAGGGACGATTGTTTAGACATGTTAAACCTGCTTGGAAAGGGAGATATCTCCAAAGAACCTTTTGGGAAGATTGTGGAACTGTGTAAGAGATAATCCAGGGGTTCTTCCAGGAACAATAAGCAGGACAAATAGGATAAGCTAGAATGTGATGTCTTTGACAGAATGCAGAAGTAGTCCAATGGAGGATCCACCCATGCAGAGATAGGTAATCTCCTTGAAAATTTCAAGACAGAGATGATGAGTTCCATCTCCTCAGAGATCGATGTTCTGAAGGAAAAACAAACATAGGCAGTAGAGGATCTCACACTAGGAGTGTTCTGCCCACGATGTAGAAAGAATCATCCGCTGAGAGAATGCCTGCTTGATAAAGTAGAAGTATGTCAGTTGTGTGAGTTGAACCACGACATGAAAGAATGTCCCTCACTTCCCCAAGTGAAGGCTGTTCTGCAGGCATCAACTCCAGAAGTGGAATCAGCCTATTTCATTGCACAGAAGAAACCTTGGTAGCCTCGAAATCAAGGTATGACTCTAGACTCGTTTCCATTTTTGAATAATATGGGCAATTGGAATAATAACATGCAAAAAGTGAATACACAATTCCCTTCAAATTATGCTTAGTGGAATTCCTCCCAACTTGCAATGCAAAATTTTAACTCATGGAGTCCTTGGACATAGCCACCACACCAACCTACGTCGTGGTCTCCTGGATGGAGGAATTTCCATCCTGGGAACCAGTTTCCTCAACCACCTCCACCTCAACAATCACCATATTCTCCTCAATACTTTCAATTCCCTCAATATCCGCAATACCCACCTCAGCAGTCGCAACTGCAGTTGCAAAATAATTATGTCCCTAATATACTGATACAACCTCAGCTGCCTGCCCAACCTAATCCTAACCCGAATAATAAAACAGTCCATCAATTGGAGACTGTCAACATGTCGGCCTACTCTCTTTCCCATGTACCTTGTAATGATATTCGTTTACGATCTGGGAAAATAGTAGAACCCATAATTACAGAAGATGCTCCACCTTCTGTGCATAAGGAAGAAAGGAGTTCACAGCATCCATCCGATACAATTCCTATCATTGAATATGCTGAGCATGGAACGGCTGAAACATCAAATGATGAATCTGACAATACGCATCCTACCCAACTGTTAAGACAACCACCATATCCTGAGAGATTAATGCTACCAAGAATAGGGGGACAACCTCAGTTTAATCTCCTTGGAGAGTTAAGAAACCTTTATGTCAAAATCCCCCTTCTTCAAGCTCTTCAAGATGTGCCTATTTATGCTAGAACCGTTCGGGACCTGTGCACTAAGAAACCAGGAAGAAAACCCAGAGATCCTCCCACTGTTCACATTATAGGGAATTTATCTTCCCTGATAACAGGAAAAACCCCTGTGACAAAGTATGATGACCCTGGCAATCCTACTGTCACTGTACAGGTAGGACACACACAGATACCCAACGTGCTAGTAGATTTAGGAGCAGTGATCAATGTCATAATGATGGAGACTATAAAGAAGCTTGGGCTCACTAATGTTAGACCAACCCCTACCATTTTAGAATTGGTGGACAGATCCACCAATAGACCTGAAGGGATTCTGGACGACCTTGTCATCTCAGTAGATTCATGGGAGTACCCTACTGACTTTTTGGTATTACAACCAAAATCGCAGCTGGCGGGACACCCATTGATCCTGGGGAGGCCTTGGTTGGCCACAACTGATGCTTACATCAGTTTTCAATCAGGTTCCATTACTATATCTGATGGTATGGAGACTAAAAGCCTCACCCTATATCCTCCAGCTCGGCCAAGCTTAGAGGCTGAAACCTCCCTTTGGATAGAGCAGGAGGAGGAGGAGGATGTTCAGCCACTATTAACTCTAGGGAAGGCCTTAACATTTAAAAACGAAACAAAAGATGATATTATTAGTAATTTTATTAGTGAACCTACTTCAGTGGATAGAGAGGTCTATCAAATCCTGAATATTACCCTGGGCAAGGAAGAACAAGAAAATCTTACGGAAGAAGCACTAGTTGGTGACACAAACATAATCCCAGTTTTGGAAAATTCAAAAAGCATTCCTATTAAGGTAGAGCCTGGAAGAACTTTGAATATCAATCCTAGTCTCTCCTTAGAAGAACAGAAGCGCCTGATCAGCCTCTTGAAAGAACACAAGGGGGCGTTCGCCTGGGAGTACACAGACATGAGGGGTATTCCCTCTAATCTGTGCACCCATCACATTTATATTAAAAGTGACTCTCGGCCTGTGTGTCAACCCCAACGATGCATGAACCCCAACCTGAGGGATATAGTGAAGGAAGAAATCCAAAAACTCTTGGAAGTAGGATTTATATATCCTATTTCAGATAGCGAGTGGGTTTCTCCACTCATAATTGTGCCCAAGAAAAATGGTAAATGGAGGGTCTGTGTTGATTATAGGGAACTAAATAAAGCTACTCAAAAGAATCATTTCCCTTTTCCCTTTATTGACCAAGTACTTGATACCCTATCAGGGAAGAAGCTCTTCTCCTTCCTAGATGGGTTCAGTAGGTACAACCAAATTCAGATTGCTCCTGAGGACCAGGATAAGACCACCTTCACTTGCCCCTGGGGAACGTTTGCCTACAAAGTACTCCCCTTTGGTTTATGTAACGCATCGGCAATGTTTCAAAGAGCTGTAATTGGCATATTCTCTGAATTAGTCAATGATAGTATGGAAATCTTTATGGACGATTTCACTCCCTATGGCCGGGACTTTGAGGAAGCACTGGAAAATTTAAAGAAGGTTTTAATCTGCTGTGAATAGACTCAGCTCTCATTAAGCACTGAAAAATTCCATATGATGATGAGTGAGGGAGTGGTATTGGGGCATTTCATTTCTGCCAATGGCATTCAAGTAGACCCCTCAAAAATCAAAGTGATAAAAGATATACCTACCCCTTCAACTCAGAAAGAGGTGCGAAGTTTTCTGGGACATGCTGGATATTATCGAAGGTTTATAGAAAAAATCTCCAAACTAGCTTCTCCTTTGTTCTCTCTGCTAATGAAGGATGCACAGTTTGTGTGGAGTAAGGCATGCCAGACAGCTTTCGACAAGCTTAAAGAAAAGTTGTCCACAACTCTGATTTTAAGGGGACCTAATTGGACCCTACCCTTCCATATTTCCTCAGATGCCTCTGATACCGCCATTGGAGCAGTATTAGGACAGCAGGATGGTCAAGTACCTTATGCCATCTATTATGTTAGTAAAAGCGTAGCCCCTGCTGAACTTAATTACACTGTTACTGAGAAAGAATTCCTAGCTATTGTTTACTCTATTAATAAATTTCGACATTACATTACTGGGTATCCCACATTTGTGCACACTGATCACTCTGCCATTAAATACTTAATGAACAAACCTGTCACCAATGCTGGAGTGACCAGGTGGCTCTTATTATTGCAGGAATTTGATATTACTATTATAGATAAACCTGGAAAAGAAAATGTCGTTGCTGATTTCTTATCCCGTCTTACTAACAGTGATGATAGTTTGCCTGTTGAGGATTATTTTCCAGATGAACATCTATTCGCATTTTCAACTCACTCTCCCTGGTATGCAGACGTCGCTAATGATTTGGTTGCAGGAAAGCTCCCACCACATATGTTTAAACGAGAAAAAAGAAAAATCATTCAGCAGAGTGCCAGGTATTGTTGGCTAAATGGTCATCTCTTCTACACAGGACCGGATCTTGAGATTAGGAGATGTGTAAGAGAAGATGAGATCTTTCCCATACTGAAAGCCTGTCATGATGAGCCTTGCGGGGGACACTTTGCAGACAAAAGAACAGGGCACAAGGCGCTGCAGATTGGCTACTAATGGCCGACTCTGTTTAGGGACGCTAAAAGGTATGTTCAATCCTGTCATAGCTGCCAAAGGATGGGATAGCCTAATAAAACAAATCAGATGCCTCTACAACCTCAAGTAGTAGTTGAACCATTTGATAGATGGGCACTGGATTTTGTTGGCCCTATCAGTCCTCCTTCCAGACAGAAAGTTTACATTATGGTTTGTACTGATTATATGACCAAATGGGTGGAGGATGTTGCTTTGGCTAAGGCTAATGACCAGGCGGTGATGAATTTTCTGTACAGTGAAATTTTTACCCGCTTTGGGGTACCGAAGGAAGTGGTTACCGATGGGGGGCCGCAATTCATTTCACACCAATTTGAATCCTTGCTCCGGAAGTATCATGTGCAGCATAGGGTGGCTTCACCTTACCACCCCCAAGCTAATGGTCAGGTGGAGAGTACTAATAAGGTCATTGAAGCCATCCTTGCTAAAACAGTTAAGAGCCATCGAAGGGATTGGGCTGACAGGATTTCGGAAGCACTATGGGCATATCGTATGACTTGGCGCGACACCACAGGTTTCTCTCCCTATGATTTAGTGTATGGGAAGAGTGCTATCTTTCCGATTGAGTTTGAGATCAAAACCCTGAAGACAGCCACCGAATTGAATATGGATGTAACAGAGGCCCAGAAGAGAAGATTGAATCAATTAAATGAATTGGACGAGAAACGATTAGTTGCAGTGGATCATACTACGTTGCTTCAGCAACAGACATCCAATTGGCATGACCGATTTATTAAAAAGAAAATATTCCGTGGAGACTGGGCGTTACTATATGAATCCAGGTTCAAAAAGGATTTTAAAGGTAAATTACGTACAAGGTGCCTGGGTCCTTATTTGGTCGACAGGGTATTTGACAACGGCAATGTCCGTCTGGTGACCATTGATGAAAACCGCATACCATTATTTTCCAATGGCCACAGGATGTGACTGTATCGTAAGCCTATTTCGAGAGATGCATTCATTTCGTAAATTGTCGTCGATCCAGATTATCAGCTGACATCAGGGCAGGAACTTCTCTCTACCTTTGCCAATCCTTAGACTGTAAATCGCATTTGAATCACTGTACATAAATAATGTTCCTTTTTCTCTGCTGCATTTTATATTGTGTTTTTTTTCCTTTTGCATTTGATCTTTTCGTTGTCGCTATTTTTCAAAAATTTGCAGGGAAGCGCCAAGGGAATGACCAGAATGGGCCTGTCGAGTGGAGTCATTGGGCCTGTTTTCCTACACCTTCCTGGGATGTATTCCCTTTTCCTTTAATTAAAAAGAAAAAAAGAAAAAAAAAAATTCCCGTCGGCTGCGACATATTTTTCGACGGCCGCAGGTTTTTCCCCGACAGTCGTGATTTTCTCCTATGACCGTAAAATCCTTTTTCCCGGTAGCCGTTAACCATTTTCCAACGGCTGCAACATATTTCCCGGCGGCCGTGAACCATTTTCTGTCAGCTGCAACATATTTCCCAGTGGCCGCAAGTTTTTCCCTGGCAGCCGTGATTTTTTTTTTCCAATGACCGTCAAGCCCTTTTTCCCGGCAGCCGTAAACCATTTCCCAGCAGCCGCAACTTTTTCCGGTGGCTGCGACATATTTTTCGGCGGCCGTGAAACTTTTCCCGGTGGCTGCAACATCTTTTTCGTTGGCCGCGATATCATTCCTGGCAGCTGCAATTCCACTTCATTTGACGGATGTCTTCATGCGATTAAGGCCATTTTTTTTTAAACTTGTAGAGGTAACTCCAGTATTAACAGAAGAATTGCTTCAACTTGCTAGATATGGCTCTGATCCATCCGACTCTTGCCTGCGAAATGGGCCATACGACGACCGCTTTGTTCATAATTTCGACCCTGGCGATGAGATGGTTTGTATTTAACCGGCGGAAGAAATTATTGCATTATCCTCGTCATTATGATCAATTTAATGGCAGCGCACGAGTTCGGCTTCGCAGCGTCAGCAACCGCACGTTCCACCATTCTCCGGAGGATATTTCATGCACAGTCTCACGAGGTATGGCTTTGATTTTCACATGATTAAATATTGATATGATTTAGCGATATCAGTCGTACCTTTAATCGTATCACCATTATGGCCTAATTAACTCCTTCCCCTGTGCGACGTAAAAACTAATAACCGCCACCTTCCCCAATTTGGAATAAAAATTTTGAACGTTTTTCTGAGCTGAACTTTCCAAATTTGCCCATTTACTCAACATCTCCACTCAGCGATTCGTGCATCCTCTCCGCTGCAACCTCCATTCTTGGATTCTGTAATCTGCGAAGTAGCAATCTCAGTCTGCAACCAGGATTATGGGGCTTCCAGCTCACCATGAACCTTTGGATACACAGGAACTTAGGAAAAATCCCGCAGTTCTTGCCATCTTTCAAGCTGTCGGCATGCTCGAATTTTTTGAGTGACTGGATGGCTTTAACCAGAAAGCAGCCCTGCAATTTGCCTTAAACCTCACAGAAACTCACTCTAAGGTGTGGGGGATGCGTATAGAAGTCTCCAAAGCCATTATATCCGAGGTTACTGCTATCCCGCAGGTGGGAAAGGCATGGTTTGGACGACGAGTCCCCACGACGACTGCACGAGAAGAATTTTTACGAGAGGGGGAGCAAGTTCAATCATCCAGAAGAGGGATTGCACTGCACTCATTGCCGTGGCCATGGGATCAGGTTGCTGTCTTACTCAAGAATTACATCACTTGTGACGGTAGGTACCAAACTGTTTATAATTCCGAACTGCCTTTACTTTCTCATCTCCGCCATGGCACTTTATTGAACATTCCATACTATTTGCTCCATGACTTGCGTCATATGGTGGCGTTCGTCCAAGCCGCTAAACATCCATTTGCCTCCCTGACCCACCATGGTCTCATCAAATTAATAATTTTAAGAACCCTTGCTCAGCACAATATAACTTAGGAGCAATTCACAGCTCGAGCTCAGGAACCAGCTCCCTTGCTGGGTGTCCAAATAGAGCAGGAACAGGTTCAACCACAGCAGGAGGACCGGAGTTCCTCCAATATAGTTGGGTGGGGGGGATGAAACTATATCAGAAGAAGCACAACCAGAGGCACAGGCAGAACAATTGGAGGAGGGTGTACATAAAAACCTTATGGAAAACCTAGACAACAGGACAGCTCTGCCAGCAGAAGGTGAAACTGGAGCAGCACCAAGTGCTGCGACAGTTGAACCTAAAGGCGACAGAGCTGGGGCAATTAAAGAAAATATCGAGCCTGTAACTATTGAATATTCACCTGAGTGGGAAGGATGAACTTTAATTGTGGAAGAAAAGCCTGAGGAGCAAGAAAATATTCCTTTGACCTCGGCTGTGAAACCCGATATCCCAGCTCCACAAAATAAAACACCACAAAGGAGAAAGAAAATATCAATCTACGAACTTAACATAACCTCACCTATCAAAAGGAAAAGAACTAAAACATCTGCAACAGCAGAGGCAGCCGGAAAAATATGGGCAACCCTAGAAGCACAGGTTGAGTTCCCAATCCTTGTACCGAGGCCAATGGATGCTCCACAAAGGCCAGTCGATGAGGAACCCAGCATTGAAGGACTTCTGGATGAGAACACACTATTAAAAGAGGAAGTCCAAGTACTTCGAAGGGAATTGGAAACATGGAAGGAAACCTGCAGAAAATTAGGTGAAAGGAAGATGTATACATTAGTGGAGGCTGCAGAGCAGCTGGAGGGATCGAACTTTACCAAACCTGGCAAGGAAGATGAGCAAGTGCTCTGTCCCACCTGTGGGGAAATCTTCAAGGAGGCAGGCCACAAGATTATAATTCGCACCTGTACAGCATAGCAGTTCGAGGCCACAAGAGAGGAAGTTGCGGAAAAAGAAGATGCTGCCACACAAGAACTAGCATATTTATCCATCCTTGCTGAAGTTGCCACCAATTCTGTGACAGAGCAGCAAAAGGATGAAATCATGCATGATGTTAGGGAAAAAGAGTGCACTGTAACCCAAGGATGCTCCCACGACATAGAGATTGTAGAAGTTGAGACACAAGGGCAAGACGTTGATGAACTTGAATAGGGGGCTGCAACACAAGAACCAGCAAACCTGAATATACTTGTCTAATTGGCCGAGCAAGTGGGAGAAGAACCTGGGATGGAGCACACTCTGGAACTGAATGAAGAGCTTTGCACTGTAACTCCATAATGTTCCCATGATACAGAGCTCATAGAAGAAGAATTGCAACAACAGGAGGATGAAGAGGTAAGCAATGATGTTGCTACACAAGAACCAACATCCTTGGAAGTTGCAGCAAGGATTCTTGAATTGCAATTAGAAGATAACCCTAGACTGGATATCATTCCCGATATACAGTGGAGTGAAAATGAACAGGTACAGACACAGTCCTCAGGTGACACCAAAATCCTTGAGGAGGAGCTGCACAATGAGGAAGGTATCCAATCTCAGAGGTAGAAGGAAGAAGAAGACACTGTCACAAAAGAACCAGTGTCCGTACAAGCCATGAATGCAGCTGTTGAAGAGAATACAGGGGATGTTTTTGACACACAAGAACCAGCAACTCTTTAACCAAATTCAGAAATGCAGGTTGACCAAGAGAAAGACACTGTCACACAAGAACCAGTGTCCTTACAAGCCATGAATGCAGCTGTTGAAGAGAACCCGGGGGATGTTGCTGACACACAAGAACCAGCGACTCTTGAACTAAATTCAAAAATGCAGGTTGACCAAGAGAAAGACATTGTCACACAAGAACCAGTGTCCTTTCAAGCCATGAATGCAGCTGTTTAAGAGAACCTAGGGGATGTTGCTGACACACAAGAACCAGCAACTCTTGAACCAGATTCAGAAATGTAGGTTGACCAAGGGGAAGACACTGTCACACAAGAACCAGTGTCTCTAAAAGCCATGAATGTAGCTGTTAAAGAGAATCCAGGGGATGTTGCTGCCACACAAGAACCAGAAACTCTCATAGTAAATTTGGATATGCTGGAGGACACTGCCCCACCAGAACCAGTGCTTCTACCTCTTAAAAACTTCATTGATTTGGATTCGGAGCAAGAAGAGCATTATAAAAAGGAAATTTTGAACCTCACAGCAGAAGTCTCAACCCTGAGGCTGGAGGTGACCAAATGGAAAATCCATATGGAGGAACTCCCAAAGGGCATGATTGCTTTGAGTGAGCATAGAAAAATTATTAAAGCACTGGAAGAGAAGTGGTTCGAAGAACGCATGGGCCACAGAGTTCAGGAAGAAGAGCTGCAGAATAAGTTGAAAGAATTGAAAAAGTTTCAATCCATGCAGCAAGAGAAAGAACAGATGTACACACTCTCTCAAGAACTCATGGGCACCAGGAAATCCTCTTCCTCTTATCCAGTATTCCGATTTGAGCAATTTGTTTGGTTTAAATTGAAGGCTGTACAGGAGGGGAGATCGTTCGAAATCACAACTTCAGCAAAGTTCTTGGAAACATTCTTTGGAAGCAATTTTTAGGAGCAGAACCTACTGTGTGAGTTAGACTTGCATGAGATGGCTTTCCCTTTGGACTGCCACTCAAATCCTATTCCATTTGCAGGAGATGTTCAGCTTAGAGCCTTTTCCTCTTTTGTGAGCAATCACGCTCAGTGGGAAAGGTATTTTCAGACCTTTTCCCATAATGAAGCTCACACTAACTTATGGATTCAAAGCGAGCCCCAGAATCCTGGCATTCTTTTGGCACGGTACAGAAGTTTTCTTTCAAAACCCCCCCAGGCATAGCATATCATGAGACTGCAGGAAGAAGTGATCTCCACTTGCACCAACTACATTTCCAGACATCAGCAGGTAGCATTGGAAGGGAGTAAACATAGATGGCAGGCTTCCTCCTCTGCACTTAGAAGCCGAGATCCTTACTGTTTCAAAAATTTCAAGTAGGCACTTTCCAGAGTCAAGGGCTATGTGGGAAGTATGAGGGAGTGTGGAGTGAATTGGTTGGGTTTAAAATTTAAATTCCCTCTCATTTGGTGGCTAGCAAAACCGTATAACATGGATTTTTCCTTGACTAGGGTAGAGGAGCAGCGATGCTGGAAGTATTGGGTTACTCACAGAGGCTTTTTAAAGGAAGATGAGGTGTCTGAGTTTCCCTACAACTTTTCCTCCCTCCATGAACACAGCTCAGTACAGGACTCAGACTCCGAATGATGCAGGTTGTTGCATGAGGACATGCAACATGATAGTTGGGGGGATATGTTGAGCCTAGAATTTGCCCTTTTTAATCATCTTCAATCACCTTTTCTTCCCCTGCCTTACACCATTTAGCATGCTAATCAGACTTGTTGTCCTCATTTTAATCCTCAAACTACCAAAGTATGACTGATCATTGCTTTATCTTATTAATGCTTATGATTGTGATAATTAAAGCTGTGTATCTCTCAAATGTGCTAACATGTTATGATTTATGAAGGTAGTTTGAGATAAGTGGACTGTAGGTAGATGAGGCTGAACAAGTATCGAAAGGAGGGATGATCGCCGCTCAAGATGATCCTCAACCCTTCGATCACCAATTAAGGCACGTGGTTCCAATGCAACATCCTAGGCAGAGCTGTGACAGGGCAGCTGTAATAGAATGCGCTACAATTGGAGATCTTTAGTACATTATTGCTCGAGTATAATTGCGATCTAAAGGGATCGCCACTCCTGGGCCAATTAATAGCTTTCTCGCATCTTCTATGTTTTTACTATGCCATGTTTGTAACAGCTAGTATTATTTAGGGCGCCTGAAGATCAGAGATATTCATGGTTGCCCTTTAATAGGATTGGATGTTATGATCTGCATGTATAAATATGGGGAGCTGTCTCGACCCAGGGGGTTGAGAAACAGATAATTCATTCATTGTATTAGCAGTGGAAGCGCATTGTGTAATCTTTATTTCTTTAATATAAGGAGTTACCTGTGATTTAAAGGAGCTTTACTTTGTTCAGCCGGCATCTCTGTGTGAAGGCTAGGCCCACCTTCCACAGAGATTGCTGAGTTAATTTAGGACTTTTCAATTCAGTACTGTGTGATGTTTTGTTGATTCTGTTTCCCTTGTACGCAGCTGTAGCAGTGTGGATTTACAGTATAATTATGATTACATTTATTAAGATTCGTAAGTGGTACAGAGTGACAGTCGACTGCTTAGGTAACTTCCTTTATGCAATTCATATGGTAGATGTACCCAGCCTTTTTCATCCTACAATTGAAGTTGTGATCCCATGAATCCTTGCAATTTACCTTTACTGTTACGATTGTTGACTTTCATTTCTGCAATTCAATTTCCTAGAGTAGCTGAACTTAATCTCTTGCAATTGAATTCCTAGATTAATATTTGATTCATGTTTATGGCTTTCAAGGGTAATTAGATTGAATAGGTGAATTATTTGTTATGGGGATGTAAATAGGATTTCATTTTTATCTGCAATTGTTGTTTGAATATTATATCATTTTCCTTGTTACATGATACAAAATAGTTGGAATTGTAGTGTTTAGAAGATGAATGGGATTACACAGATCCTTGGGATGGGCATAGTTGTTAGAGGATAAGAGTATTCATTTATAGTGAATGGTGTTTAAGCATAGACTGTGCATTTATCCTTTGAAATAAAAGACTTCCTCGGGTTGACAATAAATCTCGTATGCTCTGTATGTTGGTAATATCTATCTGCATATCGGGTGCCCGACACACACACCAATACCATGCATCCACGGTCAAGCCAAAACACAGTTGGGTTTCACAGACTTTCCATCCAAGCCAATGAACAACTAGGTTCCACAACTATTAAGGAAACAACCCAACAACATACGGGTTCCTTGGACTTACTCAACCAAGCCAAACTTTACATAAAACACACAGTCAACCAATTAATCAAAACACAGCCACACACAACTGTTGGGTATGAACAAAACGTTCTTGGGAAGCCAAAACAAAAATGGGACAAGGGAAAAGGAATCCCTAGAAACCAAAATCGATTGCACAAATGTTCAGGGAAATTCAAGACCAAAGAATACCATCATTCACACCCAAACCGTGAATCCCAAAATCAAAAAAAAACTATGGGAATTTCGAGAGCAATCTGTCCTTAGCACACACCCAAACTATAAATCCATGCTACACATGCCCTCAGCAACCCAAAACGACTTCCCAGCCATGGATACAAATGGAACAATGGTAGAAAACGTGAAGGAGAATTCCCATGTTGCTCACAGGGGAAAAATCGGCCTCCTCAAACCCAAAAATTGTGGTCTCCTTCTTCTCATTCGTCGGCAACACAGAAAACGAATTCTAGGCATGGAGAAAATGAAGAAAACAACAAGAAATTGTGAGGGAGAAAGCTCAGCAAGCTTCAGCTACATGAGAGATCCCTCAACCTCCATGAGAATGGGTGAGGAATGAAAGATATGGGTGAATGATAGCTTGGGCATGCATTTCCAAACATTTGTTTGCCCAAGAAGTCAAAAACACGTTTCCCAAAAATGGGTGGCTTCCCAAATTCGAATTTGACTCCCATACTCTTCACATCCCCATGCATTAACTTCCCCAACATATTTCTAAATTTCTGGGAACAAAAAGACAAAAAGGGTAGATGACAGTTTTATGGGTTTTCCCTTTGACATTTGGATTTTCCCCATTGGCTCAAGGATTTGAATGTTTCCCCCTCTCTATACCTTGTGAAATCATGCCCCCATCTCTTTAACATTGCAGCGCATAGCTAGTTGTGTTATTTTTATTAATTTTCATTTTTACATGATGTCTCAAAATATATTGTTCTTGGCTAGCATATAAACCATTGGCATCGATATTAATTACCGAAACATAAAACACTAAATCCATGGTGGGGCCTTTTCCTTAAGCTCCACACCATGATTTAATACAATATTTACATCATATG
The DNA here is from genome assembly GCA_001517045.1 of Pseudotsuga menziesii. Taxonomy (NCBI): domain Eukaryota; kingdom Viridiplantae; phylum Streptophyta; class Pinopsida; order Pinales; family Pinaceae; genus Pseudotsuga; species Pseudotsuga menziesii. Next base: position 619,101 of record LPNX010398360.1, read on the forward strand.
CAATTTAATACCATGGGTTCAAAACTGGGGTGTTACATTCCCCTCCACCTTCAACAGCACTATCCTCAATGCTTTACAAAAATTTAACAATTGCTACACTGGAACTGCCCTCAGTGCTCTACAAAATTGAACCAAAACTGGGTGTGCCAATCGCATGGCATCCTCTAGTTCCCATGTAGTCGTACCATGACCGTGGTGCTTCCTCTGCACTTCTGCATGTCCAATGGTATGATATGGAACTCCTCCTTGGTTCCACTTCATGGTTGTCTTGCATACAAACTCCTCCAAGTCCTCGATTTCATGCATTAGTACACACCACCAGATCTTTTTCTGGGTCTTGGAGAATCATTTCCTTAGCTTGGAACATTTCCAGTGTCTTTGGAAACTAAGGATACCTATGCTAAATCCCCAAGGAATGAGTCAATTCTCATGTCAGTATTCACAAGATTTTCCAAAACCATAAATGAATCACATGCACATGTATATTGACATAAAATCAACAAAAAGTTGCCAAGTGAACCAAATACTTATCTGCATAAGTATCTTCTTTTGGTTCCATAGGTGTCCGAATGGGATTTATACAACCATGGCACTCACAACCTAGCCCCACCCCACACTTGGGTGTGCATTAAAAGGTAGCCAAATTTCTGCAAGCCTAATATCACATGAAAATACCTCTCAACCGTGGTCTGACGGCTCAGTTCTTGAGCCCAACACCTCTTCGAGTGCTTCAATGGCAGATTTGCTCAAGAGCCTGCGCCTCCTTTAGGTACTTACCAAGATGTTGCAGCTGCAACTTTTTCCCAAATTTTTGAAAAATTTTGGACCCTCCTTTTTATTTTATCTTGCCTGGATTTATTTGGTTTCTTGAACTCTGTTTTTTCCCTCTGCTACAAATTTGGATTTTCTTGAGTTTGAATTGAGGTCAATTGTTTCCTTCATTTTGGAAGTTGGATGATCTAAATCTGCCTTTGTCTAGCCAAAGCTTTTGATTATGGATTTTGTTTATTTTTTAACATTTGCTCTGTCGATGATTTCATTTTAGCACTATCAGAAGTCAATTGAAGTTTGAGTTGGAACTTTAGTTATCTATGCCACCACTATTTCGGAGGTTAAATGAACTGCTTCCATCACTGCCCAGCCAAGAATATTTTGAACACTTAATGTTTGTTTTGATTTTTCCGATAACCGTTGTCGAAAGTCAGTTGAACAACGAATCGGGGCATTAGTTCTCTATGCCACCGATGGATAGTTTTACTTTCGCCGATTCATTCAAACCTTTTTTCTTTGCGATGATTTTTTTTGTTGTTTTTGCTGTCGAAAGTTTATTAAAGTTTGAATCGGGGCATTAGTCCTCTGTGCCACCGATGGAAAGTCATGCTTTTCGTCGATGAGCTTTTATCTCCTTTGTTTATTTTTCAAAAAACTTTACTTTTTGACTTTCGGCATTTTTGTTTTATCAGTGGTCGGAGTTTTAGTCTTTAACGATGCCGTCATTTCAGAGGCCTTGTTGTTTGTCTCACCGACACTGTGGAGTATTTTGTGTCTCGAGGTTTCGATGAGTTAGTCATTAGTTGCTCCGATCGCTGATGTTTTCTATTGCTGCGGGACCCGTAGCTGATTTGACTTCCACCGTTGCGACTCCTTAGTGAACTAACCGTCCAGTATATAGTGCTTCCGCTCGCCAATGCCTTGGTTTTATTGATCAAACTTTTACTTTCGATGATTTGTTTTTGCTATCGGAGCGGTGTTGATGATTGATCATATGACTAGTCCTTTGTGTTTCCAACATGGCAGTAGCGTTAAGCTTTAACTTGTCAATTCGTAGACCTCCGAGCCTCCGATCATCGATGTTTTCAGTTGTTCCAGAAGCCATAGTCAGTATGTTTTTCACCGTTGTGGCGGCGTAGTGAACTAACCTGTCAATTCATTAGTGGTTCCGATCTCTGACGCTTAACTATCGGCAGTTTTTAGTCGTTGGCATCGCCGACACTGCAGAGATATTAAAGATTATAGCCCTGACACTTAGCGTTAAAGGTCTCTGATGCTGATTGACTTAATAGTCTTGCGGGACCCATAGTCTGTTCACTGTCCATCGTTGCGGCTATGAATAGGACTATTCTTCCGTAGTCTTTAGTTCTTCCAATCGCTGATGGTTTTCATTTGATCGCAAAAGCTGTAGTTTGTATGTCTTTCGCCGTTGTGGCTCCTTAGAGAACTAATTGTCCGATGCTTAGTGTTCAAAACTATCGATAGGGTCTTCCCGTTGTTTCCATGGGCGACTGAGGTTTCTGTTTTTGGTCGAGTCGGGTTTTCTCCGAGATGAAGAGCACAAGTTAGGGTTCAGATTTGGCAGTTACATTGTTATGATTCATACTTTCATGATTTCGTGTTGGTCCAGATGTGGCCTGGATTGAGGTAAAGAGTCTTTTTATTGAGCTGGTGATTTTAGTTTGGACAATGGATTTAGCGGATTTCAAGACACAAACTCACAGGATTTTTTTGTTTTGTCATTTTTTCATGCATTAACATTGTATATAGTTTATTTTACAAAATGCATACGGAGAAGGTAAATGGATTGATACATTTTTTTGGTTATTCATGACAGGGTGATTGCTGTTGTAGAGAAGATGTGTCTAGAAGACAAAGCAGAAGAAAATGAAGAAGCAGAGAGGAAGAAAGATAAGAAGAAAGTAAGGGTCTGAGATCTCAACAGATCGATAGCAGCAGAGGCCCAGGCTTGGGAAAAATTTCATCTGCAACCACGCTGGTCTCTCTTTATAAAAGTGCTATTAAATTTTAATTTAATATAACGTATTGTACAGCACTCACTAAAAGACAAATTTGTGAGATTAAACGGTTGGGGGGGAGCCCAAAGGTCACAAGGGGCAGCCCAAAGGTTTTGTTGTTTTGTATAAATATAGGAGAGTTAGATGTAATAAAATACTTTTTCCCAGATAGATTTGTGAGAGTATGTTGTAAGAAGAACTATTTCCTTTTGCAATAAAGAAATTACAAGTTTCTTGTTGGAGAAAGCTTGGTGGAAGGTTTCAAATGTTGTGCTATGGATTTGTTGAATGTGAACTATTTCGTTTTCAACTATTGTCCATTAACTGTGAGATCGCTCTAACTCTTTGAACCTATGTTCTTGTTACGAATGTGCTATAGTTTATTCTATGAAATTTCCACTATGAGTAATGAAGGCTTTTCATAAACAATGAGCTATCTTGTTGTTCATATATCTATTAATGTTCATGTGTTTTGAATTAAGTAACAACTATCTGTGATTTTTCTTAATGCATGCGCAGAAATACATTACTCATTGATAAATGATAATCTTGCTCCCTAGGGATAGGTTAGATAGTTAGTTTTAGTTTCTTGTTGTGTGTGATTTAGATGCGAGTGAGTTAAGACGAGAGGTAAGAACCTGCGCATCACATTGTGGCCACTCCTCGTGTTCTCTATCAATCTGCATTCTTAGATAGGCACTTGCATATCATACTTAAATTCAAAAAACTAAAATATACATAGTGGACCAGGCCATAACTGGTAAAACCTTTTATTTTGTTACTTGACCTACAGTAGTCGGACCGTAAACCGGACGGATTCCCCATACCAAACAGTAACGGGCTAGTTGGGAACGTTTACTAGGGAGAATCCCTAACTGTTGTTACCTACAAATTTCCAGGCATCAACAGTTTTTGGCGCTAGAAAGAGGGAAGCCAGTGCATGGCTGGCCAAGGAAACCCATTTCCTCGAAACTATTCCACCGGTAACAGTTCTGAGAGCAGTTTGTTTCCCAATTCAATTCCGGAAGAAAAGGGTAAAGAGCATCTGTATTCTATCGATAACGAAGTATTCAATGATCTGAGAAGATTTACTAGGGCATATGAAAAGAATATTGGAGGATTACCGATTATCCCTGCCTTACCCAGAAGAGAATATCGAAAGAAAGACTGTCCTATATTGAAAGACGCAGTGTTGGTTGAAGATTTTGAAGAACTGGTAGAAACATCCTTACATGAAGTTGTTCAACCTCTGAATTAGTTGGACCCAGATATACCTTACTTTTCACCTGTTCATACCCCTATTCATTCACCACCTCACTCTCCACTTAAAATCATGGCAAATGTAAACGCAAATCAACCACCTAACCCACCAAATCCACCACCTGCTTGGAGGGCTAGATCACCATTAAACCTAGCACCTCCTTTGCATGACTTACCTCAAGCTTTTGAGAAAATGTTGCCTAAGTTTGAACCAAGTGAAAATATTTTGGTAGATGATCATTTGCAAAGCTTTTACTTAGATATAGAAGGACTACGAGCTGGAGAACATGAAGATGTAGTCTGCAGATTGTACCCTCATACCCTGAAAGGAGCAGTGGGCCTCATGGTATTTTGCTCTTCTTGCAAACTCAATCACAGACTGTGATACTTTTGAAAGAATATTTAGAAGTAAATATGCAGTCCAAAAAACTCATGCAGCTCTGATGAAAGGGTTATGCGCTTTAAAGAAAGAAAGAAAGGAAAAAGTGCATAGTTTCACTCAAAGGTTTGCTTCTTATCTAAAGAATTTTTCTGCAACTGATAAACCATCTGATAAAGTTCTGAGTGAATACTATACTTTAGCTCTAGGACCTGAATTGGCCATGTTTACTAAGATGTCAGTCAAACCTATATTGTCAAAAACTTATGAAGAAGCTGAGAGGGTAGAAGCTGAAAAAGAGAGCATAGAAGATTATCTTGAGCAGTCGGGTTTGAAGGAATGTTGAAAATGATGCAGAAGCTATCTCACAGAGTGATAGATCTGGAAAAAGAAAAGGAGGCTCATAAAGCATAAAAGAATTACTATGAAAGGAGAGAAGATAACAATCAATCTAAACCTCCTCCATAGAGTCCTGCATCAATGAATTTAACTGAGGTAGGTATGGATACTTTTTGCACCTTTCATCAGCAGCCTCATTCTAAAAAAATTACCCTCAATGGATCAATTCGATGACATTAGTAATGACAGAAGAGGAGGGTTCACTGGAAAAAAAAAATGTGACAACAAGAAGTCAAGGTTTGATAAATAAAGACAATTCAATACTTCCAAAAATTAAGAGACTTCAAGAGAATGTAAAGAAAATTCAGAAGAGCACCACAACTGATAAAATACCTGAATTCACCATTACGAGTCAAAATCCAAAGAAAATCAACATGCATGTTAAGCCTGTTGAAGAAAAGATTGATAATGTAAAACAGAATCTCGAGGAACATAAGATGGAGTATAATATTGTGGAAGATATTAAAAGGGCTAAGGCAAATATATCATTGTTTGAAATGTGTAATGTGCCTCAGCAGAAAGAAAAATTGTTAAAATCACTTGAAGTACCAGAGAAAAAGCTTCCCACTGACAACCAACCTGAAGAAGAAGAAATTGGTGAAGTAAGTGTGGGAGGTAAGTCTAAATACAAGACCCCACCATTTCTCCTAACTTTTGAAATTTTCAACCATGACGTGCACAACTATTTAGTAGACTCAGGGGAATCAGTCAATTTTATGCCACTTTTAGTCTGCAAGAAGATAAATGGACAACCTAAACCATCTACCTGGTAGGTTATTCAGTTAGATAGAACAGCTGTGAAGGTAATTGGGGAAATGGAGGATGTTCTAATTTGATTATCTTCAAATGAAAAGGTATGTTAGTTCATCAATATTGTAGTAGCAGACATACCTGAGGCTTATGGACTTGTTTTGAGTCGGGATTGGTCAGCAAAGCTAAATGGATATTTTGCATTAGATTGATCACATCTGTGGTTGCATTATAAGGGAAGTCCCAATCAAATAAAAGTATTAAGAGAGCCCCACATGAAGCACAATGTTACTCAGTTGGAGGGTAAGAATAAACCAGTGAATTATGTATTGGGAAATTATCTAATTGAGCTAGAACCGGGAAACTACCAAGCAAAAGAAGCTAGCAGTACACCAGACACCCAACCCGATCTCCTTCGATTTTCACGGGCTGATGAGATTGATTGTAAAATAGTAGATGTAGTTTTTGATAATGGGTAGGCATTTTTCAATTTACAGTCAAGCCTAGCCCCTCAACTTACAAGCTACCAGATTTACAGGGTGGGTAGAGAACTGGCCAGCTAGTAGTTTAGTTCTCAAACTTTATTTTTCTTGGTTTTTATTTCTTGATTATCTTGCACATAAATAAACTGAATTGGTTGTTTATTTTTTATTTATTTTATTTATGTTTGTTTTAGTTAGATTTTGATTTATTTCAATAAAAGAAGCAAACTTTTGGTTGCATGGAGAGCATCAGAATTCTGGTTAACAAAAATCCTTGATTATAAGACTGTGTACTATTGATTTATCTGAAAGAATTTCTTCTAGTTTAGCAGTTTTCCTAAATGGCTATGAACACATTGAAGTCCTACTTAATCCTTGTAAAATAACCTAGGATCAAAAGGTCTGGAATACTATTTTGGGTGACAGCAAGGACCCATGGAAAGGAAGCAGGGTAAACAGTATATTATATATAAATGATCCCATGCCAAGAATTGAAAGGCAAAAGGAAAATAAGAGTCAAAAAATATCCTAAGAAAGCAATATGTATCAAAACAAAGTACTGAACCATATGAGTACAAAATTGCCAAAGTTCTTCTCCGTCCGTGAGCTGAAAATCAATACATCTCTCACACAAAAGGACACTATGGATAGAGGAGCCTAAATAAAAAATTCAGAAAGAAAAGCATGCAGGAGAACTCAAAAAGGACAAAAAATTCCAAAAGCACAAAAGTGCAGAATGGCATGGGAATGAGGAACAAATGAATATTTCTGTTTACCATATGTTACAATCCTGTGGTGTCCAAGCTGGGAGCTACCCGAAGACAGAGGTAAAAAATGAAACTCATATTCTTGGCCTCAAAAGAGTTATCTTGACTTTGAAATCTGGGTTTCCATTTTCCTAAATTGGACTATCATCAATGATTAAAAGTACATACATTTTCCATTTGAGAAATCTAGACATCTAGAAGAATTCAACATGTTGGTTTTATTATCAAACAGTATGTTACTTAAGGAAGAAATTGTCCATAGATCTGGGTTCACCAGGTAGTCGCCACTTGTTGCAGCTGCAACTTTTTCCCAAATTTTTGAAAAATTTTGGACACTCCTTTTGATTTTATCTTGCCTGGATTTATTTGGTTTCCTGAACTCTGTTTTTTCCCTCTGCTACAAATTTGGATTTTCTTGAGTTTGAATTGAGGTCAATTGTTTCCTTCATTTTGGAAGTTGGATGATCTAAATTTGTCTTTGTATAGCCAAAGCTTTTGATTATGGAGTTTGTTTATTTATTAACATTTTCTCTGTCGATGATTTTGTTTTAGCACTATCGGAAGTCAGTTGAAGTTTGAGTCAGAACTTTAGTTATCTATGTCACCACTGTTTTGGAGGTTAAACGAATTGATTCCATCGCTGCCCAGCCAAGAATCTTTTGAACACTTAACGTTTTTTTTTTATTTTGCCGATGATCACTGTCGGAAGTCAGTTGAACAACGAATCGGGGCATTAGTTCTCTATGTCGCCGATGGATAGTTTTACTTTCACCGATTCATTCAAACCTTTTTTCTTTGCGATGATTTTTTTTGTTGTTTTCGCTATCAAAAGTTTATTAAAGTTTGAATTGGGGCATTAGTCCTCTGTGCCGCCGATGGAAAGTCATGTTTTTCGCCGATGAGCTTTTATCTCCTTTGTTTATTTTTGAAAAAACTTTACTTTTTGACTTTCAACGTTTTTTGTTTTATCAGTGGTCGGAGTTTTAGTCTTTAACAACGCCGCCATTTTGGAGGCCTTGTTGTTTGTCTCACCGACACTGCGGAGTATTTTGCGTCTCGAGGTTCCGATGAGTTAGTCTTTAGTAGCTCCGATCGCAGATGTTTTCTATTGCTGCAGGACCCGTAGTTGGTTTGACTTCCACCGTTGCGGCTCCTTAGTGAACTAACCATTCGGTATATAGTGCTTCCGCCTGCCGATGCCTTGGTTTTATTGATAAAACTTTTACTTTTGATGATTTGTTTTCGCTATCGGAGCGGTGTTGATGATTGATCGAAGGACTAGTCCTTTGTGTTGCCGACACGGTGGCAGTGTTAAGCTTTAACTCGTCGATCCGGAGTCCTCCGAGCCTCTGATCGTTGATGTTTTTAGTTGTTCCGGAAGCCATAGTCAGTCTATTTTCCGCCGTTGTGGCGGCGTAGTGAACTAACCTACCAATTCATTAGTGGTTCTAATCTCCGATGCTTAACTATCGACGGTTTTTAGCCGTTGGCATCGCCGACACTCCGGAGATGTTAAAGATTATAGCCCCGACACTTAGCGTTAAAGGTCTTCGACGTCGATTGACTTAATAGTCTCGTGGGACCCGTAGTCTGTTCATTGTCCACCATTGCGGCTATGAATAGGACTATTGTTCCGTAGTCTTTAGTTCTTTTGATCGTCGATCATTTTCATTTGATCACAAAAGCCGTAGTTTGTATGTCTTCCACCGTTACAGCTCCTTAGCAAACTAATTGTCAGATGCTTAGTGTTCAAAACTGAAGATAGGGTCTTCCTGCTGTTTTCATGGGCGGCGGAGGTTTCTATTTTTGGTCGAGTCGGGTTTTCACCAAGATGAAGAGCACAGGTTAGGGTTCAAATTTGGCGGTTACATTGTTATGTTTCATGCTTTCATGATTTCGAGTTAGTCCAAATGTGGCCTGGATTGAGGTAAAGAGTCTTTTTATTGAGCTTGTGATTTTAGTTTGAACAATGGATTTAGCGGATTTCAAGACACAAACTCGCAGGATTTCTTTGTTTTGTCATTTTTTCATGCATTAACACTGTATATAGTTTATTTTATAGAATGCATATGGAGAAGGTAAATGGACTGATACAGTTTTTTGGTTATTCATGACAGGGTGATTGCTACTGTAGAGAAGATATGTCTAGAAGACAAAGCAGAAGAAAATGAAGAAGCAGAGATGAAGAAAGAGAAGAAGAAAGTAAGGGTCTGAGATCTCAACAGATCAATAGCAGCAGAGGCCCGGGCTTGGGAAAAGTTTATCAGCAACCAAGCTGGTCTCTCTTTATAAAAGTGCTATTAAATTTTAATTTAATATAACGTATTGTATAGCACTCCCTAAAAGACAAATTTGTGAGATTAAACGGTTGGAGGGGAGCCCAAAGGTCACCAGGGGCAGCCCAAAGGTTTTGTTGTTTTGTATAAATATAGGAGAGTTAGATGTAATAAAATATTTTTTCCTAGATAGATTTGTGAGAGTATGTTGTAAGAAGAACTATTTCCTTTTGCAATAAAGAATTACAAGTTTCCTGTTGGAGAAAGCTTGGTGAAAGGTTTCAAATGTTGTGCTATGGATTTGTTGAATGTGAACTATTTCATTTTCAGTTGTTGTCCATTAATTGTGAGATCGCTCTAACTCTTTGAACCTATGTTCTTGTTATGAATACGCTCTAGTTTATTCTATGAAATTTCCACTATGAGTAATGAAGGCTTTTCATAAACAATGAGTTATCTTGTTGTTCATATATCTATTAATGTTCATGTGTTTTGAATTAACAGCTATCTGTGATTTTTCTTAATGCATGTGTAGAAATACATTACTCATTGATAAATGATAATCTTACTCCCTAGGGATAGGTTAGATAGTTAGTTTTAGTTTCTTACTGTGTGTGATTTAGATGCAAGTGAGTTAAGACGAGAGGTAAGAACCTGTGCATCACATTGTGACCACTCCTCGTGTTCTCTATCAATCTGCATTCTTAGATAGGCACTTTCATATCATACTTAAATTCAAAAAACTAAAATATACACAGTGGACCGGGCCATAACCAATAAAACCTTTTATTTTGTTACTTGATCTACGGTAGCCGGACCGTAAACCGGATGGATTCCCCATATCAAACAGTAACGGGCTAGTTGGGAACGTTTACTAGGGAGAATCCCTAACTGTTGTTGCCTGCAAATTTACAGGCATCAACACAAGCTCAGGTGCTTCTTTTCCCTCTCGTTAGCTCCCATAATATTTTCACACCGACGCCATCGACGCAACTCAAATTTTCTTTCCGGTATGGTCGCTGCAATCTTGTCGACGAAACTCGGCTCACTCAGTCGACATATCGGCAAAACTCACACAGTTTTGTCGATATGCAAATTTTCTTCAAGACTTAGAAAAATTTCTGAAAAAAAATCTTTCTCTGCCTTCGTTGTCGGCTCAACTTGGCCTTTCATACCGACACTGTCGCTGCAGGCTTCATCGGCTCGACTCATCCAACTCAGCCGACATGTGTCGGCTCAACTCGACTAACTGAGCCGACAGTTAATTTCTAACACTTGGGATTTTTTTTTTTTAAATTTCACCTACCTGCTGCTTTTACTGCTGACCACTAAGGGTGATCCTGCCTCTGTCAACTGCTCTTCATGGCCCAATGCTACAATCATTGCTCTGATACCACACTGTCATGTCCCCACCCCTCATACCGGGGATGGAGAGGATGCGACTAGGTTGTTGCTACTGTCAACGGGAAATCTAGCCCCATGAACATAAATATAAAATGCGTTGAACATAAAAATACATACACAGATGCGTTATACATATAAATACACATCAAACGAAAAACACATTCATTCAAGCTTTCAAAATGTTCATATTAATTCATAAAACAAATAGTTTGCAGAGTTTAAACACAAGAATACTTATCTTGAAAAGAAGTTGGCCCGCAACTAGTTATGTCGCTGCAATGTTCCACCCAACCATAGGCAAGTGTGCTCATCAATCTCTTAGCATCACTGCAACCCCCGAGCTGGGCATGATTCTCACAAGGAACTAGGGAATAACAAGCTTACACACAACAATACCATACATCCACAATCAAGCCAACACATAGTTGGGTTTCACAGACTGTCCAGCCAAGCCAATGAACAACTGGGTTCCACGGCTATTAAGGCAACAACCCAACAACATAGGGGTTCCTTGAACTTACTCAGCCAATACAAACTTTACATCAAACACACAGTCAACCAATTAATCAAAACATAGCCACACACAACTGCTGGGTATGAACAACACGTTCCTGGGAAGCCAAAACAAAAATGGGACAAGGGAAAAGGAAGCTCTAGAAACAAAAATCAATTTCACAAACGTTCAGGGACATTAAGGAGCAAAGACGACCATCATTCACACCCAACCTGTGAATCCCAAACTCAAAAAATTCCCATGGGCATTTCGAGAGCAATCCGGCCTCAACACACACCCAAAACGTAAATCCCTGCTGCACATGCCCTCAATAACCCAAAACGACTTCTGAGCCATGGATAAAAATGGAACAATGGTAGAAAACGTGAAGGAGAACTCTCATCTTGCTCACAGGGGAAAAATCGGCCTCCTCAAACCCCAAAATTGTGGTTCCCTTCTTCTCATTCGGCGACAACACAGAAAACGAATTGTGGGCATGGAGAAAAATTAAGAAAACAAGAAGAAATCGTGAGGGAGAAAGCTCAGCATGCTTCAACTACGTGAGAGAGCCCCTAGCCTCCATGAGAATGGGTGAGGAATGAAAGATGTTGGTGAATGATGGCTTGGACATGCATTTCCAAACATTTACTTGCCCAAGAAGTCAAAAACACATTTCCCAAAAATTGGTGGCTTCCCGAATTCGAATTTGACTTCCATACTCTTCCCATCCCCATGCATTAACTTCCCCAACAAATTTCTAAATGTGTGGGCACAAAAAGACAAAAAGGGTAGATGACAGCTTTATGGGTTTTCCCTTTGACATTTGGCTTTTCCCCATTGGCTCAAGGGTTTGAATGTTCCTCCCTCGCTATTCCTTGTGAAATCATGCCGCTGTCTCTTTAACGTTGCGGTGCATAGATAGTTGTGGTATTTTTATTAATTTGCATTTTTAAATGATGTCTCAAAATATATTGTGTCTGGCTAGCACATAAACCATCGGCATCGATTTTAATTGCCTAAACATAAAACACTAAAACCATGGTGAAGCCTTTTCTTTGAGCTCCACACCACGATTTAATACAATATTTACATTATATGCAATTTAATACCATCGAGTCAAGACCAGGGTGTTACAATTATGAGTATTTAAAATATATGTTTGGCAAACCAAAATCTATGAAAAGTATATGTTATTACCATATCAGCTGAAACAGTTGATAGCAGAAATTGAGGATCTCAAGAGCATGATCAAGATCATTCAGACTGAAAGGGATCAATCTTCAGATGAAGAACCCAGTAAGAATTATGAGAAAGCCATGAAGACTGAAAGTCCAAGGGTAAGAGAACCTTCTCTTGACCCTAACTTAGGAATGCTTACAGGCCCGAAAATATTTGTGAAAGTCTAGTTTCAACCCAGTGAATTCAAACCCTACTTCTTGGACTGTATGATAGACTTCGGATGCCAAGTTAACCTTGCAAAAGGTTTGGCCCTTCCTCACTTCTACTAGGAAACTACTTCAGACAAAGGTTCAGCCATTGAAGGTACCCCTGTCCCTCTTAAAGCTAAATCTGAGAAATTTCCAGTTAAGTTTAAAGGAGTCAATGATTTGTTGAATTTGTATAGGCTTGATGACATTAGTGATGACTGTATATTAGGTTCTGAATTCTTGTACAGAGTTAGTCCATTCTCTGTCGACACCAAGAAAATGACCTTCACATGTATTATAAATCACCAGTCTGTAGAACTTCCAATTTCTTTTCATTCTACTCCTAGGTGCCCTGCTATTGTATAGAAACCTGAACATAAGCCTAACCCTGCACAATTATCAAAAATGGAAAGATCCAAAGTTTTCTCAGAAATTCATGGCAGTAAAGCTTTAGAAAATATTACTAAGAAACTTGTAAGAGAATGCTGTTCAGAAAGCCCCAATGCTTTCTGGAAAAGGGAGAAGTATTTTGTCGCTCTTCCTTATGACCCTCTGCAGAAGATAAAACCTATTAAGGCATCTGCTAGACTAATGTCGCCTTCAGAAAGAGAGTTCTGTGATAAAGAGGTTAAAGATCTCTTATCAAAAGGACTGATAGAACCCTCAAAGAGCCCATGGGCTTGCAGAGCATTTGAGCATTCTAAGATAAAGAGAGGAAAGCCAAGGTTAGTAGTTAACTACAAGCCTTTGAATGCCACATTACAGAAAGTACGCTATCCTCTTCCGGACAAAGCTATCCTTCTGCAAAGAATTGCAGGATGCACTGTCTTCAGCAAGTTTGACCTAAAATCAGGTTTTTACCAGATTGGCATAAAAGCTGAAGATCGGTTCAAAACGGAATTTGTTGTACCCTATGGTCAGTATCAATGGAAAGTCTTGCCATTTTAGATTAATAATGCCCCCTCCGAGTTTCAGAAAAGAATGGAGGACATATTTAGAGAAAAAGAATGGGCATTGGTTTTTATAGATGACATTCTCATATGCTCAAGAAATCTGCAAGAACATCTTAAACATGTATAGATGTTCTATGAGCTCGTCTTTAAGCATGGGTTGGTCCTATCTGAAAGCAAAATGGAGATAGGAAAGACTGAGATTAAGTTTTTGGGATTCCAGATCCAACAAGGACAAGTAATTTTGCAGAATCATGTCCTTAGTGTTTTCAGTCAATTTTCAGACCAAATTCTGGATAAAACCCAGCTCCAGAGATTCCTAGGGAGTCTCAATTACATTCGGCCCTTCTACAAAGGCCAAGCCGCTGACATTCATCTTTTACAGTAGAGACTAAAGAAACATCCTGTAAAATGGTTAGCAGAAATGACAGTAGCAGTCCAGAAGATCAAAGCAAAAGTATTAGACCTGCCTCCATTGTCTTTGCCTCAAGGTACTGGACAAATGATTATAGAAATAGATGCTTCATCACACACATGGGGTGGAGTCCTGATAGAAGCAATTGAAGGAAAAGAAAATATATGCGGTTATGGCTCTGGATCATTCAAAGTAGCTGAACTTAATTATCCGTCCAGCCATAAGGAGATACTTGCTGTCAAGAAGACAGTACAACATTTCATTCTATTCCTTAAACCTGTTAGATTTATCATAAGAACAGATTTGAAATCTATGCCTGGTATTTTTAAAAATGAAAACTTGATGGCTGAAAATAGTAGCAGAATTTTAAAGTGGTTTATATGGCTTAGCAATTTTGATTTTGACATTGTTTATAAGCCAGGATACTTAAATTGTCTTGTTGATATGCTCACCAGGGAGCACTCTGAAGAAAATAAACCAGCCTTAAGCATGTTTTCTACTGGAGCATCAAGCTCTAACCCAGGCCAAACAAGTTCGGATCATGGCAAAGCACCAGCGGATAAACCAAAAGATGGTTTGTTCCTCTTGCCTTGGGATACTTCCATACCAGAAGAAGTAAGCCGGTTGCTGGAATATGCATCCAGAAACAAAGTTGAAAGATTCCTAGAATTGACCCTGATCAAGCAAATTCAATCCTCTCCTATGAAGATTGAGATTATGGAGCGCTGGGAACATGATGCATTCAGGAGCTTTGAAGGAGCCCAAGAGAAGCTACGAAGATGCAGAGAAGTCTGGTTAGACTGTAATGATGAAGAAGATGGTCCACTATGGTACATGGATATTGGTGATGGAAACCTCACATGGAATTCCTACCATCTCATCCTCGGTTTCTGCAGAGAACAGAAAAAAATTGCTATTTGTGTAGATACTTGCAATCTGCAACATGGTGCATGGTCTGGATGGACTGAAATCTTCTTGGATAAATTCTGTCCAAGAACTGATTGGGAAAATCGGCGTGAAAATTTCATCTTGTACATGAAAGATGATATAGAAGTAGCAGTTCGGGAGCATCAATGGTTTAAGTTCTTGCTCCACCATGAAGGCGGCAAATACAACAGATTGGAACATACAGTGTTCACTGCTCAAAAATTCATCAAGCGAAATGTACAAGGAGAAATAATTAATTCAAAGATCTGCACTCGCCAGATTCCGTTAAATTTCTAGGTGGAATCTCATTTCCGCGGTGAATTCCTGTGCGACCCCAATGAGTTATTCCATGGGTCTAACATAGAGAGGTGCTTTAGTCCTCTCCTATATCCACCACCGAAGTTCAATGATCATCCGCCAGCTTATGAAGATTCCTAGTATAATGATTTAGACTACGACAACTGGGATTGTCCTTGCGGAGGTATTGATATTGACGGCCACTATCAGTGTGTCTGCCTACAAGGCAGAGATCCATACGATTAACCAGGAAGTTGTGGTGGGCCACTCTCAGACTGAAGACTGTCGTGGGCCAGTTATGCTCCACTATGTACTCTGTCCTGGGCCGGATAAGCTCCACTTTGTTTTATGTCAGTCATGTCTTTTGTTTGCTTTTGCAAATAGTTGATTCCGTCATGATGAAGATTCCGGGTCCCCACATGTCACTGACCACTAAGGGACGAGATAATGACGGTGGTTGTCCCCACCTGTCACCCCGGACAATTCGATCTGACCTGTTAATGTCAGTAGGGGCTTACCAGTTTACCGATTGACCTATTTCTGTCAGTCGATGCCCACCGGATCACCGGTTGGAAGTTGTATAAATAAATAGTCTTGGGTTCATTGATACCAAATCAACAAGATCGAACAGTCAACTTCTTCAGTAATCTTTAACTTCAAGCTCTAAGCTCCAAAATTTCAAAATTAAATAGTAGTTTCATACATATTACAGACTTTCAGTAGATCGACTTCGGAGGACGAAGTTCATCATTGCAAATACATAAACTCAGATTTTATGTTGCAATCTTATACCTCGAAGGGCAAGCTGCAGAGCATAATTCTATGTTACAGACTCAAAACTATACAGACTTGTGAGGTTCTGATGCAGTCTTATACCTCAAAGGGCAAGCTGCAGAGCATACTACTCTATTACAGACTCAAGACACACTCTTGCAGAACACTCGCACACTAAACTCGTTCTAACTCGCTATATCTCAAATGAACTCGAGACCATTTATTTATACAACTTCCAACCGGTGATCCGGTGGGCATCGACTAACAGAAATAGGTCAATCGGTAAACCGGTGAGCCGCTACTGACATTAACCGGTCAAATCGAATCGTCCGGGGTGACAGGTGGGGACAACCACCATCATTATCTCGTCCCTTAGTGGTCAGTGACATGTGGGGACCCGAAATCTTCATCATGACAGACTCGACTATTTGCAAAAGCAAACAAAAGACATGACTGACATAAAACAAAGTGGAGCTTATCCGGCCCACGACGGAGTACACAGTGGAGCATAACTGGCCCACGACAGTCTTCGGTCTGAGAGTGGCCCACCACAGCTTCCTGGTTAATCGTATGGATCTCTGCCTTGTAGGCAGACACACTAATAGTGGCCGTCAATATCAATACCTCCGCAAGGACAATCCCAGTTGTCGTAGTCTGAATCATTAAACTAGGAATCTTCATAAGTTGGCGGATGATCATTGAACTTCGGTGGCAAATATAGGAGAGGACTAAAGCACCTCTCTATGTCGGACCCATGGAATAACTCATTGGGGTCGCACAAGAATTCACCGCGGAAATGAGATTCCACCCAGAAATTTAACGGAATCTGGCGAGTGCAGATCTTTGAATTAATTATTTCTCCTTGTACATTTTGCTTGATGAATTTTTGAGCAGTGAACACTGTATGTTCCATTCTGCTGTATTTGCCACCTTCATGGTGGAGCAGGAACTTAAACCATTGATGCTCCCAAACCGCTACTTCTATATCGGCTTTAATGTGTAGGATGAAATTTGCACACCGATTTTCCCAATTAGTTCTTGGACAGAATTTATCCAAGAAGATTTCAGTCCATCCAGACCATGCACCATGTTGCAGATTGCAAGGATCTGCACAGATAGCAATCTTTTTTTGTTCTCTGCAAAAACTGAGGATGAGATGGTAGGAGTTCCATGTGAGGTTTCCATCACCAATATCCATGTACTACAGTGGACCATCTTCTTCATCATTGCAGTCTAACCAGACTTCTCTGCATCTTCGCAGCTTCTCTTGGGCTCCTTCGAAGCTCCCGAATGCATCACGTTCCCAGCGCTCCATAATCTCAATCTTCATAGGAGAGGATTGAATTTGCTTGATCAGGGTCAATTCTAGGAATCTTTCAGGTTCGTTTCTGGATGCATATTCCAGCAACTGTCTTCGTACTTCTTCTGGTATGGAAGTATCCCAAGGCAAGAGGAACAAACCATCTTTTGGTTTATCAGCTGGCGCTTTGCCACGATCCAAACTTGTCTAGCCTGGGTTAGAGCTTAATGCTCCAGTAGAAAACATGCTTAAGGCTAGTTTATTTTCTTCAGAGTGCTCCCTGGTGAGCATATCAGCAAGACAATTTAAGTATCCTAGCTTATAAA
Organism: Pseudotsuga menziesii; assembly: GCA_001517045.1. NCBI lineage: Eukaryota > Viridiplantae > Streptophyta > Pinopsida > Pinales > Pinaceae > Pseudotsuga > Pseudotsuga menziesii. The sequence continues at coordinate 636,516 of LPNX010398360.1, forward strand.
CAATGTCAAAATCAAAATTGCTAAGCCATATAAACCACTTTAAAATTCTGCTACTATTTTCAGCCATCAAGTTTTCATTTTTAAAAATACCAGGCATAATTTTCAAATCTGTTCTTATGACAAATCTAACAGGTTTAAGGAACAGAATGAAATGTTGTACTATCTTCTTGACAGCAAGTATCTCCTTATGGCTGGACGGATAATTAAGTTCAGCTGCTTTGAATGATTTAGAGCCATAACCTCATATTTTTTCTTTGCCCTCAATTGCTTCTATCAGGACTCCACCCCATGTGTGTGATGAAGCATCTGTTTCTATAATCAGTTGTCCAGTACCTTGAGGCAAAGACAATGGAGGAAGGTCTAATACTTTTGCTTTGATCTTCTGGACTACCAATGTCATTTCTGCTGACCATTTTACAGGATGTTTCTTTAGTCTCTGTTGTAAAAGATGAATGTCAGCTGCTTGGCCTTTGTAGAAGGGCCGAATGTAATTGAGACTCCCTAGGAATCTCTGGAGCTGGGTTTTATCCAAAATTTGGTCTGGAAATTGACTGAAAACACTAAGGACATGATTCTACAAAATTACTTGTCCTTGTTGGATCTAGAATCCCAAAAACTCAATCTCAGTCTTTCCTATCTCCATTTTGCTTTCAGATAGGACCAACCCATGCTTAAAGATGAGCTCATAGAACATCTATAAATGTTTAAGATGTTCTTGCAGATTTCTTGAGCAGATGAGAATGTCATCTATAAAAACCAATGCCCACTGTTTTTCTCTGAATATGTCCTCCATTCTTTTCTGAAACTCGGAGGGGGCATTATTAATCCCAAACAGCAATACTTTCCATTGATACTGACCATAGGGTACAACAAATTCCGTTTTGAACCGATCTTCAGCTTTTATGCTAATATGGTAAAAACCTGATTTCAGGTCAAACTTGCTGAAGACAGTGCATCAATTCTTTGCAGAAGGCTAGCTTTGTCCGGAAGAGGATAGCGTACTTTCTGTAATGCGGCATTCAAGGGCTTGTAGTTAACTACTAACCTTTGCTTTCCTCTCTTTATATCAGAATGCTTGTTGACAACAAATGCTCTGCAAGCCCATGGGCTCTTTGAGGGTTCTATCAGTCCTTTTGATAAGAGATCTTTAACCTCTTTAGCACAGAACTCTCTTTCTGAAGGCGACATTAGTCTAGAAGATGCCTTCATAGGTTTTATCTTCTATAGAGGGTCATAAGGAAGAGTGACAAAATACTTCTCCCTTTTCCAGAAAGCATTGGGGATTTCTGAACAGCATTCTCTTACAAGTTTCTCAGTAATATTTGCTAAAGCTTTACTGCCTTGAATTTATGAGAAAACTTTGGATCTTTCCATTTTTTATAATTGTGCAGGGTTAGGCTTATGTTCAGGTTTCTGTACAATAGCAGGGCACCTAGGAGTAGAATGAAAAGAAATTGGAAGTTCTACAGACTGGTGATTTATAATACAGGTGAAGGTCATTTTCTTGGTGTCGACAGAGAATGGACTAACTCTGTGCAAGAATTCAGAACCTAATATACAGTCATCACTAATGTCATCAAGCCTATACAAAGTCAACAAATCATTAACTCCTTTAAACTTAACTGGAAACTTCTCAGATTTAGCTTTAAGAGGGACAGGGGTACCTTCAATGGCTGAACCTTTGTCTGAAGTAGTTTCCCAGCAGAAGTGAGGAAGGGCCGAACTTTTTGCAAGGTTAACTTGGCATCCGAAGTCTATCATACAGTCCAGGAAGTAGGGTTTGAATTCACTGGGTTGAAACTGGACTTTCACAAATATTTTTGGGCCTGTAAGCATTCCTAAGTTAGGGTCGAGAAGGTTCTCTTACCCTTGGAATTTTAGTCTTCATGGCTTTCTCATAATGCTTACTGAGTTCTTCATCTGAAGATTGATCCCTTTCAATCTGAATGATCTTGATCATGCTCTTGAGATTCTCAATTTCTGCTATCAGTTGTTTCAGCTGCTGCTGTTTATCTCTGACCTGCAATCTTAACATGTGTTCCTTGTCCATCCTGTAACTCTGTCAGCTGTCATGGCCATCAGGATAGCCTTTATATAATTTTGCAGGATTATAAAGGGCAGGGGTAACAGCACTTACCTTCCCTTTACCTTTGTCTTGCTCAAGTTGTTTGAGCAGCTGCTTCTTTTCATCTTTCAGTGAAGCACGTAACAGGTACTCGAATGCTGGCTTCATTGATAGTTGCAGATCTATGGCTGCAATCCGCTTTTCTATGTTCTAAGGCTTATTCAGCAAGAACATGTATAATGAAAAATCAAAATCTGGGGGCTCAAACCCTCCCAAATTTGGTGTTGAGTCGGATTCTGAGGAAGACGAGGAAGGATCAAATTTCTGTAAAGCTGCATGAGCTGGAGTAGGATCAGGCTCAGATTCATGATCTGAAGAATCATCTGAACTGTCAGAAGGAAAAAATAAAACATCGTCGGATGGCGGTTCATCGTCATCAGGGAAATTCCACCATCGTGGATCTAAGGATTCACAGAAAGCAGCAAGTCGAGGTTTCGACTTACGTTTTGGACACTTATTTTCCCAATGCCCTTTTACGCCGCAGATAAAGCAAACTTCTTTATCATTTTTCTGAGCTCTGCGTTTAACAAACTTGCGGGAAGAAGATTTTCTGGGCATTCGATATTTAGGCTTTCTGGTATACTGCAAAGGCTTGTCAGGATAATGATATCTCAGCTGACTGGTATAAAAAGCCTTTCTTTTTATTTTTCTTGTGACATTTGCAGTTGTCTGCTAAATGTCCTCTATTATGAGCGCCACATCCCCAATCTGGCATCTTAGCTACATTCTTGCAAAAAGAAGGGGAGTACATGCTCTGATGTCGTTTAAAATCTTTACTGGCTCTTTTCTCTAAGCAGTGTTCTTTCCTAGTCTCTAGAATATATCCATGCAACTGAGCAAGAAAGAGAATTTTATAATTTATTTGTTTATCCTTCATAAATTGTTCCACTGCATCAGGTACATGACCGGGAAAACTTCGGATGTAGTGTTTCAAATATGCTGGATCACCCGATTTTCCAGAAGAGATCAGTAATCTCTGCATATAGCAGAAATATTCTTCGCTCTGTGATAAATTACACAAGCGGGCAGACATGAACAGGGATGCAAGATGTTCAGAATCATCATGATCATCTGCACCATGGAATTCTTTTCCTAGAGCTCTTAGGATTTGCTGGTCTACATCTTCAGCTAGTAACATTTCATTTCAGGCCTCTTGAGGAAGCCATCTCCACCAATCATTGGCAAGTCCTGACAGACCTGCAACAATCTGGCCAGCTAACTGTTGTCCTGTAAGAGAACTATCTTAAGTCCTCTTATACAATGTCCATTGGAATAAGAGTTGGATAGCATTCTTGATATCTTCTCGACACTGACACTGGATGTTTAAAACTGGCTGGTCTGGCATCTGTGATACTAGGTGGTTTAATGAATTTATGCCAAAATGGGTCTTAAGACTAGGAGGTCTGGAAGCTTTTGGCATTTCCATATCATAAGTATTCATAGGAGGTGGATTATGTGTAGCAGAAGATTCTGCATGATGATATGCAAACAGCATGTTCAGGTATTTTGGCTCTAAGGCAGGTTTGAAGGACTTAAAATGTCCTATCCATTCATTGACTTCTTCAAAGTCAGCTTCATCTTGAACAAAATTGAATTCTGGTCTGTTATATTCTAGAACACTAAGCATGCCAAATGACACACTGCGTTGATGCTTTGTCTCTGTACCTTTTTTCTTATATCCCTGAGCTGCCAAAGCAAAGTCAGAGGGATTCAGCCCTGGAACTCTCTTCTTGAGTTTTGTTGTCTAGCCAATTAATTCTTCTATTCTGGCCAATCTTCTTTCAATTTTATTAGCAGCTTTTGCTACTGCCTCTTTGATTTCTGCAGAGTCAGTTAGGATATGATCTAGCAGTCCTAACTTAGCTTCAACCACAGCAACTTTTTGTTTTTCCTATGATAGAGCTTTTAATATTTATTAGATCAAGAGCCATATCATCAATGTTCTGAGCAGTCATCCTATGCTGCATATTTCCCCAGTTTGCTAATTTAACTTCATCTGTTACTGATTCTTCAGGACCAGATGATTTGTAAGGCAAAAACTCTTTTTTGGAAACTCCATCAGCTGAATACTGACTGAAGGAGACTTCTAGTAAATTCCTACCAGGATAATAGGATTTTCGTCCTTGAGAGACTGCTTCATATGAATCATTCTGTCTAGGCAAACTAAGCATTCCTAGACTGGGATTTTGCTTATGGTGTTGTATTTTCTGAAGGATTTTTCTGCAAGCAGGGCATTCATTATGTTGGCCTCTGTGTTCTGTGTCATATAGGCCAGTGAATGATGTAGATACAGATGGATATTTCTCTTCCATTCTTCTGTTAGTTTGACTGGAAGATACATAAGAGGATCGGATTAAGGGAGAAGAGAATCTAGGAGTAGGGGATGATTCTGGTAGGCGGAAGGAACTAGTCTGTCGATCAAAGGTTAAGGGTTTATTGACAATAGAATTTTGTAAACTTTCGGCTTTCCTTAACTCTTTGTATTTTACTTCCCATTTATGTGGGTAAGTAATTCCTGTCCATTCAAAGGTAACAGGTGTGGCTTGTTTTGATTTATCAGATTCCACCATGTTATGCAAGCGCGAGCTCTGATGAACACGGGAACAAAGCGGTGGAAGGGTATCGTTGCCAAAATGGATACAGACAGCACTTTTAAGTTGTATGATTTTAGAACCAGTGATCATATGGAACCCCTGAGGAAGGATGTAAGCTTTGAGGAGATTGTAAATGTGAGGATCATCTAAGCTTACAGAGTACTTGGGAAAAACTGTCCCAAAGGCTGGACCATCGTGTAACGAAGCAGTGAAGCCTCCGATGATAGCATCTACAAAATTGCAGTGCCGAGTGTCTACTGCAACACATAAAGAAGAAACTGGAAGATAAGGACGTACTAAAGGACCAAGGCCTAATTTAATTGCACCTAAATGGGCATATTTGTATCTAGATTTAATTGCCTAGTCAATCTGGTTACGATCTATGAGATTTATGTGAACAGGCTCCTCGGAGTCTGTGAAAGAGATATCGACAGAGGAAATTTTTATTTGTGTGGCCGATCTATACTGCCACCATTGGAGTTTATAAATGTCTGAGGGTAATATGCGTGGAAGTTGCCAATCCTGCGATGGATTAGAGTCTTGGATATGGATAATAGAGGAATCTGAGGTAGAGCATTCATTCTGGAATGAAGAACGTCTTTCTGCTAATGAAACTTCAACATTGTCCTCTTGCTGACAATCTAAGCTAATGTCAGGAATAGTGTCCATCGACGGGTCCATTGGAAAGGGATTTAGGCTCACTTTGGTCTAAACAAAACAGGGACTTTCTTCACTCTCAACCTCGACTGCTGCCCTTACTAAAGACCACTTTAAATCCCGAGACACTGCCAATTTACTCAGTAACCATTTCTGTTACCTACAGGGCACTATTACGGGCTAGATCTGAAAGCAAGATTAAATGTAGAAGCCACAAAGCATGTAAAGCATTGGAATATAAACTTACAGAATGAATACAAGACAGACTGCTGGCTCTGATACCTTATGTTTGGCGAAAAAAAATTAAAATATATCATGACACCTAAACCGTTCCAGAGTGGAAAATGTCGTTCTCCGAAATAAATCGAATTATACAAGCCACTTCTCAGAACTCTGCACTCATAAATCGCTCAATCCCATCTAGGACGAGTTGCTGGAAACATGATTGAAAGGCAGTCCATTCAGAGACGAGTTGTTGGAAACAAGATCAAAAGGCAGTCCATTCAGCTTGCATCATTTTGGATGAGATGACAACTCCATGAGTACATGTTTTGAATCTACCCATATATTTCTTTGGCCTTTTAACATTTAGTTTTCCCACATGAATTTATAGTTGGGAGGTCTCTAATGCCTCGCTAATTCTAATGAACAAATTATATAGTTGGGAGGTCTCTAATGCCTCGCTAATTCTAATGAACAAATTATATTGGTGTTTTTGTATGTGGTTGTCCAAATTCAAGGCTTAGGGTTCCTCTTATTTGTCACTCATAAAATCTTCTCAGGGTTAGGGTTAAACATTCATTCATGCTTTCCCATGATTTAGATAGCACATCCAACGAGGCTCTTATAGAACACAAGGGTTTTGAGAAAGAAATATGTGATATTGATGCACAGGGTTTAAACACCCAGAGGTTGTTCTATCCATTTTTCCTCTGGATGTGTTGTTATATTGATGCTCAGGGTTCCTCAGAGTTTGTTTTCTTTCATTATCATGTCCATGTGTTGAGTGACATCAACTTCTTTAATTTGGTGCTTGCCTAAATATGCATTGTAATCCTATCAACCGATGTAATTGTTGTTGACGTGGCAATAAACTGCTTATTGTTGGGTACAAAAATAGTTGAAGCAATAGATGGTTTTGATTTTATAGCTTAAAATTATTTTCTTTTGAGGGAATTTTTCAGTTGATGCAGCAATAAATTTGTGGGACTGAAGCAATCCTAGCTGTGAAAGTAGGTAGTTCTTTCTGGTCTGTCTCTTCCCATTATCATTTGCATGCAGAGTCATTTGCTTTAGGAGGTGTTGACTGTGAATTCGGAACTATTCATTATTTTGAAGGGTGTCAGTTAATTTTCAACTTTTGATAAACAAGCTATTATAGCACTTAAAGTATGCTACTGGGAAAAATAGATAAGTGAGGCATGTAACATCTTTGTAGTGGCTTTGTGCAAGTGTAGTCTAGTCCTGTTTGAAAAGCACCTTTCTGTTGTAGTGCTTAAGGTATGTTGTTGGGGAAAAATGGAGACTCAAGGCATGTGGCTTCTTTGTAGCGGCTTTCTGCAAGTGTAATTTAGTTGTGTTTGAAAAGCTATACCATTTCTCAATCTAGTATATTTATCACTTGGTTGTTGTATATCGTTCAAAGTGTTTGCTTATTTCGCAATGGAAAGCAGAGGGTAATGTTTTTCAAAGGTTTCCTTCTTGGGTGTAGATCAGTTGACCATGGAATTTTGGATGCATGTGGCATACCAGCTACATGTAGTTCCTTTGAGAATGTTAAGAAGAGATGCATGCAGTGTCCTTCCCATGATGGGTTTCATCGAAAATGGTAAATGATATTCCAAGTATAAATGCTACTTCTAAGGTGTTACTTGCAGTGGAAGGAATGATTATTTGGATGATTTTGTTGGCCTTAGTAGTCATTTTTGCATTCATTTTTTGGCAGTTTCAGCTACATGCAATGTAGAAAGACTCCTGGTACTGGGGCATCAAGAGAAAATGTGAAAATGAAACGTCAATGACTTGGGGGTTGGGGGTTCTTTTCAGACCCCTATAACGGGACTAATGCAATTTGTGAGCAACAAAGTAGATGTAGTCCAACCACAAGAGGATCACAGTTGCTGTTACTATATCACAATTGTTGTTACTATATTACTATCTTCCTTTTTATGTCTTGTCATGATGTTGGCATTGTGTATTGATATGCAAATCCAACACAAATGTATTGTTTTTTTTATAGATTTCTGAGATACTATTTGTGCATACGAGTATTATGATGTAAAGCAATTGAATATTGATCAACAACGTTTCAATCTTGTAATGAGAGTCTGAAAGGTGATCGAAAGACAACTCAGGGCATAGTATTCAATATTTAAATAGATTGTGTAGCTTTGTCATTACCTTTTATTTTAATCTTATTTCTTGCATAATCTCACAAGTGTTTGATTGGATAGATCTCATTTGAGTTGTAATACAATATTTTTGCAAGAGGCCTCAGGCAGGAACTTGACTCGACTGTTTCTTTATCGATGCAAAATTTTGTTGGCATTATTTAGTGGTGTTTGGTGATTGTAATTATTTCTCATGGCCAACATTTTTCCTGTTTGATGAAGCAACTCTTTCTTGAATTTAAAATTCACTCAATGAAGTTGCTATCTTGCACATCTACAGTCTCTTTGATGAATCTGACTCATGTATTTCACTCCTCATGATCCTTGGAACTTTGACATAACTAGTAGTTTAATTTGGTTGCAACAAAATGAGCATACTTGGTGAAACAATCAAGATAACTCTGGATTTAAATTTTTCAGTCTCAATAATCAATGTTAGGAATTGAAAACCTTTTGGTTTTCTCATTAAACTTGGCTCTCATTGTAGTTAGCTTGTTAGACATAAAATTGGTCTTTCATGTACTTCTCATCTAGTTATTTGTACTCTTTGATAATGAAAAATAGGAACTACACTTTCACTATTAGCTTTGTCGAAATTCCATTTACCTGCTCTATGATGTATCTTCTCATTTAAAATTTTGGACTTCTCTCCAATTTAATGAGCAAGTGGAACTTTGGAGCTAGTATGAGGGTGCCAGAATTCTGCATTGACATGCATTCTAATGTAGAAGTCAAATCATCAGTAGGGTTACTCTGGTAGATAAGTAATATAGTTTAAGGGTCAGTTCACTCACCCATTCCAATTTGGTGCAGAGGAACTTTGAATCCCTTCTTCTAAATTATAACATATGTTAGTGCTTGGCTATTTTTCAGTGCCAACTACCTTTTAGCACATTGGTTCTTTCTATAGGCAGGTTTCCCATCGCCAAATAAGAATCTAATTCACATTATGTTGTTCAAAGTTACTTGTTAATCTTTTACATGAAAATTTTATTTATATATATTTATGCCTCTAATAAAACTTTTGTTGGAAACTATGAAAATTGTATATGGCTTCTAATAGAGATGAAATTTCTATTCAGATGTATCACAACCATCTTCGTTATCTGTGTCACGTCGAAATGCCAAAATAAACTAGATAATTTCCAAGTGGTTTAGGTTTGGATCTGGATCGAGGTAATCAGTTGAGACTTGAATGTGCAACAGAATTGTTTTTTTATACTTTGAGATATCTTCTTTTCATGCTTAGTAGTGCTATCAACATGGTAACATTAAGTTTCTTGGGTATTTGTAATGTCCCTTTGTTTTTAAAAGAACTTGAAGAGAGATGAAATTAATCTACCCCAAAAGGAATGAACATGGGATTTAAATACATGAAATGAGTCTCATATGCTGCATCTTTAAATTAATAGTTATTGGAATTTCAAGTCGCTTATATGCAGGTCGGGGTGTTTGTAGATATTATTATGGTGGTGAAATTTATCCACGACATACCTGCGATGGAAGTGGAACATAGGTGGAAATTGGAAGTCATGGTAGGTTCAATGGAGGACTAACACAAAATAAGGGATTAACAATAAACATCATAGACAAACACGTTGATGATAAGTTAAAATCATGTTCATTGTAAGCTATGTGAGAGGAATGTGAGTTGAATTGTGGGAACTGCTTGGAAAAAATGGAATTTATCAAATGACCATGGGATACCATGACATTCATTGAGCCCTTAAAGATGAGGCCTAGTTGTTTTTTTACGTATGTTATACTAACTCTGTCCTTAGTTTCCTTAAGTTTCTCAAGTGTAGTCTGGTCAAGTCTTTATCTAGGTTGATTTTTTATATGAGATTAAAGATATTATATTGAGCATATCTCTTCTTATGTTCTCATGATTTTACAAGTCAAGTTTGGAGTTTCAAACTAGAATCTTATGGACGCTAAGTGGTCAATGTATATCTCATCTCTCCATTTTAAGGAGAGAACCCCTATGTAACTTCAATTTTTGTGTTGATATGAAGCTTCATCAAACAATACCATCTCATGTTAAGAGAAACACACTTGATGATATATTGTTGTTCCTATATGAGTTCCCCTGAAGTTTAGAGTCAATATTTGTGAAAAAAGGTATGATCCTAAATGTTGATAGAAGGTTATTCAAGTCCACAATACAACACTTTTGGGAATTGTTTCATTTACAATATACCATCTAAATCAGTACCATGAGCCTAGAATTAGAATCTAGTGGGACTTGTGTTAGCTTTTAGAATTACTCGATGCTAGTTCCTCGGTGATGCCTCATGGGCATAGGATGTCTCAGTTTGTTCCATAGATCTAAGGATGATACTTTATCCTCTTCCTTTAACTATTCAAAAGAAGGGATGATACTTTATTGTTGGTCTGAATTGCTATATGTTAGTTTCAATTTGAGATTTCAATTGTGCAAGATGGTCATAATTGTTGTTTCCAACAGAGTTCTCTCCAGCAATTAAAACTGGAACAACTCATTAACGTGGAAAACATATACATGCATCCCTCTACATCGATTCATGTGGAACATTTCTCAATTTTTATTTTTCCTCTATATCGAGTTTGTAATAAATTGTTGGAGTTAAAGAGAAAGTTGGAATTAGGGGAATTGATGTACAGCATGACAGGTATGGATGGTGATCTGACATAATTTAATATCCCTTAATAGATAATATAGGTAAAACTTGACAAGGCGTAATAAAAGCGACAAAGAGAAGCTATTAATAAAACCATGACTCCAATTTATGGAGAGAATATAAGAGAAACTCTTATACATGCAAATCGTTATATCTTATGGAGGGCAGATAAGAGAAACTCATACATGCAAAGCAAATTGAGGTAATGGATTAACTGAAAATAGTTGGCATTTTATTGGTCACTGATAACAGACCTTGGGTATCCCACGCCACCAAGAAATTTCCTCTGAACTCATCCTTGATTTTGAATCTTTTGTTGACGAGGTCCAACGTTCGAATTGTTGTTGTGTTGTTTCATCTAGAAAAAATATTTGTTGTTTTTAGGAAGTCATTGAGACTTAAAATGAGGTACTGTCAATTGGCATATTACCTGAACCTCAGTGGGGACATGATGGAATCAAGTTTAAGGGTCAGTTCACTTACCCAATCCAATTTGGTGCAGAGGAAATTTGAATCCCTTGTTCTAAATTCTAGCATGTGTTAGTACTTGTATCTTTTTCAATATCATCTTCCTATTGGCACATTGATTGTTTATGTAGACACGTTTCCCATCACCAAATAAGAATCTAATTTACATTATGTTGTTCAAAGTTACTTGTTAATATTTTACATGAGAATTTTCTTTATATATTTTTATGCCTCTATTAAAACTTTTGTTGGAAACTATGAAAATGTGTATGGCTTCTAACAGAAATGAAACTTCCATGTGCAGATGTATCACAACCATCTTCGTTATTTTTGTGAGGTCAAAATGCCAAAATAAACTAGATGATTTCCAAGTGGTTTACGTTTGGATATGGATCGAGGCAATCGAATGAGACTTGAATGTGCAGTAGAATTGTTTTTGTATACTTTGAGATATCTATTTTTTCATGCTTAATAGTGCTATCATCATGGTAACATTAAGTTTCTTGGGTATTTGTACTCTCCCCTTTTTCTTAAAAGGCAGCAGAGAGATGAGATTACTCTACCCCAAAAGGAATAAACAATGGCTTTACATACATGAAATGAGTCTCATATGATGCATCTTTAAAATAATAGTTATTGGAATTTCAGGTCGCGTATATGCAGGTCGGGGGTCTTGTAGGCATTACTATGGTAGTGAAATTAATACACAACATACATGCGATGGATATGGAACATAGATGGAAATTGTAATTCATGGTAGGTTGAATGGGAAGACTAACAAAAAATAAGGGATTAACAATAAACATCATAGACAAATACAATGGTGATAAGTTAAAATCATGTTCATTGAAAGCTATGTGAGAGGAATGCAAATTGATTTTTGAGAACTATCTAGAAAAAAATGGAATTTATCAAATGGCCATGGGAAAACATGACATCAATTGAGCCCTTACAGATGAGGCCGAGTTGTTTTCTTACTTATGCTATACTACCTCTATCCTTAGTTTCCTTAAGTTTCTCAAGTGTAGTCTGGTCAAGTCTTTATCTAGGTTGATTTTTTCTATGAGATTAAAGATATTAAAGTGAGCAGATCTCTTTTTTTGTTCTCATTCTTTTACAAGTCAAGTTTGGATTTTCAAACTAGAATCTAATGGAGGGTAAGTGGTCATTGGATATCTCATCTCTCCATTTTAAGGAGAGAACACCTATATAACTTTATTATTTGTGTTAATCTTAAGCTTCATCAAAAAATACCATCTCATGTTAAGAGAAACACACTTGGTGATATATTGTTGTTCCTATATGGTGCCCCTGAGGTTTAGAGTCAATATTTGTGAAAAAGGTATGGTCCTAAACATTGATAGATGGTTATTGAAATCCACGATATAATACTTTTGGGAATTGTTTCAGTTACAATATACCATCCAAATCAGTACCATGAGCTTAGAATTAGAACCTAGTGGGGCTTGTGTTAGCTCTAGGAATTACTCAGTCCTAGTTCCTTGGTGATGTCTCATGGGAATAGGATGTCTCAGTTTTTTCCATAGATATAAGGATGATACTTTATCATATTCCTTTAACTATTCAAAAGATATAGGGATGATACTTTATTGCTGGTCTGAATTGTTGTTTGTTTAGTTTCAATTTGAGAGTTCAATTGTGCAAGTTGTTCATAATTGTTGCTTCCAATAGAGTTCTCTCCAGCAATTAAAATTGGAACAACTCATTACCATGTCAAACCAATACATGCATCCCTATGCATTGATTCATGTGGAACATTTCTAAATTTTTATTTTTTCTATGTATCAGAGTTTGTAATAAATTGTTGGAGTTAAATAGAAAGTTGGAATTCGAAGAATTTTTGTACAACATGACAGGTATGGGTGGTGATATGACATAATTTACTATCCCTTAATAACTAATATAGGTAAAACTTGACAAGGTGTAATAAAAGTTGGCAAAGAGAAGATATTAATAAAACCCCTACTCCAATTTATGGAAAGAAGATGAGAGAGACTCTTATACACACACAAAGCATTATATATTATGGATGACAGATAAGAGCAACTAATACATGCAAAGTGTGAAAATTTAGTCCAAGATTATATCAATTGAGCTCATAAAATTGCTTGAAAAACATGCATAGATCCACTCAAATTGGAGGCTGAAATTGGTGCATAAAAAAACTTGCATTAAATAAGTTTACATCAGCCAACCTTATAAAATAATAGGTTGTCCAAATATATAACTACATCAGATATTTGAATGCCTAAGGAGGCAAGTTGAATCCTCACAAAAGAAGGCTTACTAAAAGTAAAAAAATCCCCCCTAGGTGCATAAAACACTTTCCAAACCAGTCAAGGAGGCCACAAATTGGTTGAATGAGATGTATCAATTGATAAGTGATGGAAATTCAATATACTGATGATTTCAGGAGAGAAAAAGATGGAGGTTGAGTTGTGCAAAAAAAACAAGGCAGTTTCCATGTGAGTAGCTTTCACCTTTTGCCTTAAAAGGTGCTAAAAAACAATCAAACTCGGGATAAGGCAGGAATGCACACTTACTAAATTGGACAGTCTACAAAGTTGTCAAAATCTTATCCATAATATTGTGAAGGCACTCTTGGAGACAATTTAGGCAAGTTTTGACCAAATGGTGCAAGTGGATGCCAACTAGTTAGTGTAGGACCTAAGAAATTAATAAAAAAGATTAATTATTTTATCCTAAGTGTGGGAATGGGTTTCTGGTTATTCTAACACAAAGAAAATCGATTTAATGGATTAACTGAAAACAATCGGCATTTTATTGGTCACCGATAAGAGACCCTGGGTAGCCCACGCCACCAAGAAATTTCCTCTGAACTAAGGCTTGATTTTGAAGTTTTTGTTGACGAGGATTAACGTTTGAATTGTTATTGTGATGCTTCATCTGGAAAAAAGATTTGTTGTTGTTAGGAAGTCCTTGAGACTTAAAACAAGGTGTCATCAATTTTTTTATTCAGTGGGGACCTGCTGGAATCAAGTTTAAGGGTCGGTTGACTCACCGAATCCAATTTGGTGCAGAGGAAGTTTGAATCCCTTGTTCTAAATTTTAACATGTGTTAAGCTTGGATATTTTTCAATATCAGATTCCTTTAGGCACATTGGTTGTTTTTGTAGGAAGGTTTCCCATAGCCAAATAAGAATCTAATTTACATTATGTTGTTCAAAGTTACTTCTTAATATTTTGAGAATTTTATTTATATATATTTATGCCTCTAATAAAACTTTTGTTGGAAACTATGAAAATTGTATATGGCTTCTAACAGAGATGAAACCTCCGTGTGTAGATGCATCACAACCATATTTGTTATTTGTGTCAGGTTGAAATGTCAAAATAAACTAGATGACTTCCAAGTGGTTTGGGTTTGGATCTGGATCAAGGAAATCAACAGAGACTTGAATATGTAACATAATTTTTTTTGTATACTTTGAGATATCTATTTCTTCATGCTTAGTAGTGTTATCAGCATTGTAACAGTAATTTTCTTGGGTATTTGTAATCTCCCTTTTTTTTAAAGGCAGCAAAGAGATAAAATTACTCTACCCCAAAAGGGATAAACAAGGGATTTAAATACATGAAATGAGTCTCATAGGCTGCATCTTTAAATTAATAGTTATTGCAATTTCAGGTCGATTATATGCAGGTCAGGGGGTTTGTAGGCATTACTATGGTAGTGAAATTAATCCACAACATACATGTGATGGGTGTGGAACATGTTTGGAAATTGGAAGTTATGGTCGGTTGAATGGGAGGACTAACACAAAATAAGGGATTAACAATAAACATCATAGACAGACACACTGGTGATAAGTTAAAATCATGTTCATTGTAAGCTATGTGAGAGGAATGTAAGTTGATTTGTGGGAACTGTCTGGAAAAAATGGAATTTATCAAATGCCCATGGGATAGCATTACATTCATTGAGCCCCTATAGTTGAGGGCTAGTTGTTTTCTTACCTATTCTATACTAGCTTTGTCCTTAGTTTCCTTAAGTTTCTCAAGTGTAGTATGGTCAAGTATTTATCTAGGTTGATTTTTTCTATGAGATTAAATATATTATAGTGAGCTGATCTATTCTTGTGTTCCAATGCTTTTACAAGTCAAGTTTGCAATTTCAAACTAGAGTCTAATGGAGGCTAAGTGATCATTGGATATCTCATCTCTCCATTTTAAGGAGATAACCCCTACATAACTTCAATGTTTGTGCTGATATGAAGATTCATCAAACAATACCAACTCATGTTAAGAGCAACACACTTACTGATATATTGTTGTTCCTATATGAGTGCCCCTGAAGTTTAGAGTCAATCTCTGTGAAAAAGATATGATCATAAAATGTTGATAGAAGGTTATTCAAATCCCAATACAACACTTTCGGAAAATATTTTAGTTACAATATATCATCCAAATCAGTACCATGAATTTAGAAATTGAATCTAGTGGGGCTTGTGGTAGCATTTGGCATTACTCAGTGCTAGTTACTTGGTGATGCCTCATGGGCATATGGATGCCTCAGTTTGTTCCATAGATATAAGGATGATACTTTATCCTCTTCCTTTAACTATTCAAAATATCTGGGGATGATGCTTTAATGGTGTTCAGAATTGTTGTATGTTTAGTTTCAATTTGAGAGTTCAATTTTGCAAGTTGTTCATAATTGTCATTGCCAACATAGTTCTTCACAACAATTAAAATTGGAACAACTTATTAACATGGCAAACATATACATTCATCCCTCTGCATCGATTCATGTGGAAAATTTCTCAATTTCTATTTTTCCTTTGTATCATAGATCGTAATAAATTGTTGGAGTTAAAAAGAAAGTTGGAATTCAAAGAATTGATGTACAACATGAAAGGTATGGGTGGTTATATGACATAATTTATTGTCTCTTAATAGTTATTATAGGTAAAACTCGACAAGGTGTAATAAAAGCTAGTAAAGTGAATCTATAAATGAAACCCTGACTCCAATTTATGGAGGGCATATAAGAGCAACTCTTATACATGCAAAGCATTATATCTCATGGAGGGCACATAAGAAAAACTCTCATACATGCAAAGAAAATAGATTGAATGAATTAACTGAAAAACAATTATAGCATTTTATTGGTTACCGATAATAGACCATGGTTAACCCATGCCACCAAGAAATTGCCTCTGAACTCAGCCTTGATTTTGAATCTTTTGTTGATGAGGTCCAACATTCGATTTGTTGTTGTGCTGCTTCATCTGAAAAGAGATTTGTTGTTGTTAGGCAGTCACTGAAACTTAAAACGAAGTTCCGTCAATTTGCATATTACCTAAATCTCAGTGGGGACCTGCTGGAATCAAGTGAGAGGACGAATTCGAAGTGCAACAGTTGCTGCAATACAACGAGCTCTAGGATCTCTTAGTGGAGGAACAATCGGGGCTTTTGGTCTTGTAAACAAAATTGATCTTTCGAGTGGTGATACCAGCTCCCTGCAAGATAAGTTTAACACATTTTATTATCGATCTCAACCTTGAAAAGATATAGACGTTGAATCTTCTATAGCTTGTGGAAAAATTGGCTTTTAGATGCTACAGATGTATCTACCATGACAAAAAAGAAGAAAAAGTCGAAGCACCTTGGCAGAGAAATATCTTCAACTTTCATGGACACGGATGAGAATTTAGGTCCATATGGAAAAGTATGGATAAGTCTTGTTGATTACATGAAATTATTTATGGACATTTTCATGTTTTTTCCATATAACTGTTATCATTTATTCTGTTGCATGGTTTGAATGCAAGGTTTGGAATATAACCACAAGTAGCAACAAGATTGTACTTCACCGCGTGACCAGGTATCTCTATTTTTCATTCTATGGTCCAATCCTTATCAAGGTGGAAATAAAAATCTAGCATTATCTATTTCTTAGGATTCATTTTAAATTTTCAGTACTGACTAATTAGTAATCATAAAGAACAATAGAACATTGAGGTAAATATTTAAGAAATACAAGTGAAATAATTTACCTTCTTATCAAATGACATTTCTTAAAAATGAATTTAATGTGATTATTCAGGTTGGTATATAGAGGAATGCCATAGTGATCCTATTCTCCTTTTATAGCGTGTGCCTACAGGCATGTTAAATCCAGATGAGTAGAATTGTGCATGCTCAGCAGGGCTAACTCATATTGTAAATGTATATCTCTAAACCCTTAGCCTTCATCATATGTTTCTTAATTACTATAATGACATTTTCCAATCCTTCATGGAATTTTAACTCAACTGTTGGTCGATTCTAACTTGTCTTCAAGAATATGACGGAAAAATAAGCTGCATTCTGCATTACCCATAGAATGAGAATTCTATTAATTTATTTAAATTAAATCCTATCTAGCAATTTGTAGTCAACACATTTATGAAGGTGCGTAAATGTAGGGACCAGTAGTAAAAGAGCATTCCTCTTACATGCTCTCGATGCTTTCAATTAAAACCTTAACCAATGCAAATACCATACATTTGTACTCAAATGACTTTTCATTTTGTTTCCATATCCTATATATTTCATACAAGATACATGTCATTATTGTTTAACAACTGTTTACAACAAGCAACATGTTTCAGGCTTTGTTACAAAATAGACATTGTTTCAAAATATACACATCATTACCAATACTTATTTGGTCTCAGCCACATTCATTTTGTGTATTTACCGCTGCATCAATGAATATATTTGAAAGAGACGATGTATTGTTCAAAATTAAAGATCATAAGGTGAATGTTCAATGTATTTTTCAAGATCAACAATCATAAACTGAATGTGAACTTTTCCATCATATACATACAGAGATAAATGAATTTCCTAACCTTAACTTTATATACATGATTTCCCTTTTGTATTTTGTATTTTGTATTTTTATTATCTTCCTTATTGTTCCTTTGAATTTACTATTTACAAAGAAGGTTGTGAGTTGCAATTTATTGTGCTTATATCATTTTGGCTATGAAGACTGCATATAATAAAGTTGTCTATAGATATCACAGCACTCTTGGAAATGAAGATGTTGCAAAGCATAAAATGGCACTGAATAGTTTCTTATCACTATTGACAGAAAAAACGGTCAAAGAATGAAAGAAAATATTGGGAATGGTATAAAGCAACAATTGAAGGAAACCCGTGTTCACGAATCAATGGAACTCTTGATGTAAGTTTCATCTTTAAATTGGAAGGGTGATTTTTGATATGTCAACTTCATATTTTGGTTGAGATTGCTAGTTAATTCTTTTTGGTTAATGGTTGTTTAAATCTCTACTATTAGTAGTTCCCATGAAAACATGGAGGATTTGACCCTACTGATGAGCATATTTCAAATGTTTCTCAGATAGAAGTCAAATATGAAGATATAAGAATTTTCTACCTCAAGTTGATTGGGAACGCTTAGCATCCATCTATGTTGCAAGCCATTCTGGTGCAGACTGTCAAGGAAGGTATTGTCATCAATTTAGCTATGAGTTAACTTTATATTGTTATTGCGATAAATTGGTAAGGGATGGATTTCTTATAAATAAATGTTTGCATTGTTTAAATATGCAATTGTATTCATATATGTCACTCAATGCTTGTTTGTTGTCAACTTGAATTATTGTAGAAATTGTCAAATATAGGTTATAGTTCTGTCTGGCCCTTGTTGTTGGGTTCTATGCATTTTTCTTGCCATCCAATACACATTTTCATTATTTGACAAGTCATAAGGATGGATGATATTCTGTAGGACAACACATAATCGTAACTTTGCCATTGACATTATGTAAGCATTCCATATTGAGTTAATTTTATGATTTAGAGATGTTTGGACCATTATTCTTAATGGTTTGTTGTTTTCATTTATCCTAGCACAAACTTTTGATATAAAAGACACATTTTATTGCTTTCCATTTCCCATTAATGTAAATGAGACCAAGACCTCAAATTTCTCTAGATGCATTAATGAGAGGTTCATGAGATGATGATTTAGTTTGATTATGGTATTCATGTAGCATTGTTTCATGATCTATTCTTTCAATTTTATTTTTAGTTTCTTGTCCTTTTTATGTCAAATATTAGGATGATGAATCTATTTACATATTTATTTTCTACCATAATGTTGTGATCGATCCCATTTTAGATACAGAAATAACAACTTTGGAAGTGAGTGTATGGATGGAAGTATGCAAACTTAATATATGTTTTTGCAAGGGTTAGAAGGTACACTAACGTTCCATAATAAAACCCAATATTCAAAAGGAGGGTATATTTAGTTGTCATTGATGTCTCCTTGAGGCTCTTTAGTGCAGTGAAAGTTGGACTTTGACATCGAACACTTGTGAAAGAGAAGATATGTAGAAATACATATTTTATTAATGGAGTCAATTAATACAATTTGCTAGCATCTTTTCATTTGTGGTTTAATTAGTTGCACTACATAATCATCCCTAACTACCAATGCTAATTGTTATTCGGATCTTATGAACTTATATACTCTATCATCATTTCCTAGCCATTAGATACTCAAAGCCATGTATTGATCTTTTGTAACATTATAGAGGACTTTGTAAGTTAGGTTCCCAAATTCATTAAAGGGTGCTAGCTCAATGGAAGAGTGTTTGTCTTATAAGCAGGAGGTTGGTGGTTCAATTCCTCTGTGCCCTAATGATATTGCAATATTGGTAAAAACCAACTAAATTAGTAACCAAAAAATGAGAGATAAGTGACCAAACAATAAAAGATAAATGACTAAACAAAATGACCAAAATTCACATATAAAATGACTAAAAACGACTAAATTAGTGACCAAAAAATTAAAAATAAACGACCAAAAAAATGACCAAAATTCACATATAAAAGATCAAATGGCATTTTCGGTCTCTTATCACACGACAAAAAATCTAGTCATTTAGTTTGGTGATTTATAGCTTGTCTTGTGGTCATTAATTTGGTTGTATATTTGGTCATTAATTGTGAACCAAATTAATGACCACGGGACACGCTATAAATAACAAACTAAATATCACCACATTTTTTGTCGCATGATAAAAGACAAAAATTTAGGCACTAGTGATCGCCAAATCAAAAGTGTTCTAATTTATGTGCATATTTTGGTTATTTTTTTGTCACTTATCTCTCATTTTGTACTAGTGTATGAATTAGTTTACATACTATATGGTATGCCGAATTTTTTTATTATGCTTCATTGTATTGAGGGTAGCGAAGTGTTCTACATCCTAGTATGGGGGAGATGTTGTCACATAACATAACGTTATGTACAAAAAAAACTAAATAAAAATTGATTAAAAAATTCATGTCTCGTAAAATAAAAATTTCAAACCAAATAAAAAATTATTAAAAAAAAAGGGATCAAATTTTTTGAGGTGTAATTTTATTTTGAATGTGTAAAAAAATTAAGATTTAGAAAATTATAGCTAAAAAAATTGGATCTCTCTAAGTGCCTGACAAATCCAATTTTAAGATGGATCTACAGTGATTAAATCCAAATGGCATACATATACAAGAAATGTATTGTTTAATTAAAACTATAACATAACTTGAGAATAAAATCAACTCTACTTTTAACACACACCAATTCTTTTCCAGTTATGAGCAAACTATTCGAAATTTTCGCTTCGAAGAGAATAAAACTAACACAAGGTCAATATCAGTGGCTTAGGGAACAATGCACAGATAAAGACAATGTCATTTCTTATGATTAAAATAGAAAACAAATTAAGATATAGACCTAGTCTTAAAAAGAAATGCAATTTTTTTAAAATAAGTGAATAATTACATTTTGTACTATATCAAATTACTCCTAATGCTAAAAATGTTAAACTGAACCCATGAAATTTTTACTATATCAAATTCTTCATGTTGCTCAAATATTATTAAAGAATTGATGAACTTATAGTTCATGAAAAAATGACAATCACAATACTCTTCATTTAAGAGAAAAATGCATCTAGAGTTTTTGTTCAAATAGAATGCAATACCAATATCAACCGGGTTCCTTCCTATACAAGCATAGATCTAAAGTTATGAGCAGTAATAAATTCACTATTGTCATCTATTAGACCTAAACACATAACACAAATCTACAAAGACTTGGCCTATCCACCCACACTCAATCTAGTAAACCCTTCATCATTATATTTATATTCATCAAACCCATTTTTTAGTTGGATTGCTATTCTTTATTATGAACTCTTAACACCAAGATAATTACCTTATCTCTCATTTTCCTAATCTCAGTTATTAAAAATTTAGTAATTTTATGGAGAGAAACTTTCTATGGCTTGGGGTGTACCACAACAAACTGAATGACACCAGAAATCAATCCATTCCAATATGCAAGAGAAATAAAGACATCCAACACTAAGGGATATGAAACGTACCTTATTCCGGATGGTTGATGTAGATCCTCGTTGAGCTTTTCCAACACGTTTGCATTTACAATTCGCTCTCAATAACAACAAACAAGACAATCATGCTATATATCAAAGTGTTAGGCCTACTCTAGCATATATAAACCATCATGTATAAGCAAATAAATACATCCATGGATACAATATTCATATTTATGCACATGTATTGGACAGGAAATGGATATTTCTATTAATAAAACAGAGATACAATAGTGACAAACTCTGTCGGCACGTCTTCGAACCGGAGAAACCGAGTCCTCCACCTGGGCCTCCACAACTTCAATCCTCCATCACAGTGGCATTATTACAAAGCAAAGGCAAGCTTGGGAAGAACAATATTGTGTGCTCCAAAGGGACAAAGGGATGCAGACTCAAGCATAAACAAGTGAGGCAACAATGAACTATAGTTTCCTTGCTCTCCATATTCTCCTCCTTCAATGTATCCAAGAGGCTCAATATATAGCACTCCAAATAGGCAATGGAGGATCGAGTCTGAGCGTTCTCAAGGCATATGGAAGGCCAAGAGTCAAGTTATTTGGGACTCTATGAGGAAAACTCCAAAAAAATTTGTCTTCATGCACATTTCCCGATGTACATGGGTTTTGGATAAAAAGTTGCGTGTACACGCGGATATTTCTTTAAAATTCACGTATACACATAAACAGGTGTTTTTTGGGGACATGCTTGGGACATCAAAGTGTAATTTGAGCAAAGGGGGTCCAAGGAGTCTGCAGAGGGACATGGAAGGCCATAAAGATGTGATCTATCAAGTGTGGTAAAATCAACTATAACATATGCCCCCGAAATACATTATATCCATCCCAGAAGTGGAGTAATGAAGACCTCCGTGGAAGAACCAACCACCCATCAGTACAATACAATGATTAAATCTGTGCACATGACTGCAAATATACATATAGCAGTCTCGAATACATAAGATTACAATGTCCATGAATAGGCATGATATACAAATGTCATGTGTGGTCATCGCGATGTACAATATACAATAGACAAGATCTCCATAGTGGATGAAGATATCTAGTAATACATTGGAATCTGGTCATGAGAGATGAAAACTCATGAATACTAGCACGATCAAGTAGGTAGCATATGTGGAACTCCACCAATCTCGGAGGTATTCTATGCATACCGCTATGAGTACATGTCCCATCACGCGAATAAAGGTGTCAAGATCGAACATGATGGTCCATCGTCTGATTACCGGTCATTGATGTATACCATTAATCAACGTGAGATATCCCATCGATAATGATAATGGGAATCAAGGTAGAAAGTGCAATCTAACAAGTGTGAATAGATTTTTTGAGGTCGAACACTTGAAATAATCCATCGATCAGGGGACATTGATGTATTCCCAAAATTGTCAATGGCGAGAGAGCGTACCACTGATGACTGTAAGTCTCAAGGCACTCAAATGGACTCTAGAATCCTATTCTAAAATAAATGATCTAAATTCAATGGAATGGAATCTGTTGGAAGGAGGGAATTGGGGCACCCCCCATCAACTAACACAAGGTACTCAGCAATGCTGGATAATAAGGAATAACTCAAATGAACAAGATGTGCATGAACCGATAACTGTACCAGGAATGGTTGACATGCAAAGTCAAGATAACTAAGGAATGATCAATTGAGGCTAAACTTCCTTCGAACAAGAGCATAAGGAAAATGGTGACTAAAGATAGGAAGCATAGACTTGATATGAAAACTGGGACATCTCTGCAACATAGGAGGAATCAACATAGGCTCCATAGGGGCTGGAAGCATAACTAATCGGTGGAGAAAACTCAGAGTAACGAGTACAACTCCTAAATTCATTCTAAAAACCCAACCAATGGATGTGATATACATTGCTCTATTCGAAGGCAACACGTCTCGACATTTTCCAAAGATCATATCATTTCCGGTCCGGCTTTTTATGTTTTTTTATTTTATTTTTTACTTTTTCATATTTGAAAATATTGAAAAAGAAGAAAAGTGCTTCTAGTATACAACTAGGAGGAAGTGAATGTCGCGAGAAAGAAAACTAGTTCCAAGCAGTGGAACATACCTATGCTCAATGCAAGGAATCATGTGCAGGATAAGGACACTCAGGGGAAGGTCTCCTCCCGATAAGGGATGATCAAGTTGCAAAGGATATGTAAAAAGGCTCTAATTGGCTAGGATCGAGACAAGCTCTAACTACATTGCCTATAAATATAAAGTAGAGAGCCGACATAAATATCAATAAGGCAACAAAACACATGAAATGCAATTACAACTTGATATACAAGGGAGTCCCTATGGGAGATGTCTAGCATAAAGTTCAAGAGGAGTATGAAGCTCTTTCTCAAGGACATGGCGAGACTATAAGGGACTCTTAAACCTAAAGGAGAAACCTCAGCATGGGTACCAAATTGTAAAATAGGATCTAACTAGGGCACCCATGTATAGGAAATCTCTACCACTTACATAATGCCACTTCTAATAGAAATATGAAGTTTTCGTGAAAATACGAAGTGGGTTCGTACATAGAATTAAGGTGAAATGGTCATAAGGCGATGCATAATGCAAGCGAAAATGTAGTCCTAACCTATATGCCAATTCAAAGTTATACATGTCATGGGAACAAATAGTTCAAAGCCTCAGCGAGAGTGTACAAAAAATGGACCCTACATGACAACAATATTAGTCCAAAACAACTGGAAACAGTCAGTAAAGAGTCCAAACTATAGGGTATAGGGAGGACTAATCATGACAATTGCATTCAAAGGAAACAATGCGGTGGACGATAGGACATAAGAAGGAATGTAAGGTGTAGACCCAATGCTCACTTATCCACTACCACCCTTGTGAGGGTGAACACTAGTGTTAAGACCAGACGAAGGGAATGAAAATCCTCTGCAAATGGAGTAGAGGATGGAATATGACCAATCCCAAATCTATGAGTAAGGTAAGGGTATTTGGTGCCCCCTATTCCAACACCAGGGTCCGCACTAGGACCTAGAGCGGGTGACGGGATACTAGTAGTGATATTAGGCATGTCGAACATAAAAGGACTTGAACTCAAGAGAACATAAATATACTCAAGTAACCGCGATCCCTAAATCCAACTAGCGCACAAAGAGCACACTCCTAAGAAAATCTACAGCCAGATGCAAACAAGCCAGAGGCAGGATAAATGAGCTCCTGGATGTAGCAGGTATGTCTCGCTTAGGAGAGGACCGAAACTCCCATACACTACAAGTAGAGGTGTGTAACCAATTATAGTGGCGCTCGGCTTCAACACGTAAAGTGATTGTGTTGTCTGGCCCCTACCTGACCAGGACACTCATAGAATAACCTACGCAAGTACCCCCTGCGATACCTAGGTAAGGAAACTAAGTTCACCAAAATATAATCAATGCTTAGGCGGACAGGCACAGGCAGGATCTATCGTATGGGCAGGGTAGTAAATCCCGAAGCTCGAAAGCACCAAAGGTACCTCAAAAACCCCTAGATACGAATAAGATCCTAGAAATATCTCTGGCACTCATAGAAAGTGGCTAGGGGATATCCCAACCACAATCGTGTACGTTGCGTCATGCTTAACTCATGTGTAAAATGAGCCTCTTCAGAACACTAATTATACTAAGGATTTCACTCTTTCACTTGGACAGACACCTACTTGTTTTGTTTAGTAGTCTTGGAGAATTTACTCACAATGAACTATTCCAAGACTCTAAAACCTAATCTTGTTCATGTACCCTATCAAAGAAAAATGTTTAATTCATTTTAAATTA
Source organism: Pseudotsuga menziesii (assembly GCA_001517045.1). Classification (NCBI taxonomy): domain Eukaryota; kingdom Viridiplantae; phylum Streptophyta; class Pinopsida; order Pinales; family Pinaceae; genus Pseudotsuga; species Pseudotsuga menziesii. The sequence goes on from LPNX010398360.1 coordinate 661,661, forward strand.
AGCGTTGATTTTAGTGGTTGTGATTACTCAAAGGGAAATGATCGTGCAACCAATGATGTTATGACTTAGCAGTGAAAGTAAATGTGCACACCTAACAAAAAATGTCAAGTGCAATTTTTTCTAAACAAGAAAACAGGGTATGCCGCTACATGAGATGCATAAATATTCATTCCCTTCTAAATGCCAATGCAATCCTTCCTATATGAAATCCTAAACACAACTCTTATACAAGTAATCCAATGCAAGTACCTCCTTAAATCCATATGTGAGATGCAAGTAAGAATGCAATAATTATTTTGTATTTTCAATAGAAAAGAATGAAAATGCAATAAAAGTCATTAAAATTCTCAGTCTCTGCAGCAATCATTAAACACAATCCAAGCAAGACAGCGAGACAAAAAGACTAATGCACTAATGGAAAAACAAAAAAGGAGATAAATCACTAGAACTAGTTTCAAAGAAAAATTGATGAAAAAGCGATCTATGGTCACGAAAGAATCAGTCAACAAACAACATCGGTACCCAAGAAGACCCAGCAACTTCCCACTTCAAACTCAACCAAAAAAGGGAGGATGTACGCAACTTTTAGCCAAAAACATGCTTATACAAAGAAGAAAGTGGTAAAAAGAAGTCCAAGGGTCAAACCAATCTAGGGGATTGTCAATGGATAAACATACTACTAAATATGACATAGAAACAGGGAGAAACAGAGATCAAGTCAAGCACATTTTGCCACCAAACCCCAAATAAAAACAAGGAACTTTCCCAGCAGAGTCACCAATTCTGTTATGGAGAGAAACTTCCTATGGCTTGGGGTGTACCACAACAGACTGAATGACACCAAAAATCAATCCATTCCAATATGCAAGAGAAATAAAGACATCCAACACTAAGGGATATGAAACATACCTTATTCTGGACAGTTGATGTAGATCCCCATTGAGCTTTTCCAACATGCTTGTATTCACAATTCGCTCTCAACAACAGCAAACAAGACAAGCATGCTATATATCAAAGTGTTAGGCCTACTCTATCATATATAAACCATCATGTATAAGAAAATAAATACATCCATGGATACAATATACATATTTATGCACATGTATTGGACAAGAAATGGATATAAAGACAAACTCTGTCGGCACGTCTTCGAACCGAGGAAATCAAATCCTCCACCTGGGCCTCCACCACTTCAATCCTTCAGCACAATGGCAAGCTTACAAAGAAAAATAAATCTTGGGAAGATCAGCACTATGTGCTCCAAAGGTACAAAGGGATGCAGACTCAAGCATAAACAAGTGAGGTAACAATGAACTATAGTTTTCTTGCTCTCCGAATTCTCCTCCTTCAATGTATCCAAGAGGCTCAATATATAGCACTCCAAATAGGCAATGGAGGGTCGATTCCGAGCATTCTCAAGGCATATGGAAGGCCAAGAGTCAAGTTATTCATGACTCTATGAGGAAAACTCCAAAAACTTTTGTCTTCATGCACATTTCCCAATGTACATGGGTTTTGGTTCAAAAGTTGTGTGTACACGCGGATATTCGTGTATACACATAAACATGTGTTTTTGGGGGACTTTCTTGGGACATCAAAATATAATTTGAGTAAAGGGGGTCCAAGGAGTCTACAGAGTAACATGGAAGGCCATAAAGATGTGATCTACCAAGTGTGGTAAAATCAGCTATAACAAGTTACTTTCCTATTCCTTAATCCTAAAATCAATATTCAAATCTAAGCATAAAAATATTCTTCATGATGAACTCAAACCCAAGTTTCATTATAAGTTTAACTACTATAGTTTTATACTAAGTTTTAATATACATTAGAAGCTTGGACTAAATCTCCTCATAATGATAGTAAAACCTAAATCAAAACCATGGCTTTCAATTGAGGGATGGCAAGATAGTATCATTTGTTAAGTAGGAAAATAAATTTCTTGAAGAAAGAAATTTCATTATAAGTTCAATGGCTAGAGTATTATCCTAATTTTTCATATACATTATCAGCTTGGACTAAATATCCTCATAATGTTAGTAAAACCTAAATCAAAACCATGTCTTTCAATTGAGAGATGGCAGGATGGTGTCATTTGTTAAGTAGAAGAATTAATTTCTTGCAAAAAAATATTGGGTCTCACTTTGAGCCCAATTTATATTTCACATATTGTAATGTTAATAAATTCTCATCACCTACTAAGGCATGCACCAAAACACATGCCAAATGTCGATCCACGGATTGAGATATCTCACCAAGTGAACTCATGACGGAGTATAAACTGTGTTATGTGCTGAATAATATTTGAGATATTCATGTATATAAACATTAAGTAATTCATTTCCATAGTGAATGTGAGATAAGTCTCAATGGCAAACAAAAAATATAACGTTGGTTCTCTACAAATGATGATATTTGAGTGGAGTATGGAATCTTTGATGTATTATTGAAGTTGAGGTTGAGTATGAGATCTCTATTCTCAGGAAGGATGTCCCTCCCCTGATATTGTTTATACTCTGACATACATATTGATTCCAAGGTATAAAACTGCTAACTTTTAACTAAAGTGTTCGCTTAGAAATATTTTGAGTGATTGGACGATCTAGGTTTATTGTGATCAATGGCCCACATAGATTTTGGATCACGAATGAATTAGATTATAACATTGTTCCTCTTACCCAAAATATTGTGATCAATGGCCCACATAGATTTTGGATCACGAACGAATTAGATTATAACATTGTTCCTCTTACCCAAAATTGTATATCTACAACCACATGGTTGAAATTTAATTTTTTTGGAGCTTGATTCTAGGTTTTCAAAGAAGAAAATCCCCCCTTCTCTCCCCTAAAGTGATTTGGAACATACACATGGTGTCATCCAAGGGTATTACATGATTAATCCACTTTATGTGCCACGTTATGTAGCAATGAACCTTGGTGTGCGATTAAATCTAAAAGAAAGATATTACAAAACCAGTAGTTCTGTAAAGTTTTGAAGACGCTTTTTGAGGAATTCTCAACCATTTTTTGTATACAGTAAAAAACAAATTATGCATCATTGTTTAATAGGACATCCAAATGCAATGTTATGTCTGAGTAATGTGTGATTCAATTTATATAATAGCGTGTATGTTTTAAGGATATTCTTATCTATTTAGGGTTTGATGGAGGCTTCAGTTAGAATATAATCTTGATTTTTCCATAATGAATTTGATTCCATCCTTGCTTTATATCCTTTCAGTCAGGTGTCGGTTTCGTTGTCTTGATTTCCATAGGTAGGTGATTGTTAATGAATGACTATAAATAAGTTCAAGTCCCTTTCATTGCACACACCAAACATTCAATGACATTCAACACATTATTTTGCTTGGGTAGATGGAGCGACCAACCAAGAGTAGGTAGGTTATTATTTGTTCTTGAATAGATGGATCCTTTTCAAACTAGTGTAAGTAAGTAGACATTGCACAATAATTTTATTCATAGTGAGATATGGATTGGGAGATCGATACCCACTCACAAATCAGAATAGTAATGATCAGAATGGATATAGAGAGAGTAATGGCTTCAGGACTCATGAGAGACAAAGGAATAAGTTGAAGGCATGTAGTAACGGATGATTCTGCCACTCCTCTACCCATTTTAATAGCACACCCTATACAAAATCATTTTCTTCTAAAAACTCTATACCTTATTCATGAATATGGCCATTAGAAGAACCATAAATTTAGTACATTGGCTCATATGGTCTAAGTTAGGTAATTTCTTTAATCATGTGAAATCAAGCATTTCAAATGTAGGAAATCTTCAAACTAATCAAGCATTTTAGGTGTGCTCAATATTTCTCCTTTCCAACTAGAAAATGTATAATAAGTCAACATAGGACAAAGCTAGATTATAAAATGAAAGAATCTATAAGATACACCACAAAAAACTACAAAAATAAAATTGTCACCATCATGTTAGAACACTCTCCAAAATTGAGGTGTAATCATAGAAGCCAAGAACATATAATTAAAAACATGTAGTATTCTCCAAAATGATCATTTGTAAAAAATAGATTTCGTCGATATAGATCTCCAAAGAATAAAAATTCTCAATATTTTGAAGGAGACTCAGTAGTTAATTACCTGCTCACCCTAGGTGGCTACACATAGCTCAAATTCTTCCATTACTTTTCCTAACATAGATTACATAATCTAATAGAAAACCATAGAGTGTTAAAGGATATCAATGAACATAACAGAAATGTATATTTTGAATAAATCTAAGAAAAAAAAATATTAAAGAGCTTACTATAGGCACTTATTTTGGATTTTTGTCAAACAACATTGAAAGAATGAGCCTATTAAGTGATTGTGATGAAAGATCCCACTCAACATAATTCCCAAACATTTTCTTAGTTTGAATACAATATTTGTGTATATCATTATAGATCCTCTTAAGAGAACAAAATACCAAAGAAGTATTAAAAAACTGCTATTAATAAGGGGTTATCTTAAAAACCACCCTAGTTGAATTTAAGGATTGATCATGATCCAAATTCTCTCTCACAAAAAATCATGCAAGAAAGTTTAAACCAACATTATTTAGTAGCATGCTTGAATCTGCAAGCAGCTGATAAATATTCAATATAGTGTGGGTGAATGGATCAAAGTTTCTCCTTGGTTTAATAGGGGTATTTCCCACACTATGGAGCTTCAAGTTACCCACATATTTCCAAAAACCATTTCCACTAGGTTTCTTCCAATCACCATATGCTTTTAAAGCTAAAATGCAGTTCATAACATTTGTTGGTGATCCCCTCAGAAAGAAAGATCAAGTAAGATAAGTGTACAAAGACTAAGTCAAGACTCTAGATTCATTGCTTGTAATATTTAGGGATTCTTCCCATAGACTGTTAAAAGGTAAAATCATGGTAAAGGTGTGTGAGGTGATTGATGTTATCAAAATTTTCCCTTAATATTTTGGTGTGCAGAAATCAACTCTGCTTATTCACTTATTGTAACTATCTTGCCTTTTCCAAATCAAGCGCTTCAAAGGTTGGGAGGTTTATATCTTAAATAGTGACAAGGAAGTTCCTCACATTTTCAAAATATTGATAAGTTGATATATCTGCTCCATCAAGAGGAGGTAATGAAGTTGGATTCTCCACCACTTGGTATGAAAAACAAAAGAACACCCGTATCATTCACACTAAAAATATTAACGATTGAAAATTAGCAAAAGAAATGTTGATTTTGTGGGTTTTTGTTATTTTTTTGCTTTTGTTTCCTAGGGAGGTTATGTCCTAGGGGTACATTGTGCATTATAAAGAGGGGATACACTGATATTTTGTATATTCATTATTGAATTTTAATCTTCAAGACCAAGAATCTTCTAATGTAACTTTTATTCTGATAAATAAATGATGTGCTTGACATTAAAAATTATAAAAATAATGGTAGAAATCACAGAGATGAAATTGTTGCATAATGCCCAACCAATCCTTGTAATTACAAACCATGACCCAACACCAATAAATATGTGTTCGATAATGAAACTTGCAGGTTGAATAACCTTCAATAGCCACATACTTGTGCACCATTGTTTAGCATATATCCATTACTTACCTCGGTGGCCATAGAAATTTCACTTGAGATACCTGAAACCCCGATTGCACAGTGTCTCCCACTAGTATGTTGGATGCCATATCAATGTGGATTGATTTGGCATTTGTAGTTCAGATGCACTTTGAAGTATGCTTTATTTTGGCTTGATTCAATATGCACAGGTAGGACGTGATTTGATATCTACCCTAGTTCGATTGGATGTTTATGTTTCATATGCATGGGTTCAAAGGATTAATCAAAACCCAACCATATGCAAGGTTTAGGTTTTTAAGTGGGTGGTCTAAAATTTCACCCCTAGGAAATTTACAAATGAAAGCATGGGAAATTAACAACTGCTCCAAATCCAAGCTATCCTACCCTTCCTACACCCCCAACTTCAAATGGATGACTAAGTGAATACCTTCCAACATTTTTCCATCATATTTACTGCCCTAACCAATGGATCCTGGTGAATATACCTCCCGTGGTCCTAACTTTATCAGAAGCTCATCCTCACCATCCATTTGACCCCCCAGTCCAGCTTTCCTTCCTTTCAGTAGGTTTCTCTCATCTCGCTGGTGAAACTAGTTTGTTCGAATGGATTAATGTATCACCCACAATTGGATGCTCCTAAGGGAAGGGAAACGTGTTCAAAAGCATGCTCAGCCAATGGAAAGAAACAATGCACCTATCCAACCAAAACCATTGAGGGAAGCTGACTGCAATGGTTAAATATTTTTTTATTTACAAATATTTAGGATGATGTAAATATAATATAATCATATTTATATACATATTTTGTAAAAACATTATAATTTTGAATTAATAACAACAAGTAAATCCATATCCAGTAAACAATGCATGTGTGAAAACATTATGTACTTCTAGATATAAGTTTAGTTTAGATACAAGGTTTTAAATCCTGGAAATATGAAGTAAGCATTAGGTAAATACAATATAACAACACGTGGACTTAATTTTCCTAAGAAAGAGATGGGGTGTGGATTTAATTTATTTAAAAAAGAGAGGGGGTTTTGTGATATAGTAAAATGGAATATGGACAACTGTCATTGGTAAATCGTCATATAGTTTAATAACATACATATTGAATGGGATTAACAGTTATGAACATGTGTTTCCTCCTAGGAGGATATAGCTTCATATCCAAAGGGGGTAGGGTATGTACATCTCCATAGACTTTCATGGTCAAATAGTTGCATGATGGGGTCCCTTGTCCCACAAAAAAGAGATCTCATACACCAAATTAGTCTTTGTCTTAGTTGTAACCTTAAAAATAAATTATTATTATTAAAAAAAAATAACAAGTATCACATAGAAAATTGCAAGTATCCAAAGGGGGTAGGGTATGTACATCTCCATAGACTTTCATGGTCAAATAATTGCGTGATGGGGTCCCTTGTCCCACGAAAAAGAGATCTCATACACCAAATTAGTCTTTGTCTTAGTTGTAACCTTAAAAATAAATTATTATTATTAAAAAAAATAACAAGTATCACATAGAAAATTGCAAGTGACAAGTCACACATGAAAATTTACATGTAAATAGTAAAGTGCCAATTTCTAAATGAAAAATATCCAATTTCTTGTGTTCCTTCACAAATTTCATTTACCAAACATCCCTACTTTTACTTTTTTAGTTTCAAGAGAATACATTTTAATGGAAATAACTCAAAGAAGTGGCTTCCACGTAACTCATGTTTATTTAATTTCCTACCAAACATTTGACTTGCATCTATATCCCATATTGACATGGAATCTCAATTACCTTAACTCATGTTCACGTTGGCAAGAGAGTTTTTAGAATATAAAGCTTTGACTTGTTTAACTATTCATGTGGAGGATGACTCGAAAATAATAGAATCAAGGCGGTATACTAGTATGTCAACATCTAATAATGATATGATATCATGTAGAGATTGGTTCTTGAACTTTATTTCATTCTTCCATAATTATTCACAGATATTATTTCTTATTTATAATTTTTAGTTAAACTATATTTTTCGTAAGGTGTGATAGAAATGAAATTTAACTAAGTAAAGTTTCTTCTCTCTATAAATTAATTCAAAATCTTTAGCAAATTAAAATGGATAGTCCATGTGATTGTCGATGGATTAAAGGAGGATTTTTATTTAATTTTTAAATGGAGGATATAGGCCTTTTTTCTCCACTTGAGAACCAAGGTGGTGTTTATAACATTTTATACATAGGCATGATAAGTTGGCATCCATAGACAAGATCGACAAATTAACCGGGAGGAACAAAATAGGAAAATTTCAACTGATGAAATGCAAAATATTCTTACTTACCGAAACTTCAATCAAGTGCCAAAAGGGTCAAATGATTATGATTTTGTACAAATGAAATATGAGCATGATAAGTGTGATAAGTTGAACAAGATGGTATAAAATTCAAAATATGATGATTCTTTTAACGAGAAATGACCAATCTATGAGACACGAAACTAAATAGACTATCGAAATAACCCATTTAATCCATGAGGGGGTCTACATTTTACTAAATTTTAACACTGCAAATGGATTCAAAGACAATAGAGGGTCTCTGAATCCATTTGCAATGCTAAATTTTAGTAAATTGTACAAATTCATTGTCTAAACTATAATTTTCCATTGTCAGAGTGACAAAACTAAAAATGACCAAATAAATGATCGATTCATATTCTTAATCTTATTGTCAAGTGGTCATTTTTAGTTTAGTTACTTGTTATCTGGTCATATATTTTATCCCAAGACCAAATTGGTAAATTATCTTGGTCTTTTTTAGTTGACTCACTCAATTTTGGTCATTTATCCCTTGAAAAAACTATGGTGACCATATATTTTGGTCGCGTAGTCATTTATCTCTCATTTTGTACTAGTGGTTGTTGGATATTTCAACTCGTTAATGAGAAACATGTGTGCCATTTGTTAAGTTTTATATTCAAATAGAACAAAGGATCACTGAAATAACAACAAGCACAGCAAAACAAAGGAGAACACAAAGATTTATCCCGGGAAACCCTCATGGGGAAGAAAACCCACCAAAACTTCCTCTATATATACTTCACCCAAGTACAATGTAAGACACAAAGAACAAGACTAGAGTTCTTCCTCTCGTCCATATGGATTGTTTCTTCTCTCTCTAGCGCAACTGCTTGAGTTATGTGTATGTCCAAATGAATGAGGCGCCTCCCCTATTTATACTGATCAGTGGAGAAGCCTAATAACCCAACATGGCTGATTTCTCTTTCCAATCACGGATGACTTGCCTTGGGAGACTCAAAAATACATTTTAATAATACTTTTGTGGGTACTACTAACCTGAATTACAAAGGAGGTTTTACCTCAATAGTTTACATGACCAATTACATCAACGACGTCCCTAATTAGAGGAACAACATCTCTGAAGAGGTAATAACAATAATAATACAAAATAGCATATCTTCTGTGGTTACATTCCTTTAACACTCCCTCTTAACAAGGAAGGTATTCTATAACACAACAATACATCTGTACAATTGAATGGTAAGTCTAAATGTCAAAGGAAGTTTTCACAACTATATAAAAATTATCATTATCCATGGAATATCACCATCATGTAGAATCACTTCTCGATCATCACGCCACAAACACATTCTTACGAGCATCGTATGTCAACACATCATAACAAGCATCGCATCTCATTGCATCATCATAAGCATCATATCATATCTTGTTGCATCGCCACGAACATCACATCTCATCACCTTGTCACAAGCAATACATCTCATCGCATCATCATGAGCATCACATATCATCATATCATCGCGAGCATCACACCTCGTCGCATCATCACGAGCATCACATCTCGTCGCATCATCACGAGCATCGCATCTCGTCACATCATCATGAGCATCACATCTCATCATCTCGAGCATCACATCACATCACCTGCAATAAACACAACATCACAACTTAATGTGAAATCACCCACAACATCAAAAGATGTTGGATCGTCCACAAATGAATGCGGGAACACAACGTCTGCAAATGAATGCTAGCCCAAAACATATGCAAATGAATTCCATACCAAAACATCTACAAATGAACTCCATACCACAACGTCCTCAAATAAATGTTGTACCCTAACATCTGCAAATGAATTCCAGACCACAACGTCTTCAAATGAATGCCAAACCACAATGTCTGCAAATGAATGCCATACCACAACGTCCGCAAATAAATGTTGTACCCTAACATCTGTAAATGAATTCCGGACCACAACATCTTCAAATGAATGCCAAACCACAAAGTATGCAAATGAATGCCATACCACAACGTCCGCAAATAAATGTTGTACCCTAACATCTGCAAATGAATTCCAAACCACAACGTCTTCAAATGAATGCCAAACCACAACGTCTACAAATGAATGCCAGACCATAACGTCCACAAATGAATTTCAGACCACAACGTCTGCAAATGAATACCATACCACAACGTTCACAAATGAATGCCATACCGCAACGTCTGCAAATGAATTCCATACCACAGCATCCGTAAATGAATGCTAGACCACAATATTTGCAAATGAATTCCAGACCACAACGTCGGCAAATGAATGCAAGACCACATCTCGTTGGGATCTTCTTATTTGAAGATACGACCAACCTTCCTGGGATCTTCCTTGTGAGGATGCCACCAACCATGTTGGGATCTACCCTCAGTGATATGACCAGTCATATTGGGATCCACCCTCGATGATGTCACCAACCATATTGGGATCTACCCACGAAGATACGACCAAGCTCTCTATACAAGGACCATATCATTGGGGTTCATCATTCTCTTCTTGTACATCCACAACTTCATCAAGGAAAACTTTGTACTGACATACCATCACTCCCTCTTACTAGGGAGGTCCTTTCGAACTACACCAAGCTTGTCTCTAAAATATTCAAACTTCACACGAGACGAAGGCTTAGTTAACAAATATGCAACTTTTGTTCCTATGTAGGAACATCCTGGAGCTTTATGGCTCTTCTCTACACTGTATCCCAAATATAATGATACTTCATCTCTATGTGCTTTGACTTATCGTGGAACGTCGGGTTCTTTGTTAACTTGATACAACTATGGTTGTCACAATAAATATCAATTGCATCCATTTCAATGTCAAACAATCATGTCAATAATTTGTGAATCCATACTGCTTCACTACAAGATGAGCGTGTTGCAATGTATCCAGCCTCTATTGTACTGAGTAAAACACTGTTATGATTTCTACTATGCCATGATATCATACCTGATCCCAAATTGAAACAACATCCTGAAGTGCTCTTTCTGTCTCCAGCACTTCCTACCCAATATGAATCAGTGTAGCCACATAATCTAAACTCACTACCAGTTGCATATGTGAGGACAGAATACAATATACCCTTTAGGTACCTCATCACATGTTTTGTTGCAACTAGGTGCACATGCTTGTGTTCTACCATATACTAACTTAATGTGTTCACAAAAAAACATATACCTGGTGTTGTATTTGTCAAATACATCAGTGAGATGATAACCTGTCTATATAGTGTGATATCTATTCTTTTTGAAGTGCCATCATTTAGGATCTTTAGGTTTGTCACCATCGAAGTGTTCATTTCCTTGCAATACAACATCCCAAATCTCTTTAGGATATCAACTGCATATTTTCCTTATTTTAGGAAGATTTCATCTAGGAACTGCCATACTTCAAGAACTAGGAAGTAATTCATCGTCCCAAGATATTTCATTTCAAATTATGTCGCAATATTCTTCCTACATTCATTGATGAGATTCTCCTTTCCTGTCAAAAAAATATCATCTACATACAATAGTAATATCATGATCCTGTCATATTCAACCTTATAATAAAGGTTGGAATCTGCTTTACTTTTGGTAAAGACTAGGATCATCAGGAAGTCATCAAATATTTTGTACCATGCTCTAGGTGCTTGCTTTAATCCATATAATTATCCCTTTAGTCGGCACACATGTGTCTCAAAACCTGGAGGTTGTTCAATATACACTTCCTCTTCTATGACACCATTTAGAAGGTTGTATTTACATCCATTTTATGTCATTCCATATCGTCTTGGAATCCAAAGTAAGAATGGTTCTGATTGAGGTATATCTAGCTACTGGTGCAAAATTTTCTTCATAATCAATCCCTTCTTTCCGAGAGAATCCTTGTGCGACAAATCTTGCTTTGAACTTTTCAATACTACCACCAGGTGAATGCTTTGTCTTAAAATTACATTTGGAAGAGACCACTAATTTATCCTTTGGTCTTGGCACCACTTCCCAAACATCATTCTTTAAGATAGATTGATATTCTTCAATCATGGCATCCATCCATTCCTTATTTTTTAGGCTTCTTCAAAAGATTTAGGTTCATCATCAACAAGGTTACACATTAATGCTACGTAGTTGGATTCGAGTCTTAGTCTCTTGCTTCCTTCTAGTGCACCATATATTTCTACTTCTTGAATTATATCACGATCCCAAGCTGGTATTTTCCTTGTTGAGATTGTTTCATGAGGTGTCTCTATAGGTTCTTGTGGTTCTACCATGTCCTAAAATTCTGGTATAGTGTCTTCTTCATCCCTTACTGGTGTTTTATTGATCTATACTACTATGGGAGTTTCTTTTTCTTATTCATCCACATGGTTCTTTTTAGATTTGTTGAAGGCTACATCTTCATCAAATGTGACATTTATGCTAACCTCAATTTTATGAAAACCTGGAATATAGATTATGTATGCTTTCGACTAATCACTATATCAAACAAATATTCCCTTCTTTCATGAGGGGTCCAACTTTGATCTTTTCTTTTTGGGAACATGTAGGTAAACATGACAACCAAATATCTTCATGTGAGTGACTTCAGGATTCTCACCAATAAAATTTTATTTTAGATTTTTATTTCCAAGCGCACTGTGGGATAATTTGTTCTGAACATAGACTATGGTGTTTGTTGCTTCAGCCCATAAATACATGGGTATATCTTGATAATGAATCATGGCTTTTACCACTTCCATGATACATCTATTCTTCCTTTCTACTACTCCATTTTTTTGAGGGTTATAGGGTGTAGTAATCTCCCTCTTAATTCCAACTTCTTTGTAGAAGTATTTGAATTCATTTAAAATGAATTATCCTCCATTATATGATCTTAATATCCTAATATTCTTTTCAAAGAGATTCTCCACAAGAGATTTGAACTATTTGAACTTTCCAAATACTCCATATTTCCTTTTCAAGAAATATATCCAAGTATTACTTGAGAAGTCATCAATAAAATAAACATAACAGACATACCCTCTTAAGGAAGTAGTTGACATTGGTCCACACACATCTGAGTGGACAATCTCTAGGATCCCTTATTCTTTAATATTACTTCTTGGAAATGGATTCTTGGTGTTTTTCCCTTGACAAACATCCTTTGCATATCCCTTCATTGTTGATTTGGATTTCTGGTAGACTTGTTACTACCTTGCTCACAATTAGTAATGCTTTGTAGTTTACATGAGCAATCCTTCTATGCCATAGTTCACATGGACTGATAGTTCAAGCTATGAAAGTTGAGTTTGTATTCCCTTTTAGTTTGTAGAGACCCTCCTTCTTCAAAACCTATTACAACTGCATCATCTATAGTTTTTCCTTTTGGCCACATAAGAACTTCACCATCTACAAAGGAAACTTTGAATCCTTTCTTGTCTAGAGAATATCTAGAAAGAAGATTCTTCTTTAGACCTAGAACATATAAGACTTCTTTTCATTTTCATGGACTTATCGAATTTCGACTTATAGGAAGCTTCTCCCATTCCTTTGAAGGATATTGATAGTCATCTCCAAGTTGTACTTTGTGTAGATGGTATTTTTGAGTGAGGCATGAGAGAGAGTCTCTGTAACCTGGCATATGTTTGGAAGCACCACTATCTATGATCCAAGTATCACTTCCATGAGATATTGATCCTGTGAGGGCTGATATCAAGACATATTCTTCATTAGAGTCTTCATTCTCTTTGGTCCTCTCTCCATTTGATTCATTTTCTTCAACTCCATCGGCATGGAACTTTCCACTCTTATTTTTGAACTTTTTTTTGTTAAGTGGACAATGTCTGGAGATATGTTCTAACTTATGACATGTATAACATTCATAGGATGAGTAATCCTTCTTAAAATTCTTACGTTTCTTGAGATCTAGTGATCTACTTGTTATAGATCCTCGATCCTTCCTTTTATTTCTTTGTATGCACAGTTAGAGCTTGATCTTCATCTTCATTTAACTTATCTTCTCTATTTACTAAGCTTCCTTCTTCTTGTAAACATTCCTCCCATAACTTTTTGAATTTGGTCATCTTTCTTCTAGAACATATTCCTCTGATGAAGGAATCTCATTCTCTTGGAATACCATTTAGTTTGGTCAACACAAGTTCAGCTTATTCTACCATGTCACCAATGGATTCTAATTTTTCTTTGATTTGAGATACTCGGGATAAGTATGACTGCATTGTTTCTACCTTTTTCATCTTCACACCCTTGAGTTGGTTTCTCAAGGTCATTCTCTTGTTCATGTTTTTCCCTTCAAACATATTGGTTAGTGCATCAAACACTTCCTTTGGAGTATTCTTTGAGGACACTTGGGAGATTAAGTGATCCTTAATAGAGTTATATATGATCCTCTTAACTTTGATTGTATCCTTTTTGGGGGGGAATTTGCCTCTTCTCCCTCTGGTTCCTTGAGCTCTTCTTTGATGTATCCATCTAAGTCATGCTCTTCAAGGATGAGCATAATTATAAACTTCCATGCTATGAAATTATCTGATCCCTCAATATTTTCATCTAGCTTGGTATTTTTTGTCATCTTTTAATGAATGAGAACCTCAAATGGAAAGATAGGAGATATACTTACCAGTTTGAGGACCTTTTCTGGAACCAGCTTTAGGATGACCTAGGGTTTGACTAGAAAACCCTAATTTTCCAGTTGTGATCAATTGTAGATATGAGAGGAGGAAAATATGTGCCTCCCTAAGGTGAGTTAGACTGTATCTTTATTTTTTGGAATCTAGGGATGGAATGTTGAAAATTTTGATGCCCTAGTTTCTCCCGGCAATAGTGATAGGTCAAAAAATGAAAATCCTTAGAATGAAAAACTGCTTCGACCAAAATATGTGCCATCCTACGATGATTTAAATGGACCTTCTTTTTCGACTGATATTTGGAGGGAGGTCTCTGGAACAGTGAACCCTAGCTTGTTGGATTGCAGGATGAGTTGTTGCATAATGTCTTCTTTCGGGTTGGCTTTGATACCATGTTAATTTTTCTATTCAAATATAACAATGGATTACTGAAAGAATAACAAGCACAACATAACAAAAGAGAACACAAATATTTATGCATGGAAACCCTCGTGGGGAAGAAAACCCAGCAAAACTTCCTCTATATAGAATTCACCCAAGTACATTGTAAGATCCAAAGAACAAGACTAGAATGCTTCCTCTCCTCCAGATGGACTATTTGTTGTCTATCTAGCACAACTACTTGAATTCTGTGTGTATCCAAATGAGTGAGGCACCTCCCCTATTTATACTAATCACTGGAGAATCCTAATAACCCAACAGGGTCGACTTCTCCTCCCAATCAGGGATGACTTTCCTTGGGAGACTCAAAAATACATTTTAATAATACTTTTGTGGGTACTACTAACCAGACTTACAATAGAGGTTTTACCCCAAGGATTTACATGAACAATTACACCAATGACATCCCTAGTCAGAGGAACAACATCTCCGAAGAGGTAATAACAATAATAATACAAAATAGAATATATTCCTTTAACACCATTTCCTTTTCTTTTTTAATATTTTGGCTTCCAGTGCACTGGCTAGAGCTAAGTGTACTATATATGTAAAAACACACTTATCTAACATAAAAATAGTCAAAATGCAAGTGCACACATATGCAATTAAACTTTTCAAATATTTTATTTTGCAAACATTATTGTGGATGTTTATTTTTTATGCATATCATAATTTTGTGGATTGGTGCTTTATTTATGTATGTATGCACCGATCCTATAATGTGAATTAACTACATCGATTACATTAAAAATACATTCGAAAATCTATTTGAAGTTAAAATTTTACATGCATCCCAAACTTTCTTATGGAATGTGGATACATAAATTACAATACTCCATATGATATAGTGATGCTTAAACTCACACCATATACTTACAAATGGGTTTAAAAAGTACATTTGAAGTTAGATTGTTGTATGCTTCTCAAAATTTAATTAAGAATGTCTACATGTATTGATTTCCAGTTTGGTTGAAATGTAGGGATAAAAGTTATAATATCAAATGGGAAATTCTGAACATTCTAGTTGATTCCATATTATTCATAGTTCATCGATCCCTTTCCATTTGTAATAAGTGAATAGCTTATTTGTTAGGATTATTATTAATCATCCCTTTGTCTCCTTTTACATTTATAGTCTATTATATCATCATGCCTAACTTAGGATTCATTTACTTAAGTTTGGTGCCATTGGGTCCACCAGAGCCTTTGAGCCCGCCAATGCCACTAGGTTCACCAATGCCACTGGGTCCACCGATACCAACCACTAGAGTGAGGTTATCTACCACTTACTGCATGTGCATGAATGAGATGATGTGCCTCTAAGACAAATCCCTAAATTTTAGGAGCCACTCTGAGTGCCATCAACAACCTCCATCAGTTGGTTGTGGTAGGTAAGTATTTATGCTAAGTTAACCTCCAACTACATTTAGTTAGATGTCTTTTAGTTCAATTAGCACCAGTTTTGCATGGGTGCATGAGGGTAGGCACCTTTTCTCACCTATCTCATTGGTTTAACTGGTTTAACTAGTTTAACTAATTATTAACTGAATTAGACATGTGAAGTTAGACTAATGAGCTCTGATATTGATTTAAGACACTTCTAGTTATCCATATAGTCATGTTTAGTTGGTATATTCAAATCCAATCCACATGATTGGACTTCTATTTATTGTAACACCATTGTATTACTGAATATAGAAAATGGAAGGTTTTCAATATTATTCTCCTCTATATTTTTCTTGTGCAATTTATGTGAATACTGTTTTTGGCCCAAGATCTACCTACCAGAATCTAATATGGTATCAGAGCATGTCCAGGCTAAACAAAAATTGTCTTTCTAGTTTTGTGCAGGTATTCAGTTCTCTCACCAGCAGCAGAGCATGGATCTATCTAATATAGTAACTTTGACTTCATTCAATTATTATGAATGGAAAGCCAATATTGAGATACTACTGTGCAGAAAAGGTCTCTACAGAGTTACTATGGCCTTAGAAATTGAGCTTAATGCACTTGCTGAGAAAGCAAGGTGGCATAACAGGAAGGATGAAGCTTAGGGATTGCTTTGTCTCTCTCTCTCTCTCTCATAAACTTATTTTTCATCTTGATGGCTTGAAGGGCCCTAATGAAGTGTGGATCAAAATTGAATCCCTATTCAGAAAGTAAGATGATCTTAGAGGACGTCAATTAGAGAATGAGTTGATCTCATTGAGACCAAGTGAATTCGAAACCATTAAGGAATTCATCACCAAGTTTAAGTCATTAGTAATTTTTCTCAAGTAGTGTGGGATTGAGAAGGAAGAAGATTAGTTAATGCTCTCCATTCTATCGAAGTTGGGTCCATAATACTTAGTTTGTGTGTCAATATTCTATGTTACTAAGCTTGCAGTTCAAAATTGGAGGATGTCATCCTTGGTTGCATTCATAGATTCTCTCACACAAGAGAAGATCAAGCTGATTCAAATGGGGACTCTCAAAACCTCAAAGGATCATGTGCTTTCCTATATTGGAAGCAAGAATCGCAATTCCAAAGGAAAGATAAAAGTGAAGGAGAAAAATACAAAGTGAGACTCTGAAGATGAAGGTTCTAACTCTACTAATGAAGGCTTGAATTTCAAGAAGGGGAACAAGAAAGGAATATCATGGTGTACCTATTGCAGAAAATATTATCACAATGAAAATTATTTATTTAAAAATAAAATGGACATCATGACTCAGTTGCTCAAAATAAACAACATTGATGTGCTAGATTTTGCAAGAAGGAAAAAATCTGTTGAACCCCAAGGGCACTGTAACACTATGCAATTCGAAGGTAATGATGCTCATGCTTTGCTTGATATAATAAAGTATGTTTCTGATATATATGATTTGTATACTCATTCCAATATATCATAATCATAAATCTCTTTTCTTCCCCTTGAAAAAATACCTATCAGTCTCCTAGAGCCATCTCCTCTCAATACTATTTTTTACTACTAGTTTCTAACTTGTCTTCATTTGAATCCTTCACAATCCATTCATATTCTTCTTTATCTGATTTATAAGATGATTTTCAGGCTGGTATGCATGTTATGACACCTATTTCCCGTCCATTTGATACTCAAAATACCCTACAACTCCCAAACTCCTCAATTGGAAAAGTAGACAATTTCATGGTTTCCTACACTGTATCACTGGAAGTTGGTATCATGTCTTTGTTTTCTTTCATTGGTTGGTTTTCCTTATCATTTACTATAAGTGGGATGCTTTTAAAAACATTTTGGTCTAGTATAACTTTTATTAGTTCGAATTTTAGATTCTTGTGCTTGCCAGATTTTCCTAATTGTCAATGTAGACTAGTTGAACCTAGTATTCCTACTGTAACTCAACCAGATTTTGGAGCCACTATACCTTGGTTTCTTGCTGATCCATATGAATTAATTTCTGATATATCATAGCCTCATAATCTCTATTATATAATTAGAAAGGTTTTACATCAGTTTGGGAAAAAGGTTCATGATCGAGTTCACCATTATGCAGCTACACTAGAAATTGTGTCTGTCGATTTCATTGATGTTCTTTGGTTAAGAGATGATTGCACATATCTCTTTTCCATATATGATTTTATGTTCATATCTGATATTTTATTTTGTCACATCAAATAGCACTCACATGATGCTCCTTCATTACCAGAAGATGAGCTACAAGGGGTTTCTCCTCATGTTTTTTGTCTACACAACATTGAAAATCGAATACATGATCAAGGCATCTACATCAACTTTACAAATTATTTCACCAAGAAGCAGTACATACAGCTTATTCAAGTTAAGAACAAAGATGAAGTGAAGATATTCATTTAAATTATGTTCCATATCCATTTTTTAGGAAGGATTTTCCCCATGCAGTTTTTCCTTTTTCCTTATTTTACATGGATAGATATTTTTTACTTTTAGATTGTAATGGGTGACCTTTGGTCTTAGTTACCAAGGCCCAAGTCATCCAAAGTTAGGATTAAAGGGGCGTGTTACGATTATTAGTAATCCTCCCTTTGTCTCCTTGTCCATTTATAGTCTATTAGATCATCATGCCTAACTTAGGAGTCATTTACTTAAGTTTGGCGCCATTGGGTCCACCAGAGCCTTTGGGTATGCCAGTGCCACTAGGTCTACCGGTACCAACCACTAGAGTGTGGGGAACACATAGAGAGGTTATATTTTACTTACTGCATGTGCATGCATGACCTGATGTGCCTCTAAGACCAATTCCTACATTTTAGGATCCACTCTGAGCGCCACCATCAACCTCCATCAGTTGGTTGTGGTAGGTAAGTAGTTATGCTAAGTTAACCTCCAATTACATTTAGTTAGATGTCTTTCAGTTCAATTAGCACCAGTTTTGCATGGATGCATGAGGGTAGGCACATTTCCTCATCTACCTCATCAGTTTTAACTAATTTTAACTGATTATTAATAGAATTAGACATGTGGAGTTAGACTAGTGAGCTCCGATAGTAATTTAAGACACTTCTGGTTAGCCAGTCAGTCATGTTTAGTTGGTATATTTGAATCCTATCCACATGATTGGAATTATATTTATTGTAACACCATTTTATTACTGAACATATAAAATAGAAGGTTTTCAATATTATTCTCCTCTATATTTTTCTTG
Organism: Pseudotsuga menziesii; assembly: GCA_001517045.1. Classification (NCBI taxonomy): domain Eukaryota; kingdom Viridiplantae; phylum Streptophyta; class Pinopsida; order Pinales; family Pinaceae; genus Pseudotsuga; species Pseudotsuga menziesii. The sequence goes on from LPNX010398360.1 coordinate 681,289, forward strand.
TGCAACTTATGTGAAGACTGGTTTTGGCCAAAGATCTACCTTCCAGAATCTAATATTATTCTTAATTTGATTATCTAATTAAATTTATGATATTTAGGCACGTGCTAGTGGATAATTATGTATTGAATTTTTTAGGATCCTGATTTAGGATTGAGTTCAGATATGCAAAAGATTCCACTGGTTGAAAAATGTTACAATCTCTTATCAATAGTGAGACACCATAAGAAATTGGTAGATGAAAATGGAGAGTCTCTTTACCCTGTCAATAATAATATGACATCTTCTATCCACCATCATGTTTCAATGGTAATTCATCATAAATTAGATCTCTTTTATGACACCCCTATAGTATTTGGTCATCCAAAATGTAACGGATTGAAGGAGAACCATCAATGTGTCACATTGTCCTATTATACTAATGATTAACTACCCAAAGTTGATGGTTTAATACCTCCCACTATGGTAAAAAATCCAATAGGTGATATAGAAAATAGATGTAGCACTATTATAAATGGGTAATTATTGACTAAAAAACTGGCTGAAAATCGGCTATAAATGACTAATTTTGGTCACGTGACCATTGGTGACAAATTATCAGTCACTTATCTCCCGACCAAATTGGTCATTTATCAATTGGTCAAAAGTTTCTTGAATTGCTTCAAGAATTGGTCATATATTAAGTCATTTATTCAGTCATTAATTGTTGTTATTTTCTCATTTATTCGGTCATTATTTGTTGTTATTTATTCATTTATTCGGTCATTAGTGTTGTTGTTTGGTCGTGCATTTAGTCACTAATTGTTGTTAACTGGTCATTTATTTAGTCATTGATTATTGTTAAGTGGTAATTTATTTAGTCATTGATTGGTGTTAACTGGTCATTTAATTAGCCAATGATTTATGTAGATAGGGTATGGAGGAATCAAACAACCAATTTCTTGCATGTTAGGCACGTGCTCTTCCAATTATCTAGCACCCTTAAATAGAATCCTAAATGAGAAATTAGTGAGAAATGGATTGAAAAGAAACTTACACTAATTATGTTCATCATGGTCTTTGAGCTTTGCTTTGTACAGTAAATCATGTAGTTGTTTTCCTCGGTATGTTTGCTACGATAAATAAATCTAAACATTAGTGTAAAAAGAATAGGGTTGTAATTAAATAAAATTACTTAAATTGAAAAAGCACAAAACAATGAAAAAAAAGAAAATATACATACTCTAATGCAGCAAGAAACTGTCAAATTTGAATCTCCAACTACTGGTAGCACTAGCTAGACATTCTATCTACAATTTATTATAGGAGGTAATGGCATACTTGTTGTTTCATGCAAATTTATGGGCTTTATTATTAAAATTATGCGTCCAGAAATAGTGCACATCTATTTACCTTTTCCTTATCACTAAACAAATTAAACCATTGAATTCATCATAGGATTATTATTTCATTACCTCCTATGATAAATTGTAAACCATTCATTAAAACAAACTTGGAATTCCAAAAAGCATAAAAAACATGTAAGCCAAATTTGTATTCCCTCTACATTATATCTACAATATATCTAAAAGAAAGAAATTATTATTCCCTATACATTATCTCTCTAACATGTAAAAGAGACAAAATATAAATCAATCATTATGTTAATCCCTATGCAAACCTTCAAGGTTGTCAACACACTTACACAAGCCTCTAATTAAGAGTACTCCTAGATCTATGAGAAATTGTTTCTTTAGGAAGATCAATATTCAAGCAATACACTAAGCACACAAGATTCCCTAGATTTTATACTTTGGGATACTCCTAGACTTGTGAATACACCAAGAAATAAAACCAATACACCAAGCAATGTTATATTTTTTACAATGGAATACTCCTAGACCTGTGATATATTGTAGGTTAAAAAACACCATTAATCAATAGGATGAGCACAAGACAAGCATAGGAAAGTTGTCAAGACTATCAAGACACATATTTAACCATATGACATATATTTAACCTATGATTTTGATATGGAAGAGATACATGTTTCTTCATTATAAGTTACAGGGATGCCACCCAAGCTTGCACAAGAATCATGATACTCCCATATCTACTACTTTTGGAAAATGCCATGTCTCCATTTTGACCCCAAGAATGTATTGCCTTAATATTATGTATATGCAATGTAAATTTCATAGTGTGGAGATAAAGGCCAAGGACCCTCTAGAGAATGATCGTTTTATAAAGGCAAGTATGGTATATTTTTTAGACTATGTGCTAGTAAGCCATGGAGGATGTAAAAGTTCTAAATCCTCATAATGCAAATAAAATTTCTAAAGTTGGTTATGGGGGAAACGAAAAAACAATGAGGTTCTATGTTATACATTAAGGAGAGGTGAGGGGATGTGAGAAATCCAACCCTTTGTTACCAAATTTCACCATGAGAACCCATGAATGCATCCTTGCAACCCATTAACTATGTTGTAAGAGGGTAGCTAAGAAAATCAACTCCTCCATTTAATCAGGAATGGGACGAATTCAGAAATCGATAGAGTAGGTTCGAGAAAGTTGCTTGAAGTGGAGTTCAAGTTGAATCATGTGAACACGTTTCATCCATATAAATTGGGAGAGGAGATTCACTAGTTCAATTAATTTTTTATTTCATTCATTCATCCATTCAGTCTATTCATTATGTTCCATTTGCAAGGAGAGCGAAGAGCTCTACCTGTTTCCCATCCAAAAATCCTGTGTGCAAGACGTTGAGATTGTTGGTGAATTGTAAATGCTGTGAAGGCACAAATATATACTATTTCAGCAGTTTGGACCTTCTATACCTTCCCAATACAATATTGAGGGAAGGAAACACCTAAGGGACTAAGAAAGCAGAGAAGGGAACCTTCCACAACTGTACATAGAGGAGAAGTGGGTACCAAGGCTAACTAAAGCCCTTGTGATGCCATAGTTTCATGGATGAGTGAATGATCCTAAGTGACTCCTTAGTGGATAACATATCTCGGCTCGGGGGTTGTCTCAGAGTGATGAAATAATATAGGTTGCGTAGAGACCTACGGTTGGGTCGACGTTGAACCCACATAGCCAATTGATTGGACCGTTTACCATTCAAAAGCCTAAGTGTTGTTCATGTTTGTTCTTCATTATTCCTCATTGTTTATGCTATATCTTTACAATTCTTAGTGAGGTTAATTGATTTTTAGATCCTTAGCTTGTTTATGAATTCTTGCTCCCATCAACTATTTAGAATTTCCACATGGTATCAAATCCTTTGCCTTTAGAATTTTCACATGATATTAGAGCTTAGGGAGATCAGTAATTAATCATCCATTTCATATTTGTAAGTAAAATTTCTTAGAAGTTGTTCATAAGAAGAATAATGACAGAAATCTCAACATAATTTCGAATTGGTGTAAGTATCCCTGTAGAGGAACCTTCTCCCTTTGTTGATTCCCATGAAGAAGTTATACATAAATAAGACAATCGAGCTACCATTTTTTATGAAGAACTCACCTTTTGTCTCTCATCTATGTTCTCACGCTCTTCTAATTCAAGTCCTGAAGATAATATTTTAGTTGTTGATTATCGTGTGTTGCATACTTCACTGGATGATGTAGCACTATTTGATCATTTGGATGTTTTGGAGGCTAGATCACAGTTTGTAGCTATCCATTGTGCCCCCTCTCACTGGTTTCTTACTTCTTTTGTACTCCTCTATGTTGATTGGCTCATTTCATTCATGATCTACTAAATATCGAGAGAAATTTACTATTGGATTGGAAACTTGGGACACTTGTTCCATATCATTCTTAGAGATGATACACCCTCCTTTGGTACAAAGTTTAATTATCAATTATATTTGTTTGGATCTGTTCATACTTCACTTGAATCATATTTTGGTTTGAATTCCATGGCTCTATCACCTCATCAAGACTGTTTTGGATCTGGCACCCTGGTTGAAATTTAAAGTCTGAAGAGCACCTCCATTCACTCTATTGTCAGTGTATCTCAGTTTCTCTACATTGTTCTAGTTTCCATCATGCAACTATCTATGTCCTTGATCAAGTTGAGCAGGTTCATATTCTTATCAAGAAGAATATTCCTCCAAACATTTGATCAAGTTCACCTACTTGAGTTTGGAGAGTAGCATTTTTTTTACCTTTCATGTCCATTTTTTAGGGAGGGTTTTTTCCCCATGAGGTTTTCCCTATTTCCTCAGTTCACACAGATGAATAATGTAAAGGGTGACCATAAGGCCTGTGTTTATTGGGCCCTAATTTTGGCTTCATTTTTACTCTCACGCAAGTCAAGCTTAAGAGGGGGTTTTGGAATATTAATCCCATCTACACCATAGGATATAAACTTTTAATTAAGTCCCTAGAGGCTGAGTATAAATGTTCTAACATTAGTTGTCACCCTAGAGAATATTTTGACCATTTTCATCCACTTGACATAGTTTATCCACAAGGGTGCCCTCACATCCTTCTTTTACTCTATTTTTATGAGTTAAGCATCTTTACTGCTTTATTCCTACTTTTATGAGATAAGATAGCTTTACAACATTTCTCATTGATAATAAAGCAACCAAAGGTGTTAGTATAGGTTTGGAAGGTTAGCTTGCTAATGTGAGATAATTTTAATTTCTCCTTTGGAGATGTATTTATTATGTACACATTCAATTCATTAAATGAACAAGTGAGTTTTACATAACTGAATTTCATTCTTCATGTGTTTTCATCATTCTTATTCATTCTCTATGCTAGATCTCTGCAATTCTTTGTGAGCTTAATTAAGCTCTAGATCCTTATCTTGTTTATGGTTTCTTGTTGCCATCAAGGATTTAGAATTTTCACATGGTGTCAGAGCCTTGGCCTTTATAATTTTCATATATACATCAACTTATAGTGATCAATATCAACCAGTAACATCAACCACTCTCAATCATACATCAACCATCATGTATACATCAGCCATACCGCTGTCGGTCCTTAATACATCAATTCATAATACCTCAATAATATAGAAATCATTGATCAAGCATGTAATATCAACCAATGACAACCATACATGCATCAATTGACCATACAAACATAAATCATAGTACATCAATCAAAATACGTCAACCAGAATACATCAACCATGATTCATCAATCATAATACAATCATCCAGAATACATCAACCAAAATACATCAATATGTTAGTTTTTCTAATCTAATTAGCTTGATTAGAATCTTTATCTAACAAAATAACAAGTACAACAAGATACACAAGATAGAGAAGACAGAGAAGATAGAGAAGACAAATATTTTCACCGTGGAAACCATAAAGGAGAAATCCCTGCAAACTTCCTCATAATAGTTTTGTCACAAAGACTATATCACAATATTATCAAACTCAATAAGAATAAGTCTTATGTATCTATCTATCTCTCCTCCATCTCTCTCTCTCTCTCTCTCTCTCTCTCTCTCTCTCTCTCTCTCTCTCTCTCTCTCTCTCTCTCCTCATGCGAACTTGAGTGAGTGTGTGTGTGTATNGCGCCTCCCTATTTATACCTTTTAAGTGACTGACCTAATACATGACTGGGGCCAACCTCTTACCCTAACAGAGTCAAATTATCCTAGAGATAATCCAAAGATACATTGCATTATTTTACACTTGGTACTATTTCCCCAACTTACAACGGAGGTTGTACCTCAAGGTTCATACACAATAATGACATCCTGAAAGGAGGAAAACACATCTTTGATGGGGGTACAACAACATACAATGATAATATACATCAAAATATATTCTAAAATTACAAATACATCAGCAATACCTCTTAACTAAGAAATTATTATCTCTCTCTCTCTCCATTCATCAACACATCAGGTCTAGTCATCATTACAGATTCATCATCGTAGCTATTGCCAGTCATCTTCTAGTTGATCATCGAATGGCACTATTTGTCATTGGAAGTTTCTACAAATACAACCATTTTTCATCCTATTTGTAGGCCTATTCCTCATCCAGGTCTTCATCATATCCATGAGCAAGCCATCATGTAGGTATAGTACAATACCATTCTTTACATTTCCACTACAATATCCTGTGTCTCCTACCTTCATCTCATCGTATCCAGATCATCTCTTTGTCATGCACAAAACAAAACAAAACACACAGAGTACATAGAACATAGACTAGATATAGACCATGTGTGTCCTACCAACATCAGAACATGACAAGATCTAAATTGCATCTACCACTATGCGAGAATTTCCTAGGAGCACACCAAGTGCATTATGTCTCTCTAGGGTCAACCTGCATTCTACCAGCATAAGAGAACTGCCCAGGTGCACACAAAGTTCCTTGTGACCTCATTATCTCCAACATGGTAACACACACATACAAGGACTGATTACGACCGAACAACCTACGTACCATTCCAAGCTATTTTGTGTTTAGGACAAACTCAAGGACTTATTACATCCGAACAACCCACATCCAGGATCTTTTCCATTCAGAAAACCTTCCAGTACTAATTTCGTCTGAGCAACCTTTGTACCATTCCAGGACCTTGTTTACACTCCGGACAACCTACCAGACTTATTACATCCGAGCAACCTGTGTACTATGACAAGATTCTCTATTTACACTCGGATAACATGTACCAAGACTATTTACATCCAAGAATAACCTACGAGCTTCACCAAGACTGATTACATCCAAGGACAATATACATGACTGATTACATCCGAGCAACTTGCACTATGCTAGGCTCTCTATTTACACTCGAAAAACTTGTCTCATTTCCCATGTGAGATCCCATGCATCTACGCCTTTTTGTCTCTTGCCATATTCTAGCATAGAAACACATCAGGACTGATTACGTCCAAGGATAACCTACAAGATTCACTAGGACTGATTATGTCCAAGGATAACCTACAAGCTTTGCTAGGACTGATTACGTCATCAAGACAACTTGTATATATGATTATGCTAGAACTCATCACTCCCTCTTTCGAGGGGTCTTGTTTTGGATCACACCGATTCTTTCTCTGAAGTACTCAAACTTCACTATGGTTAGAGGCTTGGTCAATACATCGGCTATATGCTTATCCATTTCCAAGTACCAGAGATTTATTGCTCCTCTCTACACCATATCCCTGATAGAGTGGAACTTAAACTCTATGTGCTTCGAATTTTCATGGAACATTGGGTTCTCTGATAGCTTCATGCAAATCTAATTGTCGTAGAAGACACAAGTCTCTTCTAATTGTAGATCAAACAAATTAGACAGTAGCTTTTGTAGCCATACTGCCTCACAACTAGTCGAGCAAGAGGAAACATACTTTACCTTGGTTTTACATAGAGACATGTAGGATTGCTTCATGTTAAACCAATAGATCATGTGTTGGCAGAGGTTTTGGGACAAGTCAGTTGTGCGGCACCATGAGTGGTGTGCAAGCTCAAAAGACACTATGAAAGGAAAATATTGCGCTCAAAGCGGAATATAGACTATTTTTTAATATTTTGTGTCACTTTTTGTACTTTTTTACCATGTTTTGCGGATATTGGTCAATAGTGGGTAGATTCAATTAACAATTAGTTAGAAAATCGTCCAAGTGGACCATGAATGTAAAGGTGCAAGCCTATAAATAGAAGAAGAATTGCAAATGTAAGGATATCGTAGAATGAGGATTGAGAGTTTGAGGCTCAAGTGAATTGTTGTTTGTTTGAATATGTGATTGATTGCACAGAAATAATATGAGAAGATGGAGGTTGATCTAAACTACTGTTATATTTTTGTCTCCTTCTGTCTTTCAGTTTCTGTGAATCCGATGGTGAATATGTGTGACATGAATCTATGATGCGATGTTTGTTGCTTATGAATAATGTTATCTTTTTAGATATGTTTGCGCAAAATCCTGGTTATTTCTGTTATGAATTAATGATGCGATGGATATCCTTGTTGATGATGAAGTAATTGGTCAGATCTTGTAAATAAGCTAATGAATCATCGATTCCCATAGTCCTCTTCTATTCTACGGAAACTTGGTTCCATCATCCCTCCCTCAAACATCTCGAGTGAGACTTCATCCGCTTCGCGGGTGTTTCCAGGTGGGGTAAAACCTATCTGGGCCAGTGCATAGGGAGATCATGGTCAGTTGAGTGTCGAACAAGTGGGAACCCCTGTTGATAGGGTTTTATTGGTTGGGTTGACGCCAACAAATGTTTCTGTTGTCAGGACCTTGTTGCGATTGAGAGGAGGATATGTTGCATCTGACGTGACTGGAAATTGAAGATTGGTTTGATTAGAAGCTATGAGACTTTGCTAAAGTAGAAAATTAGAACCCTAGACTGACAACGGATAAGTGTTTGGAGAGATATATACACGACGGTCCTCACAAATACTTTTTCTCTAAGTTTCCTATCATATTATACAAGTGGTTTCTGCGGTTCACTTACAAGAAGACAAATTTTCGAGAAGAGCCAACATCCTGGACCCCTGAATTAATTCGGGAACTACAGGAAACTAACAATAAAGCATCGTGAGTTGTTAAGGTCTAGTTGGATAGTATCTTAGAAGGATATATCACTGAATTCGCAGTCAACACTACCAAGTCCTACAACAAAGCGGAAAGGGAATTTTTCAATGGACCCAGAGGTAGGTTCTTGTTGTCTCTACAATTGTCAATTAAGATGCTTGTTTGTGAAAAGGGTATACTGAAGATGCACCTTAAGTAGTAGAACTCCGGTGTGCGGAGGCGGTGGATACCGTGAAAGGGGGGAGATGAATGGGAATATAAGGGGTAGATGGGTGCAATTTTCGACGAGACTGTGAGGGAAGCTGAGGAAGAAAGTGGTATTATGAGGGGAGGAGCAAGGTTTCAACAAGAGAAGAGGCAGAGGACAAGGGAAGGTCCTGTTGCGATCAAAACACAAGACCACGAAGGAAGACCACATGGGATGAAGAGACCCTACAGTGACGAAGAGGATGACCAAACCCAGACTACACCCAGAATAGCAGTAAGATCAAACCCTAGCAGCAATGTACCCATGCCTCCGTGCACTACTCCACATTCGGGAAGAAACACAAATTCCACGTCAACTTGCATGACGTTCCAGCATTATTCTAGTAGTAGATCAGCATCTGTAGGAAGAAGGCCCAAGATGGTGGGAGATTCCATGGAAACATGACTGACGATCTCGAGTAGTATTGGTTCCTATGTGAGGCAATGTGGACGGTCAGATATGCCACGGATGACGACGTTAAGAAAGACCAATTGGTGACTACTCTTTAGGGTCATGCACTGGATTAGTATATGAAATTTATACAAGTTCCTACAAGGACCCCTGCAAAAACACTGGATGAAGTCAAGAGAGGACTAATCGATGAATTCCGAAAACCAAAATTTGAAGCACAGTATATTACTAAGTTTAAAGAGATTAAGCAATTTCCTAATGAGACTATTTGGGACTTCAATCAAATATTTAAGACACTGATGGTGAGAGTCAGTTTTGATATGAGTGATGTTCAGCACAAAGAATGGTTCATTGCAGCGTTAGTACCTCATATCTGGCAACCACTGATGCAACAAAAGATCACGACCCAAATTAAGGCCCTGGAGATCGCCATGAAGTTAGAAGATTCATCCATTAGAGAGAGCGCAGCTGGTATGAACCAAATTTAGGCATAGCTGGAGAACTTGACGCTTCAGTTGCAAGACATTAAGAAGGGGAAAGAAAATCACGAAGATCTTTGGTGCACTCCTTGTCACGTAAATAGACACACCAAAGATACATGCGCTGACTTCAGAAATTATCTCCAATATGGGGCACCGAACCCACTGATTTGCGGCAGTATACCATGGTGTCGCATATGTCAAGTATATGGGCATGGACATGACAAATGTAGCTACATGCAGAAGATGGTCATGAAGCCAACGAGCTTATACTGCACTTTTTGTCGCTCGGTCGGGCATGAAGATAAATAATGTCGCGCTTATGACCTACTCTAAGAAAGGAAATATGACTCATACTATGTGAAGGGCAAAGATCCTCATGTAGTATAGCAATCACAACCGCAGGTGGTGCAGCAACCACCTCAATCACAGTACACACCACTGCCACAGATGCATTTCATTCCATCGCAGTCGCAACCACAGTTTGCACTGCGGCCATAGTATAATATTATGTCAATGGCTCTACCGCATCCCCAGTATGTTCAAGCAGCACACTTTTTTCAATAGCATCTGAATCCCCCACCGCAGCAATTGGCTCAGCTGCAGTACCAACAGCAAGGAGGATTCTGAGGAAGAGGAGGAGGCTTTGGAAGAGGTGGAGGACAATGTCATGGACTTGTCCAATGTTATAATTGTGGGGCATTTGGGCATTACCATAGAGATTTCCCACACTTGCAGTGTTCATGTACATATTGCACCATAATTGATCATACTATTGAGAACTGTCCACAACTAATCGCAAGATGGCAAGCTGAGAACATTCCTCAATTATAGGAGCAGAACCAGTTGCAAAATTAGAATCAGCTACAAAACCAGAATCAATTTCCACTTCAAACTCAAACTGCCAATAAATCAGAATCCATCGTTGAACCAGAATCCATCGATGAACCAAAGTTAAGGATTGACAATTGCAAAAATCTTAGTAGAGCCCAGAACAGAGGATGTTGATATTTCCATCATCACCCACGGAGGTGCGACGACTAGAGAGGATGGACCCCTCCCACAGGATCGATTGAATGGGAAGAAGAAGGCATCATTTGATATCGCAACTGAGAAAGATACGTTCTTTGAAACTTGGGATGTGATCGGAAGAAATTATGGTAAGTCACCTATCTATGAAATGCCCTCTGCTTTTGATTCTTCACTGGAGGCAAGATCATTGCGGCAGCATGGTACCTTGCAGCACTTCTTTGAGAGTTTCTTGTCACTGGCAAGAGATCTCAATGCTCTGGCTGAGATTGAAAAAAATTTGTACCGCCCGAGTAAGGAGTAGAAGGACTCCACATTGAACTCTTTACACAAGAAAAAGATGGGCAAAGAGATGCGCATGAATATTCAAATTGGGGACTATGAAGTAGATTCGGTCATTTTGTATTTGGGCTCAGATGTGAATATTCTGACAAAGAAAACCTGGAAAAAAATGGGGAGGCCAACGTTGGGTTGGTCCACTGTACAGCTGCTCTTGGCTAATCAGGCCAAATTACAACCGATCAAACGTGTGTCGAACCTGGTCATTGATATTGAATGTATGAAGACCTATGCCAATTTCGAAGTGATTGAAGTTGTTGATGGTGGAGGATCCTATCCCACATTGCTAGGGATCAGATGGGCCAACAATAGTATGGTGCTTATTAACTTCAAGAAGTGGATGATGACATTTGAGAATCAATAAATCAAATTCATAGCTCTGATGGATCCAACCGAAGGACAAAGATATTTTGAACCAGTGAAGGACGAAGTTGTTAGAGGATGGGATCATGCTTACAACATTTCTGAAGATTACAGCCACCCAACTACTGACAGAGAACTCAATTGGCGCGGCGCTAGTTCTACATCTTCTGATTCTGACGATGTGTTATAGAACTGACAAAACCGCATGCATGAGGTATCATTTAGGAAGTGTGGTTTGATCACGCAGTCGTTGTGCCATGTCACAAATAAGATTTTCGAATTACCAATTTATGAAGGGCTACATGAGCTCTCTACATTCTTGATGGATTTTGAAGAAAAGGTATCAGAACCACAGCGATTGTTGGCATTGGAAGAAGCACTGAAGGATACCCCAACACGTTGGTCGGTGACTCATAAGAAGACAATTAATGGATGGGTGCAGTGTCGATGGTTGATGACATTTGACTTTGATGAAACAGAAGTATATCACACTGGGAAGTATGATGGGCGGAATGACCCTAGCAGCCATTTGATGGAATGTCAAACACTATGGGCATCACGACCAAAGGATGAATGGGTCCATGCCTTTATGCACACCTTGGACGAAATTACAAGGTCATGGTATATATCAACAGAGTTGCGCATAGAGATAACCACTTGGGAAGAGCTGACATTTTGCTTTGCTCATACTTTTAGTTTCATGGATGCCAATCTCGATGTCCACAATTCCCTTCAGATCGTCTGGGATGTGGTATTAAAGGTAGTACCAGTTGCATATCAAGGGGATCCACATGCGCACTGCCACATGTAATCGATGATGGAATGCTACAATGTGTTGGGTGGACCTAAGTATGATGATGAGCTCCCAAATATCAATATTCCAGAAACAGAAGGAAGTAGGGATGTCACTGCACCAGATATGCCGACTGATCCCATAAATCAGTCGCGTAAGATTAGAAAAATTAACATTGGGACGGAGGAGAACCCAAAATTTGCAAGTGTTGGGGACTACTGGGACGAAGAGACTATGGCAAAGCTATAGACTTGCTGCATGAATTCCAAGATCTGTTTCCAACCAAATTCTCTGAAATGAAAGGAACACTGGGTGATCTGGGAGAAATGAAGATTCCATTGAATCCCAATGCAAAACCAGTCAGACATAGACCATATCGCTTGAATCTGAGATACAAGGAGAGGGTTAAAGTTGAGCTAGATAGGATGTTGGATGCTGGAATCATTGAGCCAGTGGAAGAATCAGAATGGATCATTCCTATGGTGGTCCAAGACAAGAAAACTAGTGAAGTTTGAATCTGTGTCGACCTCAAAAAATTGAATGATGCTTGTATGCATGATCCATTTCCAACACCATTCACAGATCAAGTACTCGAAGGAGTAGGCGGTCAAGAGATGTACTCTTTTACAGATGGATTTTATGGTTATCAGCAGATAAGAATTGCAAAAGAAGATCGACATAAAATGACATTTGTCACTGAATGGGGTTGCTTCCAATACACAGTGATGATTTTCTGGTTGAAGAATGTGCCTGCAATATTCTCCTGGGTTATTGTCACCGCATTCAAATATTTCATTCAGAAATTCCTACAAGTTTATGTGGATGATTAGACAGTGTATGGTCTCATTAAGGATCATCTGGAAAACCTGTGACTGATGCTGGAAAGATGTTGACATCATCAGTTCGCGTTGAACTCCAAGAAGTGTATTTTATGTGCACCATTTGGGATGTTGTTGGGTCATATTGTTTGCAAGCAAGGATTGTTGGTTGACCCCATGAATATCGCACTCATTTTGATCTTGCCACCGCCGACAAATGTGAAGATGCTTAGGGCGACACTGGGGTACACTGGGTATTATCACAAATTCATCAGAGGATATGCTGCGATTACTAACCCTATGGAGAAACTATTGAAGAAATATGTCGCATTCGTATGGAGTCCAGAATGTTAAGGAATCTTCGACACCCTAAATTCCACGATGGTTTTAACGCCAATAATTGTGTTCCCATATTGGAACAAGGAGTTCCATGTCCATGTCGATGCATCATCTGTCACGCTAGGAGTAGTGCTTGCGTAGCCAAGTGACAAAGATGTTAATCAACTGATCGCTTTCACTAGTCGGAAGTTGTCATTTGCTTAGAATAACTATACGACCACAAAGAGAGAAGGACTGGAAATGGTATATGCGCTGCAAAAATTCAGACATTATCTTTTAGGTGGTCATTTTAAGATGTTTACTAACCATTCTGCTTTGAACTACCTAGTCAATAAACATGTGTTGGGGGGGAAGATAAGCCACTGGCTACTGCTCTTTCAGGATTTTGATTTTGAGATAAGTGTGAAGCTGATTCACTTGAATGTTGGCCATGACCATCTATCTCGGATTGAGACAGGCAAAGAAGCAACAAACATAGAAGAGGGATTGTCGGATGCACAGCTATTCAGAGTCAGCATAGTGGATGATTATTATGACCAAATATTCCAGTTCTTAGCGACCGGAGTCGCTCTGGAAAATTTTCAAAAAGTAAGAAGAAGTAGTTGGTATTCAAGGCCTCGAATTTTCAGTTGATTGATGGGAAGCTATACAAACTTGGCTCATATGAGATTTTTTCGACGATGTGTCCTACCCCATGAACAAGGAGAGATTTTAGAAGAGGCCCATACGGGTGTCACTGGTGGACACTACAGAGGATGAGATACTATGAGAAAGGTGCTTCGTGTAGGGCTCTAGTGGCCCACCTTACATAATGATGCGATAGATTATGCGCGGAGCGGCGATGTCTGTCGACGCATTGGAAAACCATCGCGGAGGGATGATATGTCGCCGGTACTGAAAGTAACCTTGCAACCTTTTGATAAATGGGTTGTGGATTTTGTGGTTCCAATAAACCCACCTAGGAAGAGAACCGGTGCCCGGTACATAATCGCAGCAACATACTACTTGACGAGGTGGGAGGAGGTTGCACCCATTGTGGATTGCACCGCTGCAGCAGCAGCAAGATTTCTGTTTGACAACATCATGATGTGGTTTGGATGTCTAAGGATATTGATGAGAGACTAACGAAGTCACTTCATCAACAACACAGTAAGCATGCTGACAGAATAATTGCAAATACAGCAAAAGAAAAATACACCATATCATTCGCAAGAAAATGGAACAATAGAAGCCTTCAACAAAATATTGGAGCATGCTCTTACAAAGGCATATAATCCTAACCGCGATAATTGGGACATGAAGATTCTCGTAGTACTGTGGGAATATCACACCACTCGCAAGAGATTGACGGGCCAAACACCATTCAAATTGATATATGGGCAAGAGGCAGTGATTCCTATGGAATACAGTGTTGCCAGTCTGTGCATCACAGTTGCGATTGGAATGGATGATAAAGCAGTGCTAGAGGCACGCACAGCACAGTTACTACAGCTTGAAGAAGATCACTTTATAGCAATTTTCCATCAACGCGTCGAGAAGGATCGCCAAAAGGCTTGGCATGATCACCACATAAAGAACAAATAGTTTCAGCAAGGAGATTTGGTACTATTGTATGACAGTAAATTTTTGAAGCATCCAGGTAAGTTACAGATGCATTGGTTAGGTCCATATCTTATCAATTCTATTACTTCTAGAGGCATAGTTTAGCTGCAGCAGTTAGATGGAACAATACTACCAAAGCTGGTGAATGGTAGTCGACTGAAGCCTTATAGGACAGGGCCAGAACCGCGCAGTACTTAACGCACCGCGCAAAAAAAAATAAGATCATGGGTGAAAGGATGGTGCAACAAGAAGTGGATACACAAGAGTAGGAGTTAGTAGCGCAATTAGGATGTCATGATGCGACAGCTGCAGGACAGCAAGAAGATGTCACATCAATAATCAATAAAGACAGTTCATGCAGGTAAATGATGGCACTTTTGAGAAGTGACGTGTAATCATACAAGATCCAACCGATGCATTGGCAAGATCGACGATGGATTCTAGTAGTTAACGAATGATTTAGTAATGATGATGGAATTGTTGTGATAATGATGATGCCTGAGTTGAGATGGCACTATAAGTGGAAGCCTACTAAGGTTAGTAGACACCATTGTGTGGATTTGAACTATGTTAAGTTGCAAAAGTTACCTAGTGGTCAAGAGGGCTATTGAGGAAAGCTAATCCGAGTAAGGAAGTTGCTCAGAACAAGCAAGGAGTCAGCTTCATAAGTTGAGTGGAGAATTGGTATGATATGCAGAAAAAAAGAGACACCATTGAGATTTGGAGTGAGTGAGATTCACCGCTCAGACTAGTTGTAATTGAAGAAGAAGTTTCAAGTACGCGGGCTATCTCGTCGAAGAAGAAGAAAGCGCAGAATCCCATCTCTCTAGTATCACAGAAGCAATGGACCAGAACGACCACAAGGGTGTATGGAGAGGATATACCATAGATGGGGCCATCGAGCCCTGAAGTTATGGATTCTTCTACTAGAGCAGGGGTTCCTGTCAAGAACATCCTTGGCTACATCCCTCCTATTCGTCCTAGGGTGCAGGCTAGAAAACCCATGAAGAATCAGAGACAGACCAGAGTTATTTCCCCATTTGACAAAGTCTGCAGGAACAAGGAGTGGGATTGAGTTTCGAGAGTCCAAGCTAAGCCTAAATGCAAGGAATGAGTATCATTGACCAGTATTTGCGGTCGAAGGAGAAAGTAGATGTCATGCAAAAAGAGGTTGAAGAATTGCACCGAGCTAAGGAGAAATTGATTAAGGATAAGGCACATGAGATAGAGGCCTCGAAGAAGGCACCTAAGGAGCTACAACAGCGAGTCTCCAACACAAGGAAAAGGCAGCAGCAGCGCAATGCACATTTCTATGAGTTCCAGGCACTCCAAGCTACACAAGATGAAAATACAAACATTGATGTGAATATGGTTGAGCACCCTGTCAACCATGATCTACCGGCGAGCTAGGATACGAAGGAACGAGCGTGGCTTGAGGGCAAGCCACAAGATTATGCTGGGGGCCTGTTGGCAGGGGTTTTGGGACAAGTCAGTTGTGTGACACCATGAGTTCTGTGCAAGGAAAAGATGGTGCACAAAGCGGAAGATAGACTATTTTTGAATATTTTGTGTCACTTTTTTTACTTTTTGACCATGTTTTGCGGATATTGGTCATTAGTGGGTAGAGTCAGTTAAGAATTAGTTAGAAAATCGTCCAAGTGGGCCATGAATGTAAAGGTGCAAGCCTATAAATAGAAGAAGAATTGCAAATGTAAGGATATCGTAGAATGAGGATTGAGAGTTTGAGATCAAGTGAATTGTTGTCTGTTTTGAATATGTGATTAATTGCGCAGAAATAATATGAGAAGATAGAGGTTGATCTGAACTACTGTTATCTTTTTGTCTCTTTCTATCTTTCTGTTTATGTGAATCCGATGGTGAATATGTGCGACATGAATCTATGATGAGATGTTTATTTCTTATGAATAATGTTATCTTTCTAGATACGTTTGCACAAAAGCCTAGTTATTTCTGTTATGAATGAATGATGCGATGAATATCCTTGTTGATGATGAAGTAATTGGTCTGATCTAGTAAATAATATGATGAATTATCGATGCCCATAGTCCTCTTCTATTCTATGGAAACTTGGTTCCGTCAGCCCTCCCTCAAACATCTCAGGTGAGACTTCATCCGCTTCACTGGTGTTGCCGAACAGGGTAAAACCTGTCTAGGCTAGTGCTCAGAGAGATCATGGTGATTTGAGTGTCGACAGAGTGAGAACCCCTGTTGACTGGGTTTTTTTGGTTGGGTTTTCGCCAACATGATGCTAGATCCCAAACTGAATCAACAACCCAAGGTTATATTCATATCAGTGGCATTTTCTGTCCAATCTGAATCAACATAATCATTTAGGTTAATATTCTGATTCACATCATACTTGATCCCATAATCCATTGTACCCTTTAAGTACCTCAATACATGCTTTGCGGCAACCAGGTGAACATGTCTCGGATCCATCAGGAACTGGATCAAGGTATTCATAGTAAATCATATGTTTGGTCTTGTATTCATTAGGTAAATCAATGAGGCAATCATCTGAAAATACATCATCACATCAACTAAATCTAATGAAGCATCACACAGAAGCTTCCAGTTTGTTTCCATAAGTGTGGCTATCTCCTTGTAGCCCAGCATTCTAAATCTCTTCATAATATCCACTGCATACTTTCCTTGAACAAGGAAAATACCATATGCACTCTTCCACACATACATGCCTAAAAAGTAGTGCATCATCCCTATATCTTTCATCTTGAACTCAGTAGCAAGTCTCCTCTTTGCATCATCAATGAGTTTGTCCTCTCCCATCAGGAACAGGTCATCGATATATAGCAGGAGCATCACTGGTCTTCTTCCTTCAACCTTGAAATAAAGGTTGGATCCACTTTACTTTTAGTAAATCCTAGGCTCATCAAAAATCCATCCATCCTTCCATACCATGTCCATGATGGATGTTTCAGTCCATACAATTTCTTCTTCAATTTTCACACATGAGTCTTCCTATCATGTGTCTCGAATCCTAGTGGTTGTTCTACGTACACTTCCTCTTCAACTACACCATTCGATAATTTTGTCTTGACGTCCATCTAGTGTATATTCCATCTCATAAATGTATCCAATGCAAGTATAGATCTAATGTAAGTGCATCTCACTACATACTCAAATGTCTCCTCGTAGTCTATGTCTTCTTTCTGTGAGAAGCCTTGTGATGTGAATCTTTCATTGTATTTCTTGATGCTTCCATATGCAACATGATTGATCTTGTAGATCCACTTCAAAGTCACAATAGACTTCCTTTCTGGTCTCGAAACTATCTCCCAGACATCATTCTTAACAATCGAATGATACTCCTTGATCATGGAATCCTTCCATTCTTTCTTTTATGTAGCCTCTTCATAGGTGGAAGGTTCCTTGTTAATTATGTCACACAACAGGGCCACATAGTTATTGTAAGGCTTTGGTATTTTCCTTTATATGCATCCCTTTTGGAGCGTCATACCTTTTTTCTTCTTGTATGAGATCCCGGACTCATGTTGGTTTCCTCTTATGGAATTCCTTCTCGTGAAGTGTCCCTATAGGTTCTTGCATTTATTCTATGTCGTGATCTTCATGGTGTTTTGGAATTGCTTCTACAATTTTTGTACCTCAGACTTTCATTCCTTTAGGTTCCTTAACCTCTTCAATAGTTAGCCTCCTGGATCAAGAGTATGTCGAGTCCTCGTCAAAGGTTACATCTCTACTGATGTCGATATTCTTGAATCCTGGGAAGTATATTTGGTAGGCATTTGATGTATCAATGTATCCTACAAACATAACCTTCATCCCGGAAGGATCGATCTTGGTCCTCTCCTCCTTTCGGATATGTATGTACACTGGGAAGCCAAATATTCTAAGATGGATGACTTCTGGATTCTCTCCTGAGAAATCCTCTTCATGTGTCTTGTTTTCAAGTACTTAATGAGGAGTATAGTTCTATACATACATAGTTGTACTTTCTTCTTCTACTGAAAGGTGCAATGGAATATCCTAGTCATGTAGCATTACTTTCTCTACTTTCAATATGGTTCAGTTCTTTCCTTCCACAACGCCATTTTGTTAAGGGTTGTATGGAGTGCTACACTCCCTCTTAGTCATATACTCTCTCATAGTTCCTTGAATTATTTTGAGGTGAACTCTCTGCCATTATATGACCGCATATTCTTGTTCTTCCTTTTAGTGTGGTTGTCGACCAAAGATTTGTATTCCTTGAACTTACTGAATACTTCATTTTCCCTTTCAAGGAATATATCCAAGTCTTACATGAGAAATCATCTATAAAGGAAACATAGTACACATACCTTCTTACTGATGTGGAAGACATGGGCCCACATACATATGAGTGTATTATCTCCAGTATTCCCTTAGCTTTACTTTCATTGTTGGAAAATATCTTCCTTTCATTCTTTCCTTGTGCACATCCTTTGCAAATTTCTTCATACTTTGCATGGATTTCTGGAATTCCTGAGACTACTTTGTTTGCAATTAGTAGTGCTCTATAACACACATGTGCAAGCCTTCGGTGCCATAGTTCACTTGGTTATATTGACTCATGAACCAATACGTGTTCAAGATGTCCCTTTAGTTTGTACAAGCCTTATTCTTGTTCCCCAATCAATGTTGCATCATCTATTATCTTTCCTTTATGTCACATTAGAAATTGGACATCAAAAAATGAAACTCCCATTCCCTTTGCATCTAGTGCAGAGGTGGAGAGAATATTCTTCTTCAATCCTGGAACATATAGCACATGCTTCATCTTTAAAGACATTTAGGATTCTATCTTATATGAAGCTTCTCCACTTCCTTTTATGGGGTATTGACAATCATCCCCAAGTTTCACCTTGTGAGGTGACTCATGCTTCGACATATTGATGAATGATTCTTTGTATCCTGTCATGTGTTTATATGCCCCACTATCCACAAGAAAATCCCTGCTTCCATGTGAGACAATGCCCCTGGGTGTGGATATTAGCACATTCTCTTCATCTGAGTCATCTTTCTCTCTTCTGAATCTTTTGTTTGTTGGTTCATCGTCTTCGGCGGTATGATCATGATGTCTCTTCTTCATGTTGGGACATTATCTTGAAAAGTGTCCCTTTTCATCATAAGTGTAGCATTGGATGTTGAAAGGATCCTTTTTGAACATCTTTTGTCACGTGTCCTTCTTCTTTTTGTGATGGTGGTTCTCCTTCTTCTTATAGTTCTTCCTGGTGTGAACAGTGAGAGCTTGATATTAAGTTGATCCCATCTTATCTTCTCTTGTTACGAGTCAAGCTTATTATTGTGTGAATTCTTGTTGTATCCGGTTGAAAGCGATCGGCTTTCTTCTTACACATATTCCTTGAATGAATGAATCCCATTATCTTGGGAGGTCATCCAAGGTAGTCATCGCAATCTCTCTTTCTTCTAAATTTTCTTAAGCTGATTCAATTTGTTCCTTAATTTAAGCAATGCTTGTGAAGTAGGACTATATAGTCTATGAGTTCTCTATATTCTCATTCTTTATTTGGTTCCTCATTTTCAGCTTTTGATTGATGTTCTTTCCTTCGAACATCTTTTTCAAAGAATCAAATACTTCCTTCGGTGTCTTGAAGGATGACACATGGTGGATGAGGTGATCCTTAATAGAATCTGCAATGATTCTCTTGGATTTAACCAATTTCATCTTATGGGTATCCTTAGCCTCATCTCCCTCTAGCTTTGGAATTTCTCCACTAATGTATTGATCCCAATAATTCTCTTCAAGGATTAGGGAGATTTTGTACTTCCATGCTTGAAAGTTATCATCTCCTACAAGCTTATCCTCAAGATGAGTATGGTGAGTCATATTTTCAAATGAAAACCTCAAATGGAAATAGAAAATATTCATATCTTAACGATTTGAGGTGTCCGACCTAGTTTCAAAGCTGGATGACCTAGGGTTTGTTAGAGAAACCCTAATTTTCCAAACTAGGAATTTGGAAATTTTGTCTGGACAGAAAGATGCGTCTCCTTGAGGCAAGTTGCTCAGCAAGGTCCTTTTTCTGAATACTAAGGTGGGAATCCTTTGAAACTTGATGCCCTAGTTTCTCTCGACACTAGTGTCAGGGTCAAAAATGAAACTTCATCAAATATAATTATGCTTCCACCAAAACATACACCCATCTAGGGAAAGTTAGCCTATCTCTCTTTTCTTGATGATTTGTGGAGAGAAGACCTTGAACTAGGAAGCCCTA
The DNA here is from genome assembly GCA_001517045.1 of Pseudotsuga menziesii. Lineage (NCBI taxonomy): Eukaryota > Viridiplantae > Streptophyta > Pinopsida > Pinales > Pinaceae > Pseudotsuga > Pseudotsuga menziesii. The sequence continues at coordinate 702,483 of LPNX010398360.1, forward strand.
GTTTATGTTGCTACATGGTGCCTTCTTTTAGAGAGGCTCTTATACCATGTTAGTTTTTCTAATCTAATTATCTTGATTAGGATCTTCATCTGAAGAATAACAAGTACAACATGTTACACAAGATAGAGAAAATACACAAGACACAAATATGTTCATCGAGGAAACCCTAAAGGAGACAACCCTGCAAACTTCCTTAGAAAGGTTGTATCACAATATGATCAAACCCAATAAGAATAAGTCTTTTGCAGCTATCTATCTCTCCTCCTTGTCTCTCTTTCTCTCTCCTCGTGTAAACTTGAGTGTGTGTGAGTGTGTATAAATGAGGGAGGGATCCTCCCTATTTATACCTTTTAAGTGATTGACCTAATACATGAATGCAGATGACCTATTACCCTAACAGGTTCGACTTCTCTTAGAGAGTCTCCAAAAATACATTACATGATGTTACACTAGGGACTATCGCCACAAATTACCATGGAGGTTGTACCTCAAGGTCCATACAAAATAATGACATCCTGAAAGGAGTAAAACACATATTCACTGGGGGTACAACAACATACAATGATAATATACATCAAAATATATTCTGAAGTTACAAATACATCAACACAATCAAAATACATCAACCAGGATACATCAATCATACACACGACAACCATAAGAACGAAGGACAACCAATAATATCCATACATACTATGATGACAATGGAATACATGTATCAACCATTAATCAACCAATGTCAATCAATAACACCCAATAGCAACCAATAATATAATTCAACATACACAAACTATAGAAATCATATCGAATAGTTACTATTTATCATAACATTATACATAATTATTAGGACATGATGATATATATATATAACATCCAAATGTTAATAATACATGTATATAACCAATAACATCACACAAACATTACTAATACTACACTTATGTAAACACTCAACATACACAACCATACATCTTACATGCATACGTACTCCATAAATAGAAATGTTATGCATACTTTGATGGAAATCCCACCTAATCCCTATATACTAACCATACATTGTGTTACTAATTATTTACACATAGCACACTACTTATACTATCAACCAAAGTAAATACATAGCCACCTCAAACAACGAAACATCCTACCACCAAAATCTTCTAACATTCTACAATAAAATAATTACTAGCTATACCACACACCATCATACACTCATACCATACACTATACTTACTATTACTTAATTGTATTATTACATATGCTCATTTTTTCTACATACATGTTATAATTCTTCAATCATATATCATATTATTATTAATCGTATACACAACATAATAGTCATATAACCTATATTTTATACACCTGTATAATTATTATGTTATACCATAATATCTATACAATTAAAACAGTATAATTACTTAACCCAGTATTATCATATTATATATGTATTATAACATATATACTAACATAACATTGTTGATCACACTATGCTTCCAAACACTTCCAAGTACTCCCAAATACTTCCAAACACTATCGAATATTCCCAAATACATCAAAACACTTCCAAATAGTCCAAGGCACTTCTCAACACTTACAAATACTCCCAAATACTTTCAACCACTTCCAATTAACTCCAAACACTTCCAAATTTTACACTTACTTCATTACATATGTTCATCTCTATACCTATAGTATATTCACAATATCACGTACATGTAATACTAATAATTATTGCATATAATAAAATACATATTACAATATATACAAAAATACATACATTCATTTATATACTTTTAACAACTATATATATATATATATATATATATATCATACACCCCTCATCTATCTTGCATCACATATTATATTATACATGTTTATGTTTATGTCATAGATATATATAATATTACGATACACTACTATACTACCTACTTACACACATAAAACAAATAAAATTAAGAGAATATGAATAATTAAAGACAAGTGGCTCATTTCCTCCAAAAATAGACTAGGAGTTACATCTCCATAAGTAAAATAAAAATGTAAAAGAGAATATGAAAGATTAGAGATAATTGAATCATTTCCTCCACTCAATAAATAAGTTAGTAAGATAAGTTAGGATAGTACTAATTTATAAATAGTATAAAAATATACTACATGCATAAAAAAAGGAGAATGGAGAACACCATTTAGACAAGTGTCCCATTCCTAAAATATCCAAGGAGTTATTCATTGATGTAACCACTACCTTTCAAATGGAAAATCATATTATTGGCACAAACTCACGTCTAGGTTCATATCGACAGGAACCAACAAACCCCAAGATACTATCCTAGAAGGAGTTGAATCATCCCAACAAACCAGTAATGCAAATGAAATCTCACCCAAAGTAACTATGGGAGCTACAAGAACTAGGATTCTACAGTAGTGAAGGGGATTTATACTTCCATATACTCTGATAGGAAACCCATTGACAAATTATGCAATGCAACACACATTCATACTTCTAGCACTAACCATTTTCATTGTTATCTCATATTCGACCATTAACATACATTATGATTCATTAAACACTGAACATTCATAATGTAGAAAGTAACAGAGCACATCATACACAAATTAGCACCTTGTTTTAACGTGGAAACCCAAATAGGAGAAAACCACAAAAGTGCTTGTTTATTCATAAGAGTCACAAACTCAAATATAGTGTCTGTAAGTTGAGTGCATAGATAAGAAGTATTTAGCATGCCCCCAACACTCACCTATGGCTTGTCCCGAGCCACATCAGATTGATAAGGCCAGTGTGTTTAGCTTCTGGTGAAAATCCTAAAATATTTTATTCACCTCTTTGACCTGCAAGTGAACTGCTTCCCTTAACTTTGTCATTTCTTCAATGACTTCAACAGAAAGGCATGTTGAATTCATTTCCTAGGCCCATATGCCACTGCTTGATGGACTTCCTCCTAGATAGGTCCCGTTGTCCCAACATCCTAATCTACATTTGCCTGCAACTCTTCAACCATGTCTATCCTCTTCTACTGCGACATCCTTAGCTTGATCACCTGCTGTTGTAGTGTCTTTATCTCTGTATCCTTGCTTATATTTTCAACTGGTGGGAGGGTCTTCAATGACTCCTGCAACTTCTCCATACTTTTTTCCACTGCACTTAGTCATTTTGTAATACCTTGCAACTATGCATCATCTACTAAGGATCCTAAATCTAGGGATGCCTCCTCGACTACCTTGGTACAATACACCTCAACCTCCTTGATAACTTGAATATACCCTACGACATAAATTTGTATCTACTCCATAACTTCAAGGGGTGTGGTGGGAACTATTTTTTCTTATAATTCCACAATTCGTTGTCGAAAGTCAGCAGTGACTTCCCCTAACTTAGCAACTTTTTCTTTGGCAATCATTTCTAGTGTCATACCAACTTCAGGCACATTACGACAGGTGACTTCAATAATAGCTTCCAGTCTCCACCTATCCTGTGACAACTTTTTCTTTTCTTCTATAATGACGGCTGACTCAACTTCCATGCTAGTCACCTTTCCCTTCGACTACTTCAATTTCTCAAAAACCTGATGCTCTCTGGCCTTCAGTTCTTTTGTTTCCTGGTTTAAAATATTATGCACAAGAAATAATGGAATTGTATACAAATTGAGTTCAACATATGGGAGACCTTGGACCACACTGTTCAGATATGAAATACTTAAGTCTATTTCCTTTGGAATAATTTGAACTTTTCAAGACCTGTTTGACAGAGGTACCTCGCCCGATCACTCCTCAAACGAATCAACTTCTGCTACCGTCTCCTCTGGTCAACTTATCGTGACCAACAGAGTCTTTAACAATTGTAAATAATGACTAGAGTGGGTCGATGACCCCAATGAAAATGCATTATGTCAAATGTCATCTTTTTTCCTTCTTTCCTCTACAATTTCTTGAATCCTCTCCATCAAAAGTGTATAATCATCATCTGTGATAGCCATAGCATCGCTTGACTTAATAGACTTTTGCTTTTTGTGGGTTCACCTATGTGGTTCTATAGCCTTCTTCTTCTCATCCAATGACGAATTAGTTGAGGTAGCGTTAGACTCCTAGTTGCTGCCATGGTGTGAAATTTCTTAAACATATTCCTCTAGGGGACCACCAGGTTGAGCCCCCGAAGGTCCCTCTCGTCTTGGATCAATCTCAGTAGATAGCCGGTCATCTACTACAGGCTCTCTCCGTTCTTCAGACCATTTTCAAACAATGTTACTGTAGAAATTGCAGCTCTAATACCATGTATAGATAGAGACTTAATGCAAAGAAGAAGAACAATAAGTAGATTTTGCTACAGAATTCTCACAGGCATGCACAAGGAAAATAGAGAGAAAAATAAAGAGACTGAATCACATGAAGAAGTGAAGAATGAATAATTGATTATTTAATCAATGACTTGATTGATGATTACAATAGTAATACATCCTTATAAAGTAAAATTGATTTGGTGGAAGACAACTCATGCTAGATCATAACTCAGGCTTTCTAAATATGATAAACCCCCATATGTGGCTAAAGCACTTTCCAACTCTATCAAGGACCTCATGAATTAGATAAAGCATGAGTGAGTTGTCATGAGGGATGGAAAAACATGATAATCCTAGAATCTAGAGAGAAAAACATGGAGTATGGGTTGGCAACAGAAGATAGTAGTTTCCTAGTTGACTAGATTTACCTTATCCACTGAAAAAGCTAGAATAAAGCAGGATAAAGACAGAATATGCATGAAGGCGCGGTTACTAAATCTACCAGTCAATAAATTAGGTAGGATCTAACCAGAATCAAGATAAAGGTACCCCTAGGGTATATATGGAAAGTGCTGACCAAGTGGTGCAATTGGATGCCAACTATCTAGGCTAGTAGGAAGGAAATTAATCAATAATGATTAAATATTGTTATCCTAAGTATGTAGTTGTTTTATAATATCCCAACACCCCCCTTTAATTATGAATTTATGATGCTATGTCTGAAATAATTATATGCATATAGGTGTATATAGGTGTATATAGGTATCAACAACAAGGCCATGGCCATCCTTTACAATTATTCATGTCCAGAAAAGTGAGGAAAGAGGAAAAACCACATGGGAAAAATTCTCCCTCAAGAAAGGACAAGGCATAAAGTTTGAAAAACGCCTTCAATATTTACTTATCTTCACTTGAATGAGCTAAATGAACTAATTCTGGTGAAAGACTTTGATGAAGAAATCATGAACTCCATGACCATGCGCCAAAGTATAGAATCAACAAGAAGGAAGAGCGGAGAATCCCTGTATCTCATCATCTAATGAAGTGGGAGCATTATATGAATGCTTATTACTACTTTCGTACTATGATATGAAAACAAAATATGAGAATTAAAATAAATATGTTTATACTCCTTCCCAAAGAGTACAAAAATTAAGACAATCAGTGACATAATCAGTTCCTTGTATATCTTCAAAAGTCTGATGTGGATCACATATCTTTATTCCAATATGATGTAGCACCTTCCTAGAACTGATATGAGGATGAAAATACTCTTATATATCATAAATATTATCATATGGAACAATAAATATAAAAATTTTAGTGTCTCCTTGAGGATACAGGGATAGAGTAAAAAAAGGTTGAGCAACAGGGGAAACCTGATGGATGTAAAAATCTGAATAATGGATGGAATTGATATCTGAACGATAAGTGTTTATAACAAATGCAAAAATGTGTAATATAATTCCAATTATGACTAATTTCATGTATAACCAACCAATGAAAAATAGACAAGACTTGAAACCATTAAATATAATTAACACTACATAGGAAACCACGAGGAATAAACTAGTGAACTTGGGGTTTGTATAGTCTTAGGAGTATTCATAGGTGTGGTAGATGGTATGGATGATGTCATAACATGCATATCATCCTAAAAATAATCTTCTAAATCATAATTATAACCATTTTAATGGATTTAGGAAGATTTGCTTAAAGACAAGTCAGGATCTAGTGAAAAATCACAAGTATTGTGAGATGAATCTAGGAGACTGATAGGTGGATTATCAAAGAAAGACACTGAGATTTATGATTCTGATATATCAGAAAATGAATCTATATCAGATATATGAAGAAATTTTTTAACTCTGGCACTCAAGGCATAGTTTATATCACCTTAGAACTACTCTCTATGATAGTGTTCTAAGGGATCAACGGGCTTCTCTAGCTCATCTGGAACTTTGATGTTGTTCTTCTCAAGAAGATGAGAAATGATGTCCATATTTTTCTTGAAACATTTCTTCTTGGGATGAAATCCCTTTATACAATAATAACACTTGGATTTAATTCCTTTCTTCTTGACTTTCTTCATTGAATCTTCATCAATAGGCTTCAAACTTTCATATTCTATTTCTAACTTTGGCTTCTTCTCTTTCACAATTTGCTTCTCTTTTGATTTTGTATTCTTGATTCCTTGAACTATAAGAGAATAATCCTTTCCCTTTTAATATCTAAGAGAACCCATATGGATCAATTTATCTTTCCCCTTTTTCAGTGAGTCAAATAATGTACTCAAAGAAGGCATATTCCAATTCGAAATAGCAAGCCTAGTAGCATGAAAAGTAGACACACAAAACTAGGTATTCAAGACCCAATTTGGATAGAAGGGAAAGAATCAATTGATATTATTGCTTCCTTAAACTATAAGAGCATAATCCTTTCCCTTGTAATATCTAACAGAACCCATATGGATCAATTTATCTTGCTCCTTTTTCAGTGAATCAAATAATGTACTCAAAGAAGGCATATTCCAATTCGAAATAGCAAGCCCAGTAGCATGAAAAGTAGACACACAAAACTGGGTATTCAAGACCCAATTTGGATAGAAGGGAAAGAATCAATTGATATTCCTTCTTCTCAATATTACATTGCTTGAGAGATAGAACAAGTGACTTAAATTTGGTGAAGAATACTTCAATGGAATCGATGCTACTTGGACTCAATGATAATAACTCATTCTCCAACTGATGCACTGGTATCTCATCTTGAAATCCAAATAGAAACTCAAGTTTGGTACATACTTGGTTTGCAGTGGTCAAGACATATATATGAAATATTATATCAGGGGAAATAGAGAGGCAAAGCAATCCATAGGCTTCATCCAACCTATTAAGCCACGTATCTTTCTCAACAACAGAATTTGATTATTTTTATAAAGCCATAGAAACTCTATAGGGTCCCTTACTGTGCAATAGAATGCCAATTTTGTCTATCCATTCTTGATATTTGAATGGAGTCGGAATCATAGCTGAAGAATAATCCATACTAAGATGTTGATGCGCTCAAGGATATACTCTTTGCAGCCTGCACAAATAAAACTAGGAGAAAAAATTGTAAGCTCAATACAAGCTCTTCTTCAGAGAGGAATAGGAGACTGGATGCGCTCCGATAGAAAGAAAATATATCTCCACAAATATGTAGATATTGAACAACCTTTTGCTCTCATAACATGTATAATTTTCAGCTCTAATACCATGTATAAATATAGCCTTAATGAAAACAAGAAGCACATGAAGTAGATCTTGCTACGGGATAATTCTCACAAGCATGCACAAGGAAAATTGAGAGAAGAATAAAGAAACCGAATCACATGAAGAAGTGAAGAATGAATAATTTATTATTGAATCAATGAATTGATTGATCATTACAATAGTAATACATCCTTGTAAAGTAAAATTGAGTTGGTGGAAGACAACTCATGCTAGCTCATAAATCAAGCTTACTAAATATGATAAACCCCCATAGGTGGATAAAGAACTTTCCAACTCTATCAAGGGCCTCATAAATTATCTAAATCATGAGTGAGTTGTCATGAGTAATGGAAAAACATGTTAATCCTGGAATCTGGAGAGAAAATCATGGAGGATGGGTTGAAAACAAAAGATAGTAGTTTCCTATTTGACTAACTTTACCTTATCCACTGAAAAGATGGAATAAAGCAGGATAAACATAGAATATGTAGGAAGGCGTAGTTACTAAATTTAGAATTCAATAAAGTAGGAAAGATCTAACCTGAATCAGGATAAAGGTGCTCCTAGGGTATATACAACAAGTGTTGACCAAGTGGTGCAACTAGATGCCAACTATCTAGGCTAGTCCATAGGAAATTAATCAATAATGATTATATATTTCTATCCTAAGTATGGAGTGAGTTTATAATATCCCAATAGTTATTTATTTGTTCCTTTGTGAGCCTAAAATTTATTTCCAACCATTAGTTATGGGGGTCCCATCACGATTGAATAATGATGTAGTGGGGGCCTACAAAAAATATAATGATATTTCTATACCACTACACCGCTGTGACTTCTATCCTAGGCATGATCCCACCACCAGTTGGCATGTTGTTGAACTTTGACAAAGTCTAGCACTTCAACTAATCAACTGCTTCGACAGGTTCAACATCATCTTCGACAAGTCCAAACCTCGACACAAGCAGCCTCGACAAATCTCGACAGATTCTGCACTTGACATGCCTTGTCGGCACCTGTCGAACATCGACAGATTGAATCTTTCTCGTCTGCAAAGGTTGAACTTATAAACCGTTATAACTTCTTGTAACTGAACATAATGGGTATTCACCCAAGCATCTCATCATTCTATATAAACATGTACATTATTGTAATAATCAACCAACCTTCATAAAGAAGAAGTAATAATAGAAATTTGTTTCAATTCTTGCATATTGTATGTGCGCATACTTTCTGTTGATATAGTGTATTTCCTTCTTTTCTTGTTCTTTTTCTAAGCTTCTACCATAACAGTGCTTGACTCATTCAGTCGATTGTTTTCCCCAGCATGCACCTAGGCACGGATTGGATCATTGGTATCAGATCTTGATCTTGTTCAGAGCCTAAGTTATATTAGCACTTTCATCGAAGTTATTTAACTTATGCATGTTCAAACACTCTCGCAAACTCAACAAAATAAGCATACACTTCCTTCGACTTCAAAAAATATGGTCGGAGAAGCAGACAATAGACATGCAACTGACGAGACAGAACAAATCATAGAAAAAGCACTGGCTCTCTAGTAGACCGAAATGCTCACCCAGTTCAGCGATATTCTCATGCGATTTTCTTCGAAGTCTGGGGAATCCTCGACGCAACCTCACTCCGATAAGATCATCCCCTTCAAAGTGCAAATGAATATGAACATAGCGAATCTTGAAGGCAAGAATGACATGGAATCTGTCAACAATTGGATACAACAACTGGAATCTTACTACTCTTTGAATACACTCTCTGAAGCAGAAAATATCACCAATGCATCCTTAAAGATGTCAACCTCCGTACACTACTAGTGGGAAAATTTATTGACAAAGATGGAAAAAGAAGGCGACCCCATAGACACATGGGTAAAAAAAATTGAGTATTTCCAAAAGGATTTTTAAGTATCTTAAACAACAGTATAAGAAGTGGCAGCAGCTAAGGCAGTTCAAAGACTAGTCTATGCGGAGTTATACCGACGAGTTTTATCGAATCATGGCTAGAATTGGCATCCAAGAAGAAGAGAAATTTCTTGTCCTGAAGTACATCAGCGTTTTATCCCTTTACACTTAGCAAGAGATGGATTTTCTGACTATTAGTACGCTTGTAGATGCATTTCATTATGTTAGCAAGCTTAAAGCCAAACAAAAAGGAAAAGAACATTTCATGAATAATCCAATGAGTCGAACATCCGACAAGAATTCATCGGTCGACTCCTACAAGTCGAAGAACCCTTCTCAGCCAACTTCTCCAAATCTTGATCATCAAAAGAAGAACTTTTAGAAAGACAGGAGGGGTCCAAAAAAACAAGCTCCTACCAAGAAATGGTGTTATTATCACAATTCAACATGGCATGATACGTCAGAATGCAAAGCTTGAAAGACATTTTTTGGAAAAATTGTCGACATATGACTTATCCTACATAACCCTGGTAGAATCTGATCTGGATGCAGCAACCCTCTTGGATTTTACCTCGACCACTCCAACAGCCTTGACTTTCATCAACGAGGAGGAATGAGAACACCTATTCCATACACAGATATGGCTTTAGAAAAATCTATTACATCTAATTGTGGATAATAGTATCCAGAAGAACTTCATTTCTGAAGATCTTATGAAGAAATTAGGTCTTGTCACCACTCCACATATGCAGCCTTACAATATTGGTTGGATGAAGGATGGACAAGAACTAAGAATCACATGCCAATGCATACTCGCCTACTTTATTAAGACTTTTGGAGATGAAGTACTATGTGATGTGGCACAGATTTCCATAGTTGATGCCTTGTTTGGGAAACCCTACTTGTGGGATCGACACATTGCATATCAGTCACGGCCTCAGAAGGTGATTGTTAAAATTCAAAATCAATGGTACGGCATACCAGAGAGACAACCCACATCAATGGTTACTATGATATTTTCCAAACAAACAATTAAGCTTATCAACCATGCTCAAAAGTTTGCATTAATTATGATAAAGCCTCAACATTCCAGAAATACTACAACAACAAGTCGACTCACCAACCGGCACATCTCTCGACAACAACAACAGATCAACAATATCCTTGAGGAATACCAAAATGTATTTCAAGAGCCAAATGGAGTACCTCTACATTGCGAGGTAAAACACTCCATTGAACTTGTTCCTGGTTCTTCATTACCTAATGCCTCTATTTACAAAAGATCCATTCTTGAGAACAAAGAGATTCACAGGAAAATCCTTGATTTGATCGATAAGGGTCATATCCACCCCAGCTTTTCTCCTTGTGGAATTCCATTCATTCTAGTTCCAAGAAAATATGGGACTCAACACATGTGCATCAACTATCAGGCTCTCAACAAAATTTCAGTAAAGAACATATACCCTCTTCCATGGATACATGAACTCATTGAAAGTCTGAAAGGTGATAAGTTCTTTACGAAACTCGACCTCAAGTCAGGATATCATCAAATTCCGATCGAGTCCACCAATGTATGGAAAATGGATTTCAAGACCAAGGAAGGATTGTTTGAACGGTTAGTCATGAATTTTGGCTTAACCAATGCACCTACAACCTTCATGAGATATATGGATGACCTTCTATGACCTTTCATTGGCAAGTGTGTCATTGTCTATCTCAATGATATCTTGATTTTCAATCGATCATGGGAAGAACATTTTAGACAACTTCGACACTGTCCAACAACATCAACTATATATGAACATGGACAAATGCTCACTTGCGAGGACCAACATAAAATATTTGGGGTATGTAATTGACTCTGCAGGCATTCATGTCGATCCAGAAAAAATACAGATCCTCAAAGATTGGCCCATTCCTCAAAACATTCTTTAACTAAGAATTTTTCTTGGTTTGGAAAATTTCTATCGACTGTTCATACTTGCCTTCAATCACATCGCATGGCCTTTGAATCGGATGACTAAAGGAAATGGTAAAAATGTCTTCAAATGGACAATGAAACAACAACAAGATTTTGAACAACTCAAAAACAAGCTTTGTACTCCACCAATACTTGTGTTACCTAATTTTCATCACCCTTTTGAGATTGAGACGGATGCATCAGACTATGTTATCGGCGCAGTGATCACCTAGTCGGGTCACCCAGTCGCATTTCATTCTAAAACTTTCAACGACACTGTTAGAAATTATTCGATGTATGAAAAATAATTGTACGCCATTGTGCAAGCTCTTAAACAATAGAGACACTACATTCTCTAGGAAAGGAGACAGTCATCCTCACTGAACATAAACCTTTGCAGTTCGCTCTAACCTATTCTAAACTACAAATAACCTGAAGACTCAAGTGGATTAATTACCTGCAACAATTTTTGTTGGTAATTAAGTATCGGAAAGGAAAATCCAATGCCACAGCCGATTGTCTCAGCCGACCACCCATTATTCTACTATCTACAGTGATGAGTATGCAGGGTTGCGACACCACTGCTTGGACACAATTATATTCAGAAACGATCGGTGAGCATCGACAGAATCTCATTTTGGATGCACACTACAGCAAGACTACGGGATATTTTGGAGTTGTAAAAACACCTGTTATCCTCCAAAAGGTTTTTTACTGGCCTTCACTTAAATCTGACATCAACAAGTATATGCGATCGTGTGTGGTTTGTGTCATTTCTAAACCATTGAATCAACGACAAGGACTATACACACCCCTTTTAGTTCCTAGTTGAACATGGGAATATATTTCTATGGACTACTTGATGGGATATCCTACTACCAAACATCTGCATGCCGCAATTTTAGTAGTAGTCAAAATATTTTCCAAGATGGCTATCCTTATGCCATGCAAGAAGACTACGACAGCACAACATACTTCTCATCTGTTCTTCGAACATGTGTGGAAACATTATGTCCTCCCAATGACCATTATTTCTGACAGAGATGCTATATTTGTCAACACCTTTTGGAAAACTCTCTGGCAATAGCTCGACATGAGACTTTCTTTGTCGACTACCTTCCATCCGCATACAGATGGAAAAATGAAAGTTGTAAATTGCTTGGTAACACAACTTCTCTGCATGTACAACCACAAGCATCGTCAAACATGGGATGACAACCTTCCATACATACAACACAGCTACAATAATGCTCCACACAGTACTACGGGAAAGAGTCCATTTGAGATATTTTATGGATTTCAACCCTTAGTGCCTATCGACTTGATCAGTTCCTCGACACAGTAGAATGACACCAAATTCGAATGATGAGAAGTGGAGAAAGAATTGAAGTTCAGAGATCAAATCTACAACATCCATAAGCAAACACATGAAATGTTGCAATGAGCTAATGAAAAAGCTAAGGCCCGACACGACAAGCATTGTATTCCTCACTCATTCCAAATTGGGGATCATGTTTGGTTACATCTAAAGAAGGAGTGTTTCACTGGTCCACAAAGAAAGTTGAAATATTTCCAATATGGTCCATACAGTATCCTTAAGTAGATTGACAAAAACGATTTTCAACTCGAAATTCTTGAATACCTTGGCATACATCCAGTTTTCAATGTATATATACTTCGACCATACCATGCACCATTGTTGGAACATAACGACTTGCAAGAAGCAGAACCCAAAGACATCCCTCTAGATTTTTAGGAACCTCTTCTCTATGACACCATTGTGGGACGATGCATACGCCATACAAGGACGAACTCCATTCCCTTGTTTCAAGTGGCTAAAGCTGGATAGCTCCCCCTGCAAGGAAAATGGTACTCTGCTACTGAAGTAGCCAACAAGTTTCCTCACCTGAACAAATACACAATGGAGACCATTGTTTCTTAAGGAATGAGGAATCATCCCACCAACAGTTGGCATGTTATCGAACTTCGACAAATTCTATCACTTCGACTACTCGACTGCTTCAACAGGTTCAGCATCAGCTTTGACAAGTTCAAACCTCAACACAACCAACCTTGACAAATCTGAACCTCGACACAACCGAGCTCGACAAATCTCAATAGATTTTGCACTCGACATACAACATGTTGACATGCCTTGTCGACACCTATTGAACATCAACATATTGACTCTCTATCGTCTGCGACAATTGAACTTCTGAACCGTTATAAATTCTTATAACTGAACATAATGGGTAGTCACCCAAGCATCTCAACATTCTATATAAACCTGTACATTATTGTAACAATCAACCAACCTTCATAGAGAAGAAATAATAATAGAAATTGGTTCGAATTCTTGCATATTGTCTATGCGCATACTTTTTGTATAGTGTATTTCCTGCTTTCCTTGTTCTTTTTCTAAGATTCCGCCATAACAGTTCTCGACTCATTCAGTAAACTATTGTCCCTAGCGTCCACCTAGGCATGGCCTGGATCAAGGCATACTCAACATTTTTTGTCTAACTACCTCTGCTTGTAGAAAGAACTTGACATTGTTGTTGATCTGTCACTGCTTGATGTCAGACTACTAGATATTTTGGTATCTAGCTCCTCGACATGGGAAATGAAAGTCCACCCCCTGATACGGTGCTACATCCCATGTAATAAAATAAATCAGTAGTAATAGCCATGAATAGGTAAATGGGTTACCTTTATACTGATCATCGAGAGTGTCGGCTAACAATTAATTGGACATAAATGTGGCCCAGTTTAGTTGGACCCCTACAACACACTATTCAACTACAAAAATTACACATGCAATAAACTGGTTCAGTTGCATTTTTATTAAATTCTTGGATGATGGACCTTATCTGCAAACCAAATATATTGATTATTGATAGAGGCTATGTCAAATCCCCTCTTATCTGTTGTCTTCATGTACTTATCCTTCATCCTTGTGACTAGACTATTATCTTTCTCCTTTTGAGAAAAAAAGGTATCGGGTCCCCTCTAAATTTGGGAAGCCCCATAATGGATGTTATCAATTATGCATCAACTAAAACTTTGTTATCCATCCATACATACCTTCCATGAAAACAAACAAGTAATTTCTTGACACAAGTATTGACTTTGACTATCCGACCAAAATGAGGCAGATGCATTAAGTTCATAATGTTAGACCCATGTAATCTCCAATCCCTCTCCCTAGGGACCTTTTCCTATGGACCTCCATCAACTTTCATAGTCTCCTTATACTAATATTTCTTGAGCTCTCTGAACTTATAGAGATCATGGTCGGTAAACGACAACTTGTTCATATTGGACAAAGTGTTCTTGACGACTCGAACATCCATAGGCACAACCTGCTTGACCAAGGTATACATGGGATTCTTCCTAATAGGCACAATTGGTTCATCATCCCTCTAAGGAAGGTGATATCCAGGTATTATTGTAGTGGACCTAGATGATTATGTGTCGTGGGTTCCCTTCGTTCGGATCTTGGGTTGACTCCTTGTTCTTCTTCTTTTCGACAGATTGACTGGAAACAGGATCGACGCAACTTTAGGTAACTCCTCCATGATGGACATGCCAATTGGAGTATGTGCAGCATATCCAATGGAAATGATGGTACTATAGACATTTATTTCCATAGAACCGATGTTCTTTAGTGTTGGAAATACATTGACTGCATCTCTAGCTTATTGACTAAGTTTGCATAATGAGCACGATGACCTCCACTAGTGGACACCCTTCCCCTTTTTGAACTCAAGCACACATGTGGTAGGTTGTTTGATCACATGGGTAGTTAATTAACTAGATAAATTAAGTAATCTATGAAAATAGTGGCCAATCCATTCACATGCCTTGATCTTTTCTAGAAAAATGGGAAAATTTTCTTCGAATGCCGCCATTTCCTTTGCCATAACTGTAGGAATTAAAGTGCATTAAATGCATACATGACATATTAACACATTTTCATAATGGACTGATACAACCCATTGTGACACAAAACAAAACAATTGTGACACAGATTAACTTTGACACAAAATTACTTCGACACAGTATTTTTTACCTTCTTGTGTACAATGAGACTAACTATCGCAATAGGGTTTTAGCTGACTTCCATTCACTAATCCATAGAAAAGGTCACCATTTAGTTTCTCCAACTAAACTTCTCCTCCCTCAGTAATAAATTTTATCACATACGGACCCATCCAAGAAATTCCAAGCTTACCAGGATGTTTGAAGAACTTACTATCGTATAGGAGGACTAAATCCCCTGGCTTGAAATGCTTCTGTGTGATGTGTTGATCATTCCATAATTTCTATCAATCCTTTTACACTTGTTAGTGAAATATTGTGATAAACCCATCTTCTTCTAGTTGTAATAGTCGCAACAACCTTTCCTCAATTGCACCAGTATCAACCAAACCAGTGTAAGTAGTTATCCTTAGGATAGGTACAATAAACTCCATTGCCATGGAAACCTCCTTACCATAGGCCAACTTAAAAGGTGTGTTCCCTATTAACTTTTTACATGTAGTATGATAGGCCCATAACACTACTAGAATATTCATATCCTAATCATCGTGGTTTAAATTACATACCTTAGTTACATCATTCTCTAATATTTTATTAAAGGCTTCGAATGTACCATTTTCTTGAGGATGATAAGGCGTCATCTTTCTATGTTGAATTTGGAATTCTGTTGTTAGCACTCAGAATGTTCCTTGGGTTGTATCAAGGAAACCCCGAGGTAACCACATAACCACTTTAGACTAGATTCTGACCTTATACAATCAGAGAGAGATCTCTGAATACCATGAACCTTTCATACTCACGATATTAAATAACAACACTCATAAGGTCAGATTTATGATAGAAACAAGTTTGTTTTCATGAAATTTGGTAGGACAGACTTGAAAGAGACCATTGGCCAATGGAGACACTAAACAGATATGAATTTGAGTTGCAAGAGATTGGGGTTCAAAAGAACAAGGAAAAAGGCAGGGTAGACACCATTTCCTCATACTTTAGGCATTTCAAGCTGGTAGTAGACAAAGGAAAACAATCCATTAGAACAGAGCACCTAACTAGGGTGAGTTCTGTAATAAATTTAGCAGAAAATATTTTAAAATGTTTAAATCAATGAACTTAGAGCATCAAAATGAATTCTAGTTCAGAACACTCTCATCAAACACGAAAGAAGATACAAAATGGGGTGAAAACTAGAAATACAATCATATAAGAAGTCAATTACTAAGAAAAATAATGGCACAAGAATCTCTATTTTGAAGGCTTTACAACTTTTTCTTCTTTGCAACTTTATTTACTTTTAGAAATGAAACCAGACCCAACAGTTACAGTAAAAGACCTCTATCCTCATGAGAGTCCAACCCTATTTTGGTCTATTACATATGCTTATACAACAAAAATTATCACTACCCAACCTCATATTTCGAATTATAACTTCTATCCCAAAATAGAAACAGCTACAAAACAGAAAAGACATTTTTTAACTGATTTCCAACTTTTTAGGAGCGGATTTTTGAAAGATAGTCTTCAAATCCCCACCTGTATATATCAAATAGTAATAGCTGTGTAAGAACCCATGTTTTCGTTTCCCTAGAGTCCCATCCAGATCCTCAAAATATGCATTTGAAGTTAATAACTAAAACAAAAATAAAATAAAATCTGGAAAAAAACGTTGTAAAGACCACTTCAAATATCCCAAACCTTGGCAACTGTGAAGAAGTTGAAAAAATATTTTGTAGATGAACCCATGCTTAATAAAATCCTCTTTCAGGTTTTTTAAATTAATCTTCATTTAGCCAATACAGATGCTTGAAGTTACTAACTAAAACAACCATTTCCAAGAAATTTGCTTTGCTTCTTCGGTTGATGTTTGATACTCTGCCACCTATGGATGCTCCTTATCTTAAGGGGATTTGTAAAAGAATAAATGGTCACTCTAATTTTAGTTTGATTTTTACTTATATAGTTGTACTACTGTCATGCTACAAATGTTTAAGTTGGTTGCTAACCTAATCATATGAGCTTCATTTGTCCATTATGTATTCAGGATTATCCAAATAATTGCTCCACCTTCAGTTTGGGTACTTTAACCAGGTCAACCTAGTTGTCTGAGTCAAACACGGTTCCCAAGGAAGTGACTACAAAAATCAATAGTGATTATATTTTCTCTAGGAATGCCTAGGACCAATACTGCAGTCTCATTTTTCATCAGATGGTCACAGTTATTGAGTTCTCGAGTTTATTATTATTTTTAATTAATTATGGCCATCATTTTGTTTATGAGATAATGATATTTTTGGTTCTCCTAGGCATTTCAGTGGATCAGTGAGTATGAGTAGTCACTAGTACCATTATACCATATCTCTGGATTCATTTTTGCAGTCAATTTGTCCTAGTTCTTATAAGCCGATAAAGAGTTATGATTATTTTTATTATTTTCTAGATATTGCACCTACAAAAATGAACTGTGAAATCACTTGAGGAAGTCGATTTGGCTAGGGAATTCAAGGGAACGACTTGGGAACGACTTGGGAACGATTTTTGATGATGTATGATAGCTTTCTAGATCACTCTACACTAGTTTCACTCAGCTTAGGGGCTAAGATTATTTTTATAGGGAAAATTGAATGACCAAAAGTAAAGTGCGTAAATCAAGTTGTATCTTCAGAAATATGTATGGGGAGGTCCCCGTAATGACCTCCCCATGTCCCCTAAGTGTTAAACTCGCAAAAAGAATGATTTATCATATTGTAAAAATGGGCTTTATGAGGTACTTTGCCCCCCTCAATTGTATTCATCCATGTAAAAATAAAAGATGTAATCTCCATCATTGATGATGTTTTAATCTCAACCATTGGATGGAAAAGTAAGATAGGGTTTGTGTCTCTCAAAATATATATAAAGAAGAGACCCCCATCATTGTATCCCATCGGGAAATTTTGTACTCTTGGCTCTGGATATTTGAATAAAGATAATTTTGCAAAAATTCTTGGATATTCTTTGTGGGATGTTCTTGTCTATGATTGGAAATTTCATCTTTCTTAGCATTCGAAGTATTTTTCTCGGGTATCAAATTTTTTTGGAAGATAGTGTTTTGCATGCATGAGGGTGTTTTCTCTTTGTGTGTTTTTGTGGATATCCCAACTCGTTTATCTTGAAGACATTTCATAATCAGGTTGTTTTTCAACAATATCTTTGATTTTTTATATGCACTATGATTTTCTTGTGTCTCCAGTTTCTTTTTCATGCGTAGAATACTTCACTTTCAGTAGTTTGACTGTGCAAGGAAGAGGGGTGCACTACCTGACTTGGGTGGAACTTTTCCACTTGGTACTTCATCGAAATTGCATCAAATTGATCGAGACAAGATAAATCATCACTGGCAAAGCATCTATAATATTTTTCAAGTAAGATCTACTTAAAATGTCTTGTTTAAAATTTCTATTCCATTAGTTTAAAATATTCTCTAGTGAAACCCTCATTTAAAACCCTCATATTTTAGTTTAGTAGGTTCTAGTTTGCAACGACATATGAAACTTAAAACCCACCTTAGAATAAATATAAAACACCCCCTAATTTTAAAATTTCAAGATCATCGAACTCCATTTTCCCATCCAACACACTGGTCTACCTTTCAAGGGGAGACGCCTTCCTTAGGAGAAATGAGTATCTTCAATTCTGCAAACTAGGTATTGCTAGTTTCACCTCCAATTGTCTAATATTACACCTAGAATTCAATTCGAGTGTATAATTTTTCTTAATTTCATCATTTACCCTTAGATCCTATTTTTCATGTTTAAAACCCTAGGGTAAAATTGGGGCTTTTCACATATACATTCATCTTCTCTTAATAGGTGTGCAAAACTCTAATTAACTATCCTACTAAGAGATTTAATCAAGTTTCCCTAGGTTATCCACTTATATTCCTTATTTTTAGGGTCAACTTGGTTATAGGGCCCCCCCGAGGCTTAGAATCTATACTGAGTCTAAAGTGCAAGTATCCTTGAATGGCGTGACATTTGAGTTCTTTCAAAGGGCTTAGATATCGTAGATCGCAACTTTAGTTTCCTTTTCCCTCTATCATCCTGGATAGGATCACCATATGAGGCAACTATAGGATTTGTGATAAGAGTTATAGAAACCTATTGATTTTATTCACATAAACGTAATTGGTGAACACTGCAGACAATATTGTTGACTCCATGGTGGCATCGTTGGAAGGATTTTGGCCTAAGAGTGTGGATAAGCATGATGATGCAAACTAGAGCAGCAGCACGGAAATTGAGGAATAAACAACCAGGACTATTCTATGAAATAGGAGCATGTAAATTGATGTGTGGTTCAATTATTCTTTGTTTCGCTGCATTGTAATATTTTTGGTGTTATTTAGTTTATTAAATAGTAGTAAAAATTTGTTTCTACAGTAATATGATAAGTATAATTGAGTATAACTAACATACCTTATTCCACTATTTCAAGTTGTTTGAGTATTCTCCACACTATTCAAGGAGTATCTCTTAGTCTTAGATTCAAATTATATTTTTCGATATGGGTGGTATCTAGATAGTGGTGCCACATGCCATATAATAGGGGTGTGTGATCTATTTCAACAACATGGATCAGTGGCTAATAGATTCTTGGTGAGGTGTGGTATCCATACAGAAGGATCATTCGATAGAAGAGAGGGTTCTATTGAATTTGAAATTAGAGTCAGGATGGAATCTAGCCTTTCTTCATGTTCTACATGTTGCTCATCTGAGAGAGAATGTGCTCTCAGTTTCAGCCTTGGAGTATAAAGGTTATATAGTTAAGCTTAGAGGAAACTTAGTACAATTATGGCCAGAGGGAGATATGTATGTTGAGGACTCCATCATATTTGGGATCAGAGAGGGACCATTGTACAGAGTATGGAGTTGACCTCTTAGTTGATTGACCGGAGGACATAGAGCTAGTTATGTAACATTTTTGAGGTGGCGGGAGTCCCACCTTAGCATACCCACTTGGTGGGAATCGACCCAACTGGAAGACATGAGATACTCAGATGACTTCATTGAATCTTTAGTAGGTAGCCACAACACAGATGAACTCGATTTTCAATAGTTTACAGTTGATAGTTAAATTATATAACAATTTTGTTTATGATATTCACTATTTTTTTTTGTAAATTCAGAAACTAGTCTATTGAAATAAAGTAATAGTACAATCAAAAATATAGTTTAGAGTATCAATTATGCAAGTAGAAAGTAGCAAAAATGGAGTAACATCCTGCCCCTGAAGGTAATTCAAACCTTTACAGATAGAGTGATGCTCCCTATGTGAGTGAAAACAGATCATTGTAACACAAAATTTACAAATTTTGAGAATGAAAAAAAAAACTATTGTAATAAGCATGGGAGCCTGAACCCCAAGAGACCCAATAAAAAAGACAGAATACAAGAACCATAAACCTGGACTATGGCTTGGAGGGTATCTCCTCCTCAATTGGTACCCCGAAGCCGAATGCTAACTAGGAGTTTGGTTGGCCCTTCGTTGTGGAAACAGGTGGGTTGGCAGAAACCTGGCCATCTTGTTTTCCTGGAGTTCCTTCACTATTGATGGTAGCTCCATCACTGTTGGCCTCCTCCTCACTGTTGGAGGAACTTTGCTTGATTAGAAGAGGCTATTTTTTCCTGAAATTAGCCACAATGTCGATGGCGTATTTTCCTTGGCTAGGGATGGACATGTTCTATTGGGGATGGGGGGGAGCTTTTCAATATCCAGAGGAGCAATTGAGGGGTCTACGAAGGGAGCTGTTGAAGGCGTCACGAAAGGAGCCGGAGGGTTAAGTTGAGGGATAGTGGGACGAAGGAGAAGCTTGGCTAAAAGATTTTGTACGGCCCAATAATTTCACTTATGTCCAACTGTCTGATTTGTCGCTGTGTGAGATCAAGTGAGTTCATCTTCCCAGTGGTCGAATAATTGACGGAGGAAATCAGGGATTTTCAGGTCATAACCTTCAGTTCTAGCCTGAGCAGTGAAGCTTATAGCACGCTCACTAGTGTTGCCTCAACCTCCACGACCTAGTCTGGGTTTAGCATGTAGTCTATGCAACAAATTGAGAATGGGATGCTGAAGAATGTGGTGGTTTTACTTCGCCTATGAAAATGTAGGATAGCCAGTCTCCACAGGAATGAGCAGG
Organism: Pseudotsuga menziesii; assembly: GCA_001517045.1. Lineage (NCBI taxonomy): Eukaryota > Viridiplantae > Streptophyta > Pinopsida > Pinales > Pinaceae > Pseudotsuga > Pseudotsuga menziesii. The sequence continues at coordinate 724,115 of LPNX010398360.1, forward strand.
GTCGAGCATATGAGAGGTGAAACGGTGAACAAGTTGCCCTTAATGAAGGGGCACACTTCTTGAGAATCCATTAAGGTGACATTAACTCTGCAATCGAATGTGAGGTACCAGATGATGACAGGGGGATCACTTCCCATCGTAAGCTTGGAGTCCGCACTTGTGAGGATGGATGCCATCCTGCAGCTAATAAAGGTTGAGCGGGATGATGTAAAAGGAGTGACGTTGGGGGACATCTTTTTGTCCTGACTGATGATCACTCCTTGTTTTCCATGTGGCAATGAGTCACCCGCATCCTGGGGATATTTACTAATGTTTATTAGAATTGTTTCAAGTTTTAAATCATTGCAATGACATCTTAGCTGCAACTTATTTGAATTTTATTATGGTATGTGCACTTTGATATTTATGTAATATGATTATGGTCTTCTCTCATATGTTGTAATATTAGAAATATAACCAAAATTTTAATTATTCCATGAAATAAATACTAACTTTTTCATTTTTAATGTTTTTTTTGCAGAACACGGGTTTTGAAGAAGATCCGGTTGGTTGATCCAAATGATGATATAGATCCAGATTATGTTGGGTATGGTACCGACGTGGGAGATGATGATGATGAGGCAGATGATGATGATGATGATGATGATGATGGTGGTGGTGATCATGATGATGATGATCACGATGGTGATCATGATGATGAGGCAGTTGTTGGTAGTAGCTAGTGACATATTTGATCATATAGATTGCACCATGGATCACTATTTATATATAGTTATGATGCATCTTTTATGTTTACAATGATATGTATCATTTTCACCAGTCGTACCATATTATTGAGTTGTATGATTTTCACATGTATCATTTTGACTTGTATCGTTTCGGCATGTATCATCTTGACTTGTATCATTTTGACATGTATTAGTTTGAGATATGTCATTTATCATTTTGACTTATATCATTTGGACATGTATCATTTTGACTTATCTCGACAGTTGGACATGTATCATTTTGACTTATCTCGACAGTTGGACATGTATCATTTTGACATGTTATTGATCTACTGGCATATTTGACTTTCACTTGTTTTAGTTATATATAATGATGATATTATTAGTATTGGCTTGTCAATTTATATATATTTGAAGTGGTCGACAATTTTTGGATGGATATTTATTATGTATGGTAATTTTAATTTATTGTTAAGGATGGATGTTGTCAAATTCAATTCAATTAAGGATGGATATTTGACTCACTTGTTTTATTTAAAATTGAAGATCATGTTCTAATAATTATCTTGCTATTTTATATATACTAGTTGTTGTAGATTTTATTTTGATGGAGACTCTAATAAGTATAAATACATTGTTAGTGTGTATAGATTTTTGTTTCCCTAGAAATTGTTTATAAATGTTATCCTATAAAATTTCTCAAATGCAATATGACCTACTCTATAATCATATAAGTTATTTAAGAGGCATGATATATCTAACTAATAAAATTGAAATAAAAAATATTAAATTAATAAATTGAAGAAAAATAATAAGCATTTTTAGAATAAAAAATGGAACCAACATTGGAATCCAAACTAGAAAGAAACCAAAAGCAATATTAGAAGCAAAACTTGGTGCTACACAAGAAGCAAAAACATAAGAAATTCAGGTAGAAAATAAAGAAGTAATAATGGAAGAAATTTTAGGAGCAACAAAAGACGTCATAATAGAATCCATATTAGAAGAAACAAAAGATGTAAAAATGGAAGCAAAATCAAAAGTGAAACTTGAAGCAAAATCATAAGCAAAACTTGAAGCAAGCCAAGAAGTAAAAGCAGAAGAAAAACTGGAAGCAAAATCAAAAGCCAAACTCAAATAAAAATCAAAAGCAAAAGTGGAAGCAAAACCAAAAGCAAAACCAAAAGCAAAACCAAAAGCAAAACTAGAAGTAAAACCGGAAGCAACAAGGGATGTCATAATGTAAACAAAACTTGGCGTCATTTAGGAAGCCAAAAAAGAAACTATTTTCGATGCATTACCAAAATCAAAACAAGAAGCACAATTAGAAGCAATACTAGAAGAAAATCAAGAAGTAGGACTAGGAGAAAAACTAGAAGCAGAAATGGAGGCAAAAATAGAATCCATCTTAGGCGTTATTTTCGGTGTCATTCTAGGAGCTAAAATAGGAGCTAATACAGGCACTAAATTAGGTGTTATTTAAGACGCCACTTTTTTAGTGCTATATTCGGTGTTGTATTAGGCATAACATTTAGCGTTATTTCCAGTGCCAAAGTGAACATGCACTGTGCCACCAAATTTGGCATCGACAAAAGTGCCCAATTCATGAACTAAAATACACTAAATTATTGCGCTAATTTAGTTGCTAATTGTTTATTTTGTTGAAGTGATGCAAGGGTTTGATTTTGAAATAATATACAAAGTGTGGAAGGAAAATGTGGTAGTAGATTCCCTTTCCATAATATAAGAATCCTCTAATTTATATTCAATCACATTTCCATTCATGTGCAGTTGAAAGAAGCTCATAATGAAAAGAAAGAAGATAATAGTACTAGACAGAAAATACAGTGTTTCAAAGAAGGGAATATATCTATGGAACATTCGATATGGAAGAGATATATTCTTTGGTACAAAGGAGGAATATTTTCATGCCCTCGATCAAAATTGAAAGAACAAATATTAAGGGAGTATCATAACTCTCCAATGGGAGGACATTCATGTTTCCTTAAAACTTATCAAAGGAACAAAAAATTATTTTTGGGGAAGGAATGAAGAAAGTTATTCAAATATTTGTAAGAGAATTCTAGGTGTGCCAAAAAAAGAGTTTAGAAAGTCAAGCCTCCATGGTCACTTACGTAGAATTTGATCATAAAGATATATATACTAAACAAGATAGTAATATTGTGAAAGAGATCAGTAATCTAATAGATCCATGCAATAAATGTGTTAAACACTAATCATTACACAAAAGAGAGAAGTCAATAACATGAGATAATTTTGTATTACATCAAAGAATGAACTAGAAAGTATAAATAGGAAAGGCAATTCGAATAGGTCATAAAAACAATTTGAATTTCTAATGCAATGCATGAGATGCTAAATAGTATTTACTAGATCCAAAGACCCTTAATTATCCATGCACACTCTCCAAGATGAGTTTAACTAAATCTTGACTTCCTAAACATTAGTTATAACTAAAAGATGAACATGCATGAGTATAACATCCATAAACACACTCAAGGAGGGCACTAGTGTCTCGTGATATCTAAAAAACATGCACATAGATTCCCTGAAGAGTGGATTAAACACCCCATATTCACTCTGTGACTCTAACTTGCAATGTGGGACCTTAAAATCAAGGAAAATAAGCCCTAATTGAAGGAATTCACCCTCATATTCCAAAATAGACTTCATGAGTTCTAAAAATGGAATAAAACGATGTTTTAGGACCTTGGAGTTTAGAATTAAACTCTAGGATGGCTTAGGTGGTCAAATTGAATGAGATTTGGCCCACTAGAATCATGGAACCACAGTATAAGTCACCAAGTGGGAGAATGAATCTAAGGAGAGGGTTATTCTACTCTAACAACTTTGACCTTTACATAATCAAAAGGTAAGGATGTTGGTTTTGTTGTTTTGGATAGGCTCACAAAATGTGTACATATACAGCAAGTCAATATGTTGAATTGTTCATGAAGGAAATTCATTGACTTCATGGATTATCTTAAGTAATCATTGGTGATAGGGATCTTAAATTCACGGAATTTTTTTGGAAAGAGTTATGGAAGATGATGGGAACAATGTTGGCTATGAGTTTAGCATATCACCCACAAATAGGTGGACAAATAGAAATTGTTAACAAATGTTGAGAAGCTTATCTCCATTGTTTTTATACAAAAAAAAATCTCAATGGGTCAAGTGGATTTATTTAGTAGAATGTTGGTATAATACCACCTATCACACATATACAAATATGACTCCATTTGAAGCACTTTATGGTTATTCAATTCCTAGTATCGCATATTTTTTGCAGGATGATTCCAAAGTTTAGGAAGTGGATACACATATGGATAATATTAAATAAAATTTGCAAATACTTAAATAAAACCTTCAAATGGATCAAAATAGGATGAATAAACAAGTGGATAAACACACAAGTGAAATAAAATTTGAGGAGGGTGACTGGGTAAATTTGAGACTACAACCTTATAAGCAACCTACTCTCAAATAGAAGAATAATAAACAATGATCTCCAAAATTATACAAACCCTACAAGAGTATTCACAAGACTAGATAAGTTTCCTATGAGTTAGATTTTCCTTCCTCCCACATTCATAATTTTTTTCCTATATCTTGCTTGAAAAAGGTTTTGGGACATACTATGACACTACAAAAAGAACTACCAAATTTAGATGAAGAATGGAAGTTGATTTTGGAACTGGAATTTATTTTTTATAGACATTATCTATCTTTTCATATTAGAACCATTATGGAGTACCTAATCAAGTGGAAGAATATGCCACCAAAAGAAGCTACATGAGAAGATGAACAATTCATGAAGAAACACCTTCACATACAAGCTTTGAGGGAAAATCCTTTATAAAGAGGGGGACTATGTCAGGGCCCTAACAATCATTTATTATTATAATTATTATTATTAGATTACATAATGAGCACTTCATCTCCTATTTATAATAAAGGAGATTCATTTGTACAAACATCTATTATGGTATTATGTATTTGGTGCATTGTATAAGGAGCTTTCCCCCTCGAATAGGCTTCTTGTTCATCTATTTTCTTCATTTTTAAGGTATTGATTACTCTCTCTTGGTTATTTTAATCTCTTTTGTGGGATTCGTTGCATAACAATATAAGTCTATAATCTAGCCTTTTTTCATTACATACCTATTCACATCCTGGGGTCAAAATATGGTGTTACACTCCCCTTCCCCTTAATTTATGCATTGCCCTCGACACATATCATCACTATGTAAATATATATATATACAACAAAATATTCCAAAATAACTTCATGTATGCCTCTAGAATCACAGGTTTGAATGCATCCAATGGATCTTTACATGAGCTATGTATTTGTTCCTAAGCAACGTAATATTCATGTTGGGGATGTGCATTGGCTACACCATAATATCTCCTTTTGGTTCCACCTAAATTATATCCCATTCAAGCATGTGGTTATGATCAAGTATTTACTTTTTCAATAACGACACATGAACTACAGTATGCACTTTTATGAAAATAGGAAATGCAATATCATATGCAACAGGCCCTATCCTAGCTAACATTTCAAATGGATCACAATATCTAGGTGCTAGCTTAGGACATATTTTGAATTTCAATGAACACTTCTTCAACATAACTTTCTTATAGACATGTTCACCAACTCTGAATTATCTCGCTACTCTTTGCTTGTCTTCATAACTCTTCTATCTATCTTATTCAATATTCAAATTCTCCTTGATATTTACAATCTACTCTTCCATTTCTCTAAGCAATTCTTTCCCAGTTACCATTATGTGTGTTGGAATATACTAATTAACTGCAGTATTGCATTTTTTTCCATACAAGGCTTCAAACAAACTCATCTTTAGTGAATCATGACACCCGTTGTTATATGTAAAATCCACCAAGTACAAATAATATTCCCATTTAGATGGTTTATCCATCACAAACATTCTCAATATATATTCAATAACGTGATTCACCCTTTCAATCCACTCATCCATCTATGGATGATATGTTATACTCAAATTTAGATTTGTTACAAATCCTTTGATTAACCCTTCCGAAAATATTGAAGCAAACTTTGGATCTATGTCTGATACCATTTCATTTGGTATCCCATGTAACCTAGGTCTCCTTCATATAAATTTGTATTGTGTTAGTTTCCTTATGCATTGACTTGTTTGGAATAAAGTGAGTTTCCTTAGTTAACTTGTCCACCACTACCATGATGTAATCATATTGTTTCATTGTTCTTGGAAACTTAGTAATGAAATCAATGGTCACCGCCTCATGTTTCCACTCTAGTGGTAGTGGTTGTAGAAAATTTTCTAGATGCATGTGTTCCACTTTTACCTTCTAACATTCCATGCACCTGGCTATATACTCACCAATATCTTTACTCATCCCTTGTCAAAAGTATTGACTTCTCATTGTTGCAATTGTCTTCTAGTATCTAGGATGTCCTACACATGGAACCTTATGCATCTCATCCATTGCCATATTTTTTAATTAAGCAAAATTAGCAACATAAACTCTATTTTTGAAAAAACATAAGTCCATCATATTCCAACCTATATCATTGATATTTATGATGTACATTTTATTTCTTCAATCCTTCTTTTACTTTAACATAATCTTTATCTCAGACAAGAACCTCAAGAATTCTAGTTCTTAAATCTAATTTACACATGAAAATGGTTGTAGATTGCATTATATGTACTCTCCTAATGGGTGCATTTGAAACCTTTTTCTATTTCCCTTTTATATGATTGATATCAAAATTAGACTTACAAATAGATTCTAACCACCTTGTTTGCTTGGAATTTAGAGTCTACTTCTAAAACAAAAATTGTAGTCCGTTGTGATCTATCTTAATTCAAATTTCCTACCCATGAGATAATGTCTCCACATATTTAAGTAATGAACTATAGTATCCAACTCTATATCATGTGTGATAATCTTTCTAATGTTCCTTCAGCTTCCTAGAATCATAATAGATCACATGCCCATTTTACATGGGTACTCCACTAATTTATTCGTTGCAAGCATCTATGAATACCACAAAATTTTCATTCGGATCAACAATCATGAGAACTGGTGTACTAGTGGGAAATATATTTAGTTGTTGGAAACTTTCTTGACACTATGGAGTCAATTCAAATCTGACTCTTTTCTTCTGCAAGGGGGTAATTGTATGTGTCACCTTTTGAGAATACTTTTATAAATATTCTATAGTATCCATCCATTCCTGTAAATGACCTTAACTCTGATATATTTATGGGTTGTATTTCATCCCATTATAACCTCTATATTCTTTGGATCTGTTGCTATCCCTTCCTCATATGTGATGTGTCCCAAATACTGAATCTAATTTTGATAAAATGAATGTTTACTCAACTAAGCATAAAGTTGATTCTCTCTTAGAACCTGTAGTACTAATGTCAAGTGACCTCGTGATCCTCCTTTAATTTTGAATAAATAATAATATCATCTAAGAATCATAATGAAAAACATATATAAATAGTGTCAAAATATGGCATTGATCAAGCACATAAATTTAGTTGGTGCATTTGTTAATCCTAATGGAAACACTACAAACCCGTAATGACCATATACGGTTCTAAAAGTTGTTTTTCTAATGTCTTCATCCTTTATCCTCACCTGATGATAACCTGATCTCAAATATATATTTGAGAAAAGTATTTCTCCTTTCAAATAATCAAACAAGTCATCGATTCTACGAAGAAGATGTTTATTATTCACAATAACTTTGTTTAAATGTCTGAAATCAATACAGGGCCTCGTCATTCCATCCTTCTTTTTTACAAAGAGTGATGGTGTCCCCTAGAGACATACTTTTGTGTATGTATCATTTCTTCAACATCTCTTTTAGTTGCATATTTAACTACTTCAACTTAGGTGTACTCACTCTATATGGAATGTTGGAAACTAGGGAATATATAGGTACCAAGTCAATAGAGAAATAAATGTCTCTTTTAGGTGGAAAACCTAGCATTTCCTCAAAATCATCTATGAATTCCCATAATACTAGAAATATTCCAAGCTAGGACTTTTACCTTTTTCTAGCTCTTTCACATAAGTTGCATGCAACTGACACCTTTCCTAAAACATCTTTTCAATGGCATAGCTAAAATTTCCCTTATGGAAATAGGCCTTGGAATTCCATTTATTATCTTCTACTCTCCTTCTTCATCAAGATAAGTGAAAGAATTGTTTTGGCAATTCAAAGTAACATGATGTGCATCCAACCAATCCATCCTCATAAGAATATCATAGGAACCAAGAGGAATTATTTTTAAATCTACAAAAGTATGGAATCCATTCATGTCTAATGGAAAACCCTTTACTATATCATTGAAAATTCTTTTGGTTTTAGTAGCTAATTGAACCAACCATGATTTATCATGCTTGCATATCTTTAACTAAAATATTTTAACCAAATTAGGAGAAATATAACTATTAATTTCCGCTAAATCAATTAAAATGGAAATAGGTTGATTAGAAATCTTACCTTTAACCTCAGTCATGTTGGACTAATGCTCTACCTGACTGTTATCCAAGGATGCATATATTCTAGGAATGTTTTTGCCTACATCCTCCATTGTACTTGATTATTGAATGTTGTGCTCAATCCTCATTTTATATCCCTTATGAGGAAAAACTTGTTGGACTATTGGACAATATTGAGAGCGGAGTGAATCAGTATTGATAACTTTCAACAATTTAAAACCACTTGTAACATATTCATTAAAACACAGAATCAAAAAGATACATAGAACACACCATTTATCGTGGAAGCCCAATTGGGAACACCACAAACAATTTCGATAACTGCAAAATTATATTTTCAATTGTGTTTGCAAGCTACAACTTGTTGGAGACACCAATCCCCAAGTTTTTCAGGTACAACTGAAGGATGCTACAACACCCTCGTTTATGCCTTCTCCAACAGACAAGGATGCTACAACACCATGTTTTCCAACCACTACTGGAAGAAGTCTACAACCCCTTGTAGGATTGCAGCCTGCCCTAGCACAACCCTACCTCCCTAATTTGATCTTTTTCTTCAATTTTGTTACTAATTATTCTTCACTTCATTGGTCTCTTTCTTCTATTATTGTTACATTGATTTAGATTATTGAGACATATTTCTTCCACTTCAAGCTTCTCTTTAAATACTTCTTTCATCATGTATTTGAATCATTGTGTCTTTTCATCATTGTGTCCCTTCATTAAAACCTTTTCACCAATGCATCTTTTCATTATGAAAATGTGCCTTTTCATGAGCTGGTGCAAAATAGCCTGAAACCTTGTTTTGGCAGACCTATAACTTTGTCTTCAAGCACCTTTTAGGAGAAATAAGACCATGGTCAGATGCACACATCAACAAGATACATCTTGATGGTCTTAGATTAGTTTTATTAGTTTCCTACAAAATATGGTGGGAATTTTACTAGGGCAACTTAGATCGGTTTTTCAATACTCAGTCAATTTTCAGCGAATTTCCAAAAATAATCTGAAACATCATTTTGACATACCTATAACTTTTTCTCCAGTCATGTTTTAGGGGAACTAATACCATGGTCAGATGCACACATAAACAAGGTAAAACCTGATGGTATCATATAATTTTTATTAGTATCCTATAATATATGGCGGGCATTTTACTGATGCCACTTAGGAAGATTTACCAGAACTAAAACGTTGCAAATCATGCCAGAAACCATTTTTGGAAGACTAATAACTTAATCTTCAGAGACTGTCTTGACAAACCAATCCTATGGTCAGATGCATAATACAACAATATAGATGTCTATATCCTCATAATCATTTAATTCATCAAATACATAATATGTCATGTATTTTACAGAGGCCCCTTACGCAGATTCAAAAGAATTTATACTTAGTCAAATTTTCAAAGTTTCAACAAGAGTTTTAGCAAGTTACCATACTTTTACAGAATGGTGTCAAATTGTAAAAATGACTTCATGAGAGGACTAGAACACCACCATATGACTTTACAACCTCATCACAGATGCCAAATTCCATGTCATCACTTCCTTTATTATTCCTTTGTCATTAATGAACTCTGATTTTTCATCTGATTCAATTTTCAAAGTTTCGACAAGAGTTTCAGCAAGTTGCCATATTTTAATAGAATGCTATCAAATTGTAAAAATGACTTCATGGAAGCACTAGAAAATCATCATATGACTTTGCAACCTTATCACACATTTCACATCATCATACATATCATGTCATTCCTTTGTCATTAATGAACTCTTTTGACATCAATGGAAACCATACTCAACATCATGGGAGCACTAGAACATCATCATATGACTTTGAAACCTCATCACACATGTCACATCATCATACATGTCATGTCATTTCATTTTTCATTGATGAACTCCTTTCACATCAATGGCAGCCATACTCAACAAATCTCTATACAGGTGATATCTTTCACATCCCCAACACCTAAGTTGTTACCTTGTTTGTTAAGCCCTTAATGATGGCACATTACACCATATAGTGTGGTGCATTACTCCCTATATTGTGGTGTGTTACATATTATTTATGTCGTCTTGGGTCTATTAGTTCTTATTGTACACCTTTGTCTCCTATATATAGGAAGGATATATTCTCATTTTAGTCATCATAATATCTTATCGTGTCGTGTGTACTTAGTACATTGTGTAAGGAGGTTCCTCCTTCGAAGAGGATTGAAATTTATCTATGTGATTCATTTTTAAGGCATCGATTACTCTCTTATTGTCTATTTCTACTCTTTTTATGCTATTTCTAGGACTTGGTTGCATAACATTTGGTATCAGAGCTCTTTCCTCGGGACTGGGTTCTGCAAAACGAGTCATCTTGGAAATTTCGCTACAACGTGTTTTCTAAATTGATTCATATATCTAGGTGAAAAACCCACTTCCAAAACAGGATGAAATATCTCCAGTATGAAATTCAGATATTGATCCATTACATTTTGTAGATAATTATGGAGGAATCTAGGGCTTTTTACTAGTCTAAAACATGTGTTCTTGGGGAAAAGGACATATATGAGTCATTCTAGATCAAAAATGAGTGATACTAGTTGCATATGAAATAAGACCGACCATGGTATCTGTGACAAAATTTTCGGCTACATAAACAAAAAATTGGGCACGTGACATACAGTACAAGTGCACTCTTTTGGATAGGCCAAAAATAAGAAGCTTTGGGAGATTTGCAATAAATATTTTTTGGAACATCCAAATTAAGTCATACCTTCGACATTCAAAATAGGACAGATCAGGGTACCACAGGATGAAGTCTCAGACCTAGAGGAGTCAAAATTAAAATTCTACCTCAGTTACAAGTCATCCCTAAAATAGTCTTCCAATAGGGGTTTAAAAAAGGTACGTCATTTTGCAATTGAATAGCTTTTAGTAGAAGTATATATTTGTGGTAAACACTAGGGTGTGATATATATTTCAAAATGACACCAAAAGGAGGTGGAAATAATCAGACTCCACTTAAACCCACATAGGATTCATCCCCGGCATACGCTGAAATGGAAGACATATCTTTTAGAGTGTCCAAGTTGGAAGATATGATTAAAGGAAATCTGAAAATTGATGACTTAGTTAAATTGGAAAAGAAGATGGCTAGTAAAGAGGATCTCAAAGGGATGGCTAGAAAAGAAGATCTTCGAGACTTCAAGGAATTGATGAAGGATATAAAACATAACTTTATTCCTCATTTATCTACTCAAGAAGAGGATAAGGAGGAAAAATATGACTTATTCCAGGCACGTCTGGAGAAAATTGAAAAACAATTGGAGAGTAGGAAGTTGGAGTCCTCAAAAATTGATGATTAAATACAACATCATGGGTTCAATTCAAGTCCAAGAAACTACTTTATCCCCAAAATTGACATGAGAAATTTTGATGGAAAGGATCCAATAAGGTGGATTTTTTAGATGGAGCAATTATTTGATCTACACCAGGTGCCCACTATGCAAAAGGTAACTATTGCATCCTTGTATTTAGAAACTCATCAATTTATATGGTACCAATGACTTTGTGACCATAAAAAGGACTCTATTATCTCTTGGTCTATATTCACAGAAGAATTGATTGCAAATTATGGGGATATAAATAGCAACACCTTCTTCAGCCAGTTGGTAAATATCAAGCAAAAAGGTCCAGTTACAAAGCACATCAAGCAATTTCAATAGCTAAGTATTCGAGTGAAGAATATTTCTGAAGATAATTTGTTAGATCTCTTTATTAGAACCTTGAAAGATAGCATTCAACATTAGGTTCATCTCTTTGAACCATCATCCCTAGAGAAAGCTTTCATGATGGCAAGAAAGGTTGAAAGTAAAAATATAACAATGACTACTAGAAAAGCCTTCTCCAACACATATAGAGAAAATAATGTTCCTTCTTCCAAACCACCACAAAGGTTGACACCCCAATAACTAGATGAAAGAATAGCAAAAGGATTATGTTGTAATTGTGACAACAAGTATAGCAAGGGACATCAGTGTAATGAAAAGAAATTATTCTACATATATTGTGAAGAGGAAGCATCTCAAGAAGAGGATACTTCAGAAGAAATAGAAGATGCTACTTCAAAAGAAATTACTCCCACCATATTTTGTCATGCATTGGCTAGAATTAGCACTCCTCAAACTCTCAAGATAGAAGGATACATCAAAAAGAAGAAGGTAAGAGTGTTGATTGATTCTGGTAGTACTCATAATTTCATTCAATGTAAATTAGGCAAAGTTCTGAATTGCTTTGTATATCCAGCACCAGAGTTTCAAGTAATGATTGCAGATGGAGGACCTATAAATTTCTCAGGGAAATGACATAATATCAATCTTCATATGGGGGAATATGTATTGAATAGTCTAATTATTTCTATCTCAATGGGTGGTGTTGATGTTATCTTAGGTGTCTAATGGTTACAATCATTAGGAACAGTGGTTTTTAATTTTCAAAAACTTTTAATGAAATTTTCATGGGAAGGAAAACAATATGAGTTAAATGGTATCACGGAAAAACCAAGCAAGGTGATAAGCTCTAATGGTATGAGAAAGTTGATAAAAGGGGACATCAAGGTGTAGTTCCACAATTATGCTCATTAGATGTTCAAACCTCAAAGTTCGCTATCTCCCTGGATCTCCAAAGGGTCATTAATAAGCATTTCAAGGTATTTGAAGACATTCCCAAATGTATTCCACATATTCATGACTTTGATCATGTTATCAACTTAATTCGAGGTAGTGTTCCTCCTAACATCAGACCTTACCGATATCCCTATAGCCAAAAGAGTGAAATTGAGCATATGGTTTCTGAAATGTTAGAGGTAGCAATATTTAGGCCTAGCCAAAGTTCTTACTCTACACCAGTAGTAATGGTACCCAAGCTAGATGGATCATGGCATATGTGTCCTGATTATAGAGATCTCAACAAGATCACCATTAAAGATAAGTTACCCATTCCCATCATTGATGAATTGTTAGACGAATTACATGGAGCAGTTGTCTTCACAAAGTTAGATCTTAGTTTCAAGTATCATCAAATTTGAATGAAGGACGAAGACATCCCCAAAACAGCATTCATAAATCATGAAGCTCACTATGAATTTTTGGTCATGCCATTTGGTCTAACAAATGCGCCTTCCACATTTCAAGGTTTGATGAATTCTATTTTCAAGCCTTTCCTTAGAAAATTTGTATTGGTATTCTTTGATGATATAATAATCTATAGCAAGTCTTGGGAAGAGCATGTTCAACATGTTGACAAGGTACTACAACTACTAAAGGAGAAATATTTTTATGCAAAACCCTCAAAATGTTTCTTTGGGATAAATGTGGTAGAGTGTTTTGGTCATATTTTATCTCGTGAAGGTGTCAAGGTAGACCCAAAAAAAATCCATAATGGATTGGTCAATTCGCAAAACCCTAAAGAATATTCGAGGATTATTAGTTCTGACATGGTATTACCGCAAGTTTGTTCCGATCTATGGAAGAATAGAATCTCCTCTAACATCGTTACTAAAGAAATATGCATTTTCTTCAACTCCAGAGGCAACTCAATCTTTTCAACAACTCAAAGAGGCAATGTGTAAAGCTCTTGTTTTGGTGACACCATACTTCATAAAAACCTTTATTGTGGAATGTGATGCTTTACGAAATGGAATTGGAGTTGTACTAATGCAAGAAGGACACCCTCTTGCCTTCATAAGTCATCCAATCAAGGGAAAGAACTTAAAAAGGCACATTTATGAGAAGGAAATGTTGGCAATACTACATGCCTTGAAGCAATGGCGCCCCTACCTTATAGGGAGACATTTCAAGGTTAATATTGATCATGATAGACTTAAATACTTCTTAGAACAAAGGCTATCTTCAGAAGACCAACAAAAATGGGTGACAAAGATGTTGGGATATGACTTTGAAATCATCTACAAAAAGGGGAAGCAAAATGTTGTCGTAGATGCACTCTCCAGGAAATATGAGGAAGTTGAAGCATTATTCTATGTTATTTTGATCATCCAACCAGATTGGATAGCTGAAGCAATGGAAAAATGGAAAAATGACCAAAAAATATGGACATTTATTCAAAAGTTGCAGAAGGATCCTAGTGCCTCTAATACATTTAGGTGGAAATATGACTTGTTATGGTACAAGGATCGCTTATATCTTGGTAAGAGTTCCTAGCTCAAGCAAAAAGTACTTTTTGAATTCCACTCCTCACTGATAGGAGGGCACTCAGGTTTCTTAAAAACCTACCATAGGGTAAAGAAAGATTTTTTTTGGGATGGTATTAAAACTGATGTTCAAAAATTTGTGACAAAATGTTTGGTTTGCCAACAAAATAAAGTGGAAACAATTAAGACCCTTGGTCTCCTACAACCACTTTCCATTCCAAGCTAAAGGTGGACAAAGCTATCGATGGATTTTATCACATGTTTACCAAAGTCTGAAGGAAAGAGTGTCATCATGGTGGTTGTTGATAGACTTACTAAATATGCACACTTTTGTGCACTATCTCACCCCTTCAAAGTAAGCACAATCGCCAATTCTTTTATGGAGATAGTACAAAAACTACATGGTAATCCAAATATTATAGTAAGTGACAAGGATCCCATTTTCACTGGAAATTTTTAGACTGAATTATTTTCTTGTTTGGGTACTCAATTGGCTCATAGCTCATCTTATCACCCTCAATCTGATGGACAAACAGAGATAGTAAACAAATGTTTGGAAGGGTATCTTCGATGTTTTGCAGCTGATAGACAAACACAATGGGTCAAGTGGTTACCCTTAGCAGAATGGTGGTATAACACTTCCTTCCATACATCATCAAAAATGACCCCGTTTATGGCACTTTATGGCTATCATCCACCATCCATCATATATTCAATAAGAGACTCATCTAAAGTTTAAGCAATGGAAGACCACATGAAGCATCAACAACAAGTTCTTAAACTCTTAAAGGACAACCTGAATCTAGCACAAAATCAAATGAAACAACAAGCAGATTAACACTATAGTGAATGAATCTTTAATGTGGAGGATTGGGTGTTTTTAAGACTACAACCATACAAACAGATGTCCCTAAAGAACACCAAGAAGGATAATAAATTATCACCTAAATACTACAGTCCCTACAAGGTGTTACAAAATATTGGTAGTATGGCCTACAAATTGGAACTACCTGCATCTTCACGAGTCCATCCAGTTTTCCATATTTCCTGTTTAAAGAAGGTAATCGATGACAAGCTACCAGTTCAAGTGATATTACCAGAACTTGATGAGGAAGGGAAAAAAAATATGGGTTCAATGGTTGGGAGTAGTGAACATGAGGAAAAAGAGGAAGGAGGTCAAAACCTTACAGCCAGACGAACGTTGGTTCAATTGACCCAACAAGAGGAGAGGGATATGGTGCAGCACAAACCTATTTTCCAGATAAGGGAAAAAATCACCCACAGATGTTGTTTAACCATATTCAATGGAGGAAGTACAAAGAATTTTGTCTCAAGAGAAGTTATAGACAAACTGGGTCTGAAATGTTGACCACACTCAAGGCCATATAGGTTGTTATGGTTGCAGAAAGGGAACCATGTGATAGCGACCCGAAAATGTTTGATTAATTTCAAGATTGGTCGACTAGAAGATAGTGTGTTGTGTGATATGATCCCAATGGACGCTTGCCGCCTATTTTTAGATAAATCATTGTAGTATGACTGAAATATGATATATGACGGTCATGCCAATATGGTTACTGTGTGCAAGGACAATGCTTGACCAAAGTTGGTTCTGATGCAAGAGCATGAACGTAATCAGAGGATCCAAAACAACTACTTGGAGAAAAGAGTACCAATGTGCTCGACCAAAGAATTCTTAAAGGAATAAGAAAATCAAGCGTATTGTTTCACCATCATTCCAAAAGTGATTAGTGTGAAGCAGATGATGAAAGTTGTCCTAACTGAAGTTGGAGAAGTATTGAAGGAATTCTGAGACATATTGGTTGATTACCTATCATTGGGATTTTCACCGATAAGGAGTATATCACATCATATCAACTTTATTTTAGGGTTGAATATTACAAACAAGGTGCCACATAGAATGACGTTGATAAAAAATGTTGAGATGAATCGATAAGTCAAAGAGCTGTTGAACAGAGGATTAATCAGAGAGAGTTTGAATTCATGTAAGGAGGAGGAGAGTGAAGGATGTGCACTGATTCAATGGCCATCAATAAGATTACCATAAAGTATAGGTTTCCATTGCCAAGTATGGATGACATGATCGACTGTTTGAGTGGAGCTAGATACTTCAACAAGATCGACTTGAAGAGGGAATATCATCATATCAAGATCAGAGAAGGTTATGAAAGGAATACAACCTTCAAGATGAAGGAAGGGTTGTATGAATGTTTGGTTATGTCATTTTGGTTGAAAAACACACCCAGCATGTTCATGAGGTTGATGAATGACATATTGAAGCCATACTTTGGGAAATTCATTGTAGTCTCTCTTGATGATATATCAATTTTTAGACAGACCAAGGGAGAACATCTGGTACACCTTCGACAAGTATTTTAGTGACTACATGAGGAGAAGTTGTTGGTGAATCTGAAAAAAATGCTCTTTCATGAAGGAAGAGTTAACATATCTGGGATTTGTGATCTCTCCACAAGGGTTGTAGATGGACCCAAATAAGGTTAAAGTTATATTGGAATGGTCGGAGCTGACTAATGTGACCAAAGTCAAAAAACTTCATGGAATTTCCAGTTTCTATAGGAAGTTCATAAAGGATTTTAGTCAGATTGTGCACCACTAACGATGTGCATGAAAAAAGGTGAATTTAACTGGACGAAAGAGACTCAATGAGATTTCGAGACACACTGAAGCAGAAGGTGACAAAGAGACTAGTGTTATCTCTCTCTAACTTTGATAAGGTATTGCATGTTGACTATAATGCAAGTGGAGTGGAAATTAGAGCATTATTGAGCCAAGATGGCCAACCAATCGCATTCTTTAGTGAAGAATTTTTTGAGGCCAAACAAAATTTCTCGGTCTATGACCAGGGTTTTATGCCATTGTTTAGACAGTAAAGAAATCGAGGCACTGTTTTCTCCCAAAAGATTTTGTTATGTACACCAACCATCAGGCTCTAAGGTATTTAAACACTCAAACCAAGTTGAATCAAAGAAATATGAAATGGGTAGAATTCCTACAGAGTTATATTTTTGTGATCAAGCACAAGATGAGCGAGTCAAATAAAGTCGTTGACATGCTAAGTCGAAGGGTGACGTTGTTGAATACATCGACAGTTCAAACAAAAGGATTAGAGTTAGTGAAGACATAATATGACATTGATGAAAACTTTAAGAATGCACGGAAGGCATCGACAGAGCCATGAAGTGTCAACAAGACACCTTACTTGGATTATTTCATCCAAGAAGGATTTTTTTTAAAGGACATCAGTTATGCATTCCCCGAGGATCCATTAGAGAAAATTTGATCAGGGAATTACATAGTGGAGGACTAGACAATACCAAAGCATTGGTCTAAGAGAGATATTATACACCAGTACTTAAAACATATGTGTATAAGTGGGTTCGACTGTGCTGGATATGCCATCATGCTAAGGGAAGAAGTTGGAATGCAGGGTTGTATACACCATTGCTCGTACTGATGGTTCCATGGGAGCACCTTAGTATGGATTTTGTATTCGGATTGCCTAAGGCATAGAAGGGTAATGACTCCATATTCGTGGTAGTCATCAAATTTTCAAAGATGGTGCACTTCATTCCATGTTGAAAGACAAGTATTGCCACGTGTTGGAGCAGGGTCCCGCAACTACAGAAGAAGCTGCCAGTTTAGCGGATAGACGGTTTTGGTGGAGAGGAGATGAGGTAGAGCTACGACGCCATAGCATGTTTCTAGCTACAGAGAAAAGCTGGAAACCACGACTGTTCGGACAGAAAATTCAAGGGAGACGACGGTACCTGAGCGGCCAACAAGAGAGAGCTCACCCACTGCATTGAAGTCAGCGGCGGAAGACATGAGGGCTCAGCTACCCTCATAAAGGAAAAGGAGCAACGAGGCCGAGGTATTGAAGACAAAGGACAGAAGATGGGAAGCAGTGCATAGTACCCATGGTTAGCGTCGGGAAGCATGGAAGACCGCAGAGAGCTGTGGTGTGATGGAAAGCGACTACCTCAAGTACAGATACGCCAACTGTCACTAGTTAAGGTTTTGGGTTACTGTTGGGACAAGCCCACAGTGTTGTAATGGAGAGACCTTCGGGCCACCTATAAAGGGATATATTTTGTATTGTAAAAGGGTTGGTCATTTTGTGGGTTAGACAGTTAGACAATAGTTGGACAATTGTATAGAAGCCAAGCTCTGGTTCTGTTATTAGCTGTAGTTATCTTACTGTAACCAGTAGCTGGCTCATAGAGCATGCATGTAACGATCCGCAGGGATCGACAGAGAGGGAAGAGTATATTGTAAAAGGTGCAATATAGAGAAGAGAGAGATCTAAGAGAGAAGGGCTCCAGGATGTGTGCGGAGTTACCCAGAAGATCTCGAGCTGCATATGCGGTGCAGCAGAACTGTGTTTACCTTCCCCTGAGCTATAATAGAAACACAGTTCTGTGGACGTAACTTCCATCCTGGAGGTGAACCACGTTAAATTGCGTGTTATGTGATTGATTTATGTGTTGTGTTTATTTGTTACATCTATCAGTTATTGCATGAACTTTGTTTACAGTTTAATGTATGTATGCGTTATTCAGTTACAGCACTATCGAAGATGAATGTAAGTTGAAACCCTTAAGTATTTTGTATAAGAGTTTACCTATGTTTCAGTTCTTAGAGTTAAGAGTCACAGAGTTAAGAAGCCTTGTATGTTGAGTCCCGTAAGTTGGGCACAGTAGCACTGAGTACGCGGAGCCACAGCGGTAGGATATCGCAAGGAGGCGATATCGCACCAGCAGAGGAGCTGTGGTGCGCTGCGGTTGAGAATCTAGTGTAAGAAGGAGTTACGTGTTGACCAAGGTGCGGCGATGCGATAAGGGCTGGGGTCATCGCGAGTAAGAGGAAGCTGCGTGTCGCAGAGATAGAAATCTCGTAGGCTAGAAGAGCTGCGAGACACCCAGGCTGCCACAGAACCTGGTCGAAGACACTTGAGTCTTTGGCCAACCCATTAGAATCACTTCGGGTGAGACTTCAGGCTGCCCTTTGGTCTGTTGCCGAAAGGGCCAGTGAGCTAGGGGTGTTGTTGGTTAAATACAGTAAACCCGGGTCTGCCCATGCAAACCAACAAATGGTTTTGTTGCCAGTTTTGAACAAACTGAGCATTGATGTTCTAGTGGCGGCCTACTAGAGACGAACTCAACGAGTGGGTTTGGTCTAAGGAGAAAGAGTTTTCCGAACGAGAGAACAAGAGTCCTAGACTGAGTACAGAGGCCTGGTTACAAAAACATATCGTTACAGACCTGCATGCGATATTTTTTGCGACCTTTGGAAACGAGCTTTACGACTGGTTATCAAAGTTGACTGATACAAGCATATTCAAGAAGAAAAGAGACATTTTCTGGACACCGGAGCTGATTCAGACTGTGAAGAACCTCGATAATCCCATTACAAGGGCAGTAAACTTCTGGCTCGGGATTGTGCTAGAAGGCTTCGTCACAGAGTTTGCAGTGGAACAGAGAAAGAGCTTCAGCGAGGCTGAGCGCTACTTCTTTGAAGGATATCGCGGTAAGTGCCTTAAATCTTTGAACTTGTCCATTAAGATGTTATTACATGAAAAAGGAACAATGGATCTAGTTTCAGATGAATAAGTAAAGATAGTTATGTCACAAGAGTTTGAAAGTGATTTTGATGACATTGGACATACACGTAGTGGAAAGAAATATAAAGTAGATTTCAGATCTCCCATATTTGAAGACAGTTCAGATAATACTAGACAATAGAGTCATAGTGCCACAGAAGGAACAGAGGGGGGTATCCCTTACCACCCTTACACCCCACAGAAATAGACCGGCACTCAGAACAACCCCGTAGGAACTCCATCCAGTAGCTCGCAGACAGTACCTACCACTGCTACATCACCTCCACCTACACCACCGAGTGGTAGTAATACAGCAAATCAACATCCACCACGAATAAATAGAATGGGGGATGATATGAAGCTACCTATATTTAAGGGTACAGGGGCAGAGGACCCAGAGCAGCATTGGTATCTATGTGAAGCCATGTGGACCATTAAATCCATCAATGATGATAACATTAAACTTGTACAATTGGTCACCACACTAAGAGATCGAGCCTTGACATGGTATATGAAGTATACCACTGTACCCAGAACACTTGTACAGATCAAGACCGCCATGATTAAAGAGTTTAAGAAACATAAGTCTAAGTCACAGTGCATCACAGAGCTCAAGGACATCAAACAGTTACCTACAGAGTCGGTGTGGGACTTCGATCAGAAATTCAAAGCCCTTATAGACCAAGTCAGCTTTGAGTTTGCATCAGAGCAGCATAAGTAGTGGTTTATTGCAGCGCTGCTCCCTCACATCAGACTACCGTTAATGCAGCAGAAACTCTAGACGCAGGATGACGCGTTGGAGATGGCGATGAAACTAGAGGCTTCACCTCTAGCGGAAACCAGCACAGGCATGACAAATCTACAAAACCAGTTGGCTAATCTCACGTTACAGATGCATGAGCTTAAGAAAGGGAAAGAGGTTGTGCAAGACATATGGTGCGTAAGGTGTAAAGCACAAGGACATACTAAAGACAACTGTCCAGTCTTTGTAGAATATCTAGCAACAGGGGCTCCTAACCCCTTACCACAGACCCACGGACCGTGGTGTGAAATATGCAAAACACAAGGACATCTACCTCAGCAGTGCCCTCTACTTCAGAAGTACGTGCAGACACCTAAGAACTTATACTGCGTCTTCTGCAAGTCTGTAGGCCATGATGAACACGATTGCCGAGCCTATGACCTCATGGTCGGGAGCAAGCAAGACATGTACAGAGTCCAATCAGAACCACAGGGTCCAGCAGCAGGACCACAGCATGATCTGGCTTATGGTGGCCGTGGAGGAGGATTCAGAGGACGAGGACGTGGAGGAGGCTTTGGCCGTGGAGAAGGCTTTGGTCGTGGTCTCGAACCAGTTACTTGCTACAACTGTGGAGTTGTAGGACATTACGCTCGGGACTGTCAGAGTCCCACCACCACTTGTAACTATTGTAAATATTATGATCATACTATAGAGGAATGTCCTACCTTGATAGCTAAGATCAAGGAACCTAAGCCAATAGTACACCAGAACATCCAGCTTATTGCTGCCGAGCAGGAAGAGCCAGAACCAAGAGTCAACATTGTGACCCGCAGCGGGGTTTCCACCAGTAATACATCGCAGGATACTGAAGAGAACACAGGTCAAGAGTGGGTGCGCAGAGCTCCTAATAAAGCAACACCACTTGACCTGCAGAAGAATAAACAGACATTTCAGGAAGCTAAGACTTTCTTTGATGACCCTATGCAATCAGGATCGCAGGTACTGCCATCTAGGGGTGTATCGCAGCAAACACCTTATGGCATTATCCCTGCACAGATATCGCAGGCTACCACATCGGGCACATGCGACGAAGACGAGATGACAGGAAGTGTATAATCCTTCCTGCAGAGTTGTTTAAAACTCGTGAGAAATGAGTAAGCTATTGGAGAACTTCAGTGCATCATAGATCAGTGTCAGCCATCTTCTTCCAGGAGCAGTACACAGCGTGTTGTTCATAATATTACGGGACATACAAGAACAGGCAGAGAGATGCGACTCACAGCACGGGTTGGAGAATTTGAAATGGATGAGGTGATCCTAGATCTAGGATCAGACGTAAATGTTCTAACAAAGCAGACATGGGAATAGATGGGTAGCCCGAAGTTAGTCAGATCGCCTATCCATCTGAGATTAGCTAATCAGCAGCGGGTATCACCCCTGGGTCGATTACCGCAGGTGCCAGTTGACATTGACGGAGTTCGCAGATTTGCGGACTTTGAAGTTATAGAAATCATTGGCGATAGTAGACCGTATCCAGCATTACTAGGCATTGATTGGGCGATCAGTAACATGGCCATTATCAACCTAAAGAGAAGACAAATGACCTTTGAGGACACACAGATTCAGGTCATCGCACCGTTGGATCCTTTTCAGGGTCCTAGATATATTGAACCTATCCGAGCAGAGGAAGAGGCACATAACATGGAGAGTCTCTATCAGATGACCGTGAACCAAAGCGACTACATCAATCCGACTGTAGAAGGGAATATTAGTTGGCGATGCAATAGCTCATGTGCATTGAAATCGGATGTTGGTCTAGAGAACTGGCAGAACAGGCTTCATGAAGTCTCGACGCATAGATGTGCGTACTCGACTAAGTCACTGCGATGGATTGGCGCAAAGATCAATGAGATTCCATCGTTTCACGGTCTAACAGATATCCAGGACTTTCTCAAGTAGTTTGAACAACAAATTCCTCACAAGTAGAGGATCACAGCTATGGACCTTGCAGTATGAGCCACACTTGCA
Organism: Pseudotsuga menziesii; assembly: GCA_001517045.1. Lineage (NCBI taxonomy): Eukaryota > Viridiplantae > Streptophyta > Pinopsida > Pinales > Pinaceae > Pseudotsuga > Pseudotsuga menziesii. The sequence continues at coordinate 747,015 of LPNX010398360.1, forward strand.
AGATGGTGGTATGCACATAAAGAGAATATTGCATCATGGGATGACCTTAAAAGAGTGATGGCGATCAGATTTTCTACCAACAGAGAGTATGTCCAGCAGAAGTTCACAGGAGAAAGCGACCCCAGGTCACATATTCAGACATGCGAGCAGAATTGGTCGGACATTCCTGAGGATGAATGGGTTCACCGATTCATTCACACTTTGGACACAGTCCCAAGGAACTGGTACACAGAGACTGAATTATGCAAAGGAACGACTACATGGACCCTTATGATAGACAGCTTTCTACTCACCTTCGCTTTTGAATCTGAGTACCCAAGTGTTGATAAGGCCCTAGATATAATAAAGATCAAGATATTTGAGGATTGTATACTACCAACACAGACTCAACCTGAGTGGACTATCCAGTTAGAAGAGGCGCTAGAGTGTTATAACTTTGCAATAGAACCAGATAAGGAGGATGAGGATCCTCGCAACACCAACATTCCGGAGTCAGAAGGGACTCACGATGTTGAGGGACCACAGTTAGAAATTCCAGCAATCACAGAACTGATTAAGATTAAAAAGATCAATATTGGCACAGACACAGAACCAAAGTTTGCCTCTATTGGAGACTATTGGAACGATGAAATAGTCGGACAGATTGCAGACTTTCCACATGACTATCAGGACCTATTTCCTACCAAGTTCACAGAGATGAAGGGAATAGTCGAAGACGTGGGAGTAATGAGGATACCATTGAAGGAGGATGCTAGACCAGTCAAGCAGCGTCCATATAGATTAAATCTGCGCTATAAAGAAAAAGTTAAGGATGAAATCGATAAGATGCTAGTGGCAGGCATCATTGAGCCCGTAGAAGAGAGTGAATGGGTTAGTCCCATCGTCGTACAAGAAAAGAAAACTAAAGGAGACATCAGGATCTGTGTCGACCTGCGTAAACTCAACGATGCATCGCTTCACGATCCATTTCCGACACTGTTCACTGATGAAGTGTTAGACAACGTGGGAGGACAGGAGGTATACTCCTTCACCGATGGATTTTTAGGCTATCACCATATCAGAATCCATCCAGAAGATCGATCTAAGACCACCTTTGCAACAGAATGGGGCTCATTCCAGTATACGGTAATGCCCTTTTGTCTTAAGAATGCACCAACTATCTTTTCTAGAGTAGTAGTTGCTGTATTTAAAGAATACATCCATAAATTCCTAGAAGTTTACTTTGATGATTGGACTGTATTTGGATTAATTGACAAGCACATAGGAGACTTAAGACTGATGCTAGAGAAATGTAGGCAGTACCAGATTTCCCTAAACTTGAAAAAATGTATATTTTGCGCACCATTTGTTATTTTGTTGGGTCATATTGTGTGCAGACAAGGCTTGATGGTAGATCCCGCAAATATTGCCATCATTGTAAATCTTCCAGCACCCAACTCAGTCAAGCAATTGCGGACAGTACTTGGTCATACCGGGTACTATAGAAAATTTATCAAGGGATATGCAAAGATTACAGCACCGATGGAGAAACTGTTAAAGAAAGATGTAAAATTCCTATGGAATGAGGAATGTCAGCAGAGCCTAGAAACACTTAAAGAGAAGATGGTTACAGCGCCCATCCTAGTATTTCCAGACTGGACTAAGCCGTTTCATGTACATGTGGATGCATCTGGCATCGCACTAGGGGTTGTTTTAACACAACCAGGAGAAGGGGATATTGATCATCCTATTGCATACTCCAGTAGAAAGCTATCGACAGCAGAAAAGAACTACACCACGACAGAAAGAGAAGGCTTAGCTATGGTGTACGCGCTGCAGAAGTTCAGGCACTACCTATTGGTTGCCTCGTTCAAAATGTTTACTGACCATTCCGCATTAAAGTATCTAGTCAATAAGCCAGTGTTAGGGGGGAGAATCTGTAGATGGTTACTTCTCTTTCAAGAGTATGATTTTGAAATCATTGTGAAACCAGGATGATTGAACGCCAGACCTAATCATCTGTCGTGGCTAGACTTAAGAGAAGAGCCAAGTAACCTAGAGGACAATTTTTCGGATGTGCAGTTGTTTTCTATCCAGATCACAGACGACTACTATGCTGATATCATTCACTTTCTCACTACAGGATTAGCACCTGATGAGTTTACTAAATAGAAAAAGAAGCAGTTGGTTGTTAAAGCAGCGGATTTCACCCTGATCGCAGGACAGTTATACAAGTTAGGACCAGATGAAGTCCTACGCATATGTGTGATGCCGCATGAAAAAGGTGCTATCATCAGAGAGGCACATTCAGGAACCGCAGGAGGTCATTTCACAGGAAAGCCAACTGCGCAGAAAATCCTAGCTGCAGGATTATGGTGGCCTACGTTGCACAAGGACACTAAGGACTTTTGTAGATGCTGCGATATCTGCTAGAGGGTAGGAAAACCCTCGCGATGAGATGAAATGCCACTACGACCGCAGGTTACGCTACGCACATTTGACAAGTGGGCTATAGATTTTGTGGGTCCTATTAACCCACCAGGAAAACGCACTGGTGCGAGATATATCATCACTAGCACAGAGTACCTCACCAGGTGGGCAGAGGCCAAAGCAGTAAGAAATTGTGATGCTGCTACAGCCGCACAGTTCCTTTTTGAAAACATCATCAGTAGATTTGGATGCCCAGTAATTTTGATGAGCGATCAAGGCACACACTTCTTAAACCACACCATTGAGGCCTTGACGGAAGAATTTCAGATTCAGCAACATAATAGCACTCCCTACCACCCACAAGCTAATGGTATGGTGGAGGCCTTTAACAAGATTTTAGAAAACGCTCTTACGAAGATCTGCAATAGCCGAAGGAATGATTGGGACCTCAGAGTTAATGCTGTATTATGGGCATATAGGACCACATGCAAGAAACTTACAAGACATACACCTTTCAGTTTGGTGTATGGACAGGAGGCTGTTATGCCTATGGAGTATATTCTTCCCAGTTTAAGAATCGCTCAGATCACCGGGATGGATGATACAGACATAGTGGACGAAAGGCTAGCACAGCTGCTTTCCTTAGAGGAATATAGATTCATCGCCGGTTTCCATCAGAAAGTGCAGAAGGCACGAGAAAAATCTTGGCATGATAGACACATTAAGAGTAAGACTTTTCAAATCGGAGACCTAGTACTTCTCTACGACAGTAAGTTTATTAAGTTTCCAGGGAAGTTCAAGACACACTAGCTGGGGCCATATCAGATACAGCAAGTTACAGAGGGAGGTGTCGTTCAGCTCAGCAAACTGAATGGGGAGCTTCTTCCCACATTGATTAATGGTAGTAGGCTTAAGCTCTATAGTGATAGCCACTCCACCTCTCAGCCTTAGCTTAGACAGCTGATGTTGGTGCAGATTTCCAGTGTAGTTGAAAGGCGGCATCGCACTGGGAACTAGTCTACACCGGCAATTATTCTAAGGATGAGGAATCGCATAAGGACGGTTCATTTTGCGCAAGTCATCAGTGGCCTGCGAAAAAAAAAAAGCGCTTAAGTTTGATTTGAGCAGGTGATGCGGTGTTGCATCACAGCGCAACGATGTCTCTCCGTGCCACGTATCCGCTTTTGCAAGGAAACAGAGGGCCAGTCAAGTCACCTTCTGATAGGCAGTTAATGAAGAAATGATCAGTATATCCTACCGTATATTTGGCGGCAGCGTAATAAATTTTCCATATTTGGTAAATCCTCGACGAGACCGGTGCCTATGCACACACACTTCGAGGGAAATTTGATCAGATTTCAGCATTTATTGAGGATCAGATGACAAGAGTGGTCTCGTAAATGCAATTATTACGACTGATGGATTCAGTCTAGATGACCATTGTGTCCGGGATTATCGTCTTCGCCATAAAAGCAGAAATTATTCATTCGGGAGGGTTACGTTTGCAAGAATTTAGGAGCCGAGAGTTATAGAGTGCATCGATCAGTTTCCCTGTGCAGAGCTAATCTTGTTATAGAGTGCTGTGATTTCCAGAAATTGCAGCCATTGCACGTTCATAGTTTTATACCGAGTGGGTTCTGTCCGAGGAGGAACCTCTAGAAGCGATGTTAGAAAGATTTGAGCGTGGTGTCCTTGCGTCCGCCATGACGACGCTGCCCAAGGTTGTGAGGAGTCAAGCGCAGGATGTAGAATATGTCATCAAAGTCTCTGCTAAGGAGAAGAAGAAAGACGAGCCGATCACTGAAGATAAGAAAGCAAAGCAGAGGAATGACGAGAAGAAATCTCCCGCGAGGAAGAAAGTCAAAATGAGAAAAAGAAAGCAACAGGAGAAGTCAGCCGACCTATCTGATCAGCTAAGAGAAGAACAAGAGATTGTTGAGGCAAAGAAATGAAAATCTAGCGATCAGAGGCAGCATCAGTACCTGGAATGATTCACTGAGAAGGAAATTGAAAGAGGGCAGCAAACCCAGCAAATGGTAGAATTCCAACATGCAGACAAAGGCTTGTTCTCGAAATGGAATTCATGGTTTGTATCGCTTTCACATAGAGGGCTCCAGGCTGAGTGACATGTTTTGAGAAGCCTAGAAGATACATATTTATATCTTCCTTATAGCATGAGCTCTAACCCAGATAAAGAGGAGTTCTCATGATACCAGGGATTTGAATCCTTAGGGTAAGCACAAGAATAGCAGGTCTTGCAAGTGGCGAGACTACGAGCATAACAATAAGGAAAGGTAAGAAAGACCTACAAATTGAGTTAACAGAGGACTCCAATATTAGTCAAGCTATGCTTGACTCAACATAAGAGCATTCCGCAGTGATGCAGAACAAAGTCACAGGACTTTGGGACAAGTTTCAACGAACTTCACAGGAAGCCAAGGAGAAGCTACAGCAGGATAATCCCACTGGTAGTGGCTCGGGGATGAGCCACAAGTAATTGTTAGGGGACTGTTGGAGCAGGGTCCCACAGCTACAGAAGAAGCTGCCAGTTTAGCGGATAGACAGTTTTCGCAGAGAGGAGATGAGGTAGAGCTACAACCCCGTAGCATGTTTCTAGCTACAGAGCAGAGCTGGAAACCGCGACTGTTCGGACAAAAAATTCAAGGGAGACGAAGGTACTTGAGCGGCCGAGAAGAGAGAGTGCACCCACTGCATTGAAGTCAGCGGTGGAAGACATGAGGGCTTAGCTACCCTCATAAAGGAAAAGGAGCAACGAGGCCGAGGTATTGAATATGAAGGACAAAAGATGAGAAGCGGTGCATAGTACCCATGGTTAGCGCTGGGAAGCATGGAAGACTGCAGAGAGCTGTGGTGTGACGGAAAGCGACTACCTCAAGTACAGATACGTCAACTATCACTAGTTAGGGTTTTGGGTTACTGTTGGGACAGGCCCACAGTGTTGTAATGGCGAGACCTTCAGGCAGCCTATAAAGGGATATATTTTGTATTGTAAAAGGGTTGGTCATTTTGTGGGTTAGACAGTTAGGCAATAGTTGGAAAATTGTATAGAAGCCAAGCTCTGGCTCTGTTATTAGCTGTATTTATCTTACTGTAACCAATAGCTGGCTCATAGAGCATGCATGTAACGATCCGCAGGGATCGACAGAGAGGGAAGAGTATATTGTAAAAGGTGCAATATAGAGAAGAGAGAGATCTAAGAGAGAAGGGCTCCAGGATGTGTGCAGAGTTACCCAGAAGATCTCGAGCTGCATATGCGGTGTAGCAGAATTGTCTTTACCTTCCCCTGAGCTATAATAGAAACACAGTTATGTGGAGGTAACTTCCATCCTGGAGGTGAACCACGTTAAATCGCGTGTTATGTGATTGATTTATGCGTTGTGTTTATCTGTTGCATCTATCAGTTATTGCATGAACTTTGTTTACAGTTTAATGTATGTATGCGTTATTCAGTTACAACACTATCGAAGATGAATGCAAGTTGAAACCCTTAAGTATTTTGTATAAGAGTTTATCTATCTTTCAGTTCTTAGAGTTAAGAGTCACAGAGTTAAGAAGCCTTGTATGTTGAGTCCCGTAAGTTGGGCACAGTAGCATTGAGTACGTGGAGCCGCAGTGGTAGGATATCACAAGGAGGCGAGATCGCACCAGCAGAGGAGCCATGGTGCGTTGCGGTTGAGAATCTAGCGTAAGAAGGAGTTACGTGTTGACCAAGGTGCGGCGATGCAATAAGGGCTGGGTTCATCGCGAGTAAGAGGAAGCTGCACATCACAGAGATAGAAATCTCACAGGCTAGAAGAGCTTCGAGACACCCAGGCTGCCACAGAACCTGGTCAAAGACACTTGAGTCTTTGGCCAACCCATTAGAATCACTTCGGGTGAGACTTCAGGCCGCCCTGCGGTCTGTCGCCGAAAGGGCTAGTGAGCTAGGGGTGTTGTTGGTTAAATACAGTAAACCCAGGTCTGCCCATGCAAATCAACACCACGAATATTGTTGTGTTATTTTTTAAAGAAGTTGTAAGGTTGCATGGATTTTTAAAGAGTATTATTTCAGACAAAGATACTAAGTTCGTGGGTCATTTCTTGATGACCTTCTGGAAGAAGTTAGATACCAAATTGTATTTTATTTATGCATATCATTTGTAGACTGACAGGTAGACAAAGGTTGTGAACAAAATTCTAGCAAATTTGTTCCAACGTTTAGCATATCACCGACCTAAGCAATGGGAAAATGTGTTTGAACAAGCAGAGTTCACATATAACAACTCAGTGAATCGATCAATGAGGTTGATTCCATTCCAAGTAGTACAAGGGATGAGCCCACATGGAGTGGTTGAATTAGTAGAACTACCAACAGAGATGCAGAAAAGTGCAGAGGTTGAATCATTCACAGAGCACATGAAGGACATGCATGACCAGGTCAAGAAACAACTAGAAAAGATAAATGCAACACATACAAGCTGAGAGAAGACCAACAGAGACCACTGAAATCATTTGCAATGGGTGATTTAGTTTATGTACACCTTAGGAAGGAAAGGTTCCCCATAGGAACATATAATAAATTAAAGTTCAAGAAATTTGGTCCTTGCAGGGTTCTTAAGAAAATATTTGATCATGCTTATATATTGGAGCTACCAGAGGAGTTGAACATTTCATTTATGTTCAATATCTCTAATTTATAAAAATATGAAGAAGGATCGACAAGTGGCGAAGAACCAGCTATCAACAGGAAAGAGAAGATGTTGAGTCGACAAGAAGAATAAATTGCAGAAGTTATGGAGGAACATGTCATGGGTTGGACACAAAGAACTAAGAGGAAATAATAACTAGTTTTATGGGAATGAAAAGGAATTGAGGAGGTGACATGGATTTCCGAATACGAATTTATCTGACTGACAGAGCACTGAGGTTTCTTGCAACCTAGGGGGCATGATGCAGGAGCATCCCAACCCCCAACGAGTATAGTCGAAGACGAAAAAGTTGAATGACCGAAAGAAGAAGAAATCCATCAAGGCATAGGCAAGTCAAAAAAGGTGAACTGACGAGTAAGTGTCAAAGAAAATCAGTTGGATGGTAGGCCAACGAGAAGGCAAAGCAAGATAGAAAATAGTCGGGGTCGACAAAGCAGTTAATCGACAACTTATAGATGTTGCAATCGATGATTTTAACAGTAATAGCACCATAGTAGGGGTAGGTTCACAAATAAATGAGCAGTTATGGCAGTAGTTGAGTAGGCCAGATGTCGCAAGGAGCTTAAGCAATTGCAGGTGATATCTAGGGAAGAAGCAAACTACCAGGAATTCTTGAGGAGATTCTAGAAGAATATTTGACTGAGCCAGGAAGGCTATAAAAAGGAGATTTACAGATAGAGAAGGGGTTGGTTGTTGTTATTGTTGCAACTCTTAATACTTTAATGTTAACTGTGAATATTGTATGTAACAGTCATTTCAACTAAGTGATAGAGCATCAACTCTGAGTGTATTTGTCTATATAAACTTTGTTTCTGATATTAATAGAAGCCATAATCCTTGGCATTTCCCTATGTTGTTCTATGTGTGGGTGTTCACTTTATTTATGTTGTGTGCTTTGATCTGCACACCAGCCGACTACCCAGGTTGATAGCACTGCTCGCATCAGTTGGTATCAAATTTGTGTGACTCTAAAAGGTGAACGGTCAAGGCCATTAGCACTACAAATGGTCCTTTCTCCATGAATGGTGTATATCTCTCTTGCAATAAAAGTTACTCAAACAATCTAGGACATTCATGGTGCTTCCTTCATTAATAATACTTGAGATTTTCCATTGGTGCAAACAACTCAAACTTCCCAATAAAATTTGCTCAAGATAATTGTATCCATCTGTGGCAAAGTCTTGATTATGTTTCAAACCACATGCACGAGAATCTATATATTCCACCTGGGAATTATTTACCACCACTCATATAGATTATTTCATATGAAGCATCCTGTCATTATCACAACAAAACCATTTGGAACTACTTTAGTCCTACCACTTGTGCACTCATTCAACATTGTTGATCCCTGTCACACCCCTATCTATGTGGAACCTCATTGTCACACCTCCATCCATGTGGCATTAGGGGATCTCACCTCAATTTTTTTGCATTTATATATATGGATAAGTTTTTAAAATTCAAAAAAAATGAGGTGGGATGAATATTACACTTGGTATATTTCCATCCATAGGTTTCCAACCTGAATTTACATATGGAATATTCCTTAAACTATAGAAATTTTTATCAACTAACAAAAATAGTAATATTTGTCATTGATTAGAATTCTTACATGAATTTTTCAAAATTGAATTTCCAATTCACGAATTTTTCATTACCATATCTCATGTGAAATCCACTGCTAGCTACAAAAATAACATCTGGGCATTTGACGCCACGAATTTATTCAATACATTCGAACAAATAGTTAGTATGAAAAATGTTGAAATATTTAAAAAAATCTTTTTCTACCTTCCATGTTCATCCTAATTAATTAAACAATTGTTTGGTCTTTAGATTAGTGTCTAGAAGTAAACAATGAGAGGATACATCACCATTTTCCCAAAAAAATTCTCATGTAGATTTTGTCAAAAACTTCATGTGAAAAAATGAATTATTCCAAAAGTACTTAGTTTGGGTCCATGTAGTCTCAACAGCACTACAACCTAGAGCTCTAATACTACGTAATGTAACTCGGAAGCCTCTTTCCACTATGGATACCATAAGGTACCCAAATTTATGTATAAATTATGCTCCTAATACCAATTTCGAATTTCCATTCCAATGACTAGTAATTCCATTAATTCTATAGTGGAAGTATACACATATAACTATCAATTATCAAAAATATTCATTCTATTATGCAATTATTCCTACCATGAATTCATTCAAACCATGCTCAATAATTAATTCACATAAACAATCGAATGACAATAATTGAAACAATAACATAATAGAAATAAAATGCATTCATTCATACACCATATAGACACTTATATTTTGAATGTCCTCCAACCACTTGCAAGTCAAGGAGATTCCTACCAACCATAAGCACTCTATCAAGCATGATATTTCTTTGATAAATGCCAACCCTAAGATGGGACTACCATTCCACGAGGGAAAATTTCCAAATTTTTAACTTAATCACAGTCACATTACCCATAGGTTCTCAACACAACCCAAAGGTCCAAAAACACCCTCCATAATAATCCCAACCCTTGCACTCATTCCCCATCAACCTGCACAACATAAGGGATGGTACCTCCTTCTATGTTTTGTAGTCCCTTAGGCTATCCCCATCCCCTTCCAGTTCTCTAGTACAGGCTAGCCAAGAAGTTTCTATGTCAAAATACCAAGTTGTTTAGTTGCAAGATAAAACTCTCTCACATGGGCACCAATCCCATCCACAGTAGTTTATTAAAGTACTTTGTGTGAGAAGGTATGGAAACCAGCTTTCCCTTTGGCTTACCAACTAAAACTACCATATTATGGATGATCTTCTTTGTTGAATGATGGAATTAATGATGATTGAATGAGTTTCTAAAAGGATATATGCATAACTATGGATTCACAAGTGTCCTCCCCATAAGTGACCACTTTTCTCCCTTTTAATCTCACTTCATATAATTAACCCCATAATTCATTAAATTTATACTCAAACTAATGTTAAAGGACTTTTTTTTAAAGGTTATTGAAGGATAAGGAAATTATCTAGGGTAATTACCCCTTATCCCCTATCATTTCCCCCACTTGTGAAATCATATTCCCCCATACCTTCTTCATCCTTCTCCACTTGCAACTATCATGGAATTTTACATTAACAAGTATACACGCCATTTACAATATCCATGGTCTCCTAGACCATAAAGTATGGCATCTAGCCTTTCTTTCATTACATAGATATTCACATATTTGGGCCAAAAACAAGGTGTCACACACATCTTGTGGAAGGGTCATCCATCCCTTACTCAATAATTTCTTCCACGTAGAGAGGATCTTGGGTAAGTTTTTCCCACCCTTCATCAAACATAGTATTGACATGAAGAGGGGGCATATATAAGGGTTAATTTAACCTTCCTCAAGGATTTTATTCAAATTTTGATATATCCAATGAAATGGACAACCAACCCTTCCTTAAGGATGTTATTCATGTGTAGACATATCAATAGGAATGTTTGGATAACCATCACACTAGCATTTCAATCTCATCTTATGGATGATAGAGAATGGGTTCATTCCTTCAACATTCTATTATCATGGATGGGATGCATTGAAAAATGATTTTCGATCCTTTATTGAGAAAAATATTATCCTCTATTATATCACATGAAGGAGCCATTTAGGGGATCATATTCTTCGGCAATGGCTTACTAAACTCTTACTATTTGTGTTTTCATTGTGGGCAATTACCAACGACGGTTGCTTGGCTTTTCTTTAAGCGTAGCATTCTCATCGAGAAAGATCCATGGAAAGGGTCATCCAACCCTTCATCGAGCATTTTATTGACATTAGGTAGGATCCTAGGAAAAGGTTGGTATACCTTTAAGAAATGTAGTATGCATGTTGATGGGGAGCCATGGGAACCATTACCCAACTGTTACTTGATCATATTATTTTTATCATGGGAGAACATAGTCTCAAGGAATTGTTGATTGAACCTTCATCTAACATTTTATTATAATATTAGGTGAGCCTAGGTAAGGATTGGTTGACCCTCTCTTAGGCATAGAATTCATGTCATGAACGATACCATGGAAGGGTTGGACAACTATTTCTAAATTGTGGAAATCATGTTGAGGTGGATCGTGAAGAAGGGATGGTTGAAACTTATTTTATAATAGAATTTATGTCATGTGGGAGCATGGGAAGGTGTTCATTGACTCTTTTTCAAACATAGATATGTCATAGATGGAAAGCTAGGGAAGGGTTGTTATCATCTAGACTTCACAAACATATGACATTTGGACAATTAATACAAAACGAAATCATTGACATATAACATGCAACTCACAAGGTTTCTTCATTAGAAAAAACATGTAAATTGTGAAGCAAATCAATGATTCAAAAATTCAGACTTAGGTGAAACCTCATGGGTCTGTAAGAGGAAACCCATGCAACATCGCATGGAAAATCCTTGTAAACCTACACATATGTAACAATACACAAACAATTAAATTCTACAGTGAAATCAAGGTTGTGTAGACACATTTTTGGCTCTAATGAATTCAAATTGACCTTCTTGACGTGCTTGGGAATTCAATAGACTTGTACTTCTACCTTGAGCGACTTGATGAGATAGAGTATTCACATGAAGAACTAGTTCTTTTTTGACAACCATTTGGCCTATAAAATCAAGCCATGAGCATGAATTTCATAAGAAGAAATCAAGGGCAAAGTTGTGATGCAAGAATCAATTTGAGAGAATCATCTTTCATCCTCATTCTCAATGTTTATTGGCATTTCAAACTCGCTTAGATTCTTCCTTAAGAATCAAGTATTTTCCCTTCATCATTCCAAGTTAGTTAACAAGAAAAATGAGAGAGATCAAAAGACCCTCCCAAAGGGACTGTTGGCTACCATTTACAAGCAACATTCTCCTAGGTGACACCATAGCATTCAAGCTTTTCCATTGGACATAAACATTTGGTTGAATCTCATCTCCTTATTTTGTTTTTATGTCATTTATGCAAACTTTTATATCCCAGGGGTAGTCTTTATACGTGTTGTTATTCATTAAAGATATTTAGCATTGTTTGTTGCACTAGCTAACCATCCATTCAACCTATTTCCTTGCTTGTGACCTAGAAGGGAAGCACAAATTTCCCACCCTTGGGACATTTTTCTCACAATTGGACTCCATTTTGTGTTTGTTTCACATATTGAGGTTGTATTTTTGTTTATTAACTGATTTGGGGATTTTGTGGGAACATAATCTTGATGTTCATATCCTAACCAATAAATTTTACAGTTTGAAGTTTAAGTTTTCTTTATTTCTCAAGCTGAATGGATCTCATCATTTGTTCTACATGAAACGGTGTAGAACAACTACACTACCATGTGACTTATCTTTGTTTCCACCCAAATAGATCTCCCATGTGGGCATTGTAACCTCTACCCCACACCCTAGTGTGGTTTAAGAGTGATATTCCTCACATTTAAATTTGTGTGATGGGTTAAATCTTAATCCACATTTTAGTGCGACTAAGAGGCCACAAACCATTGTGATTTGGTCTATTTTTTGTTTTTCAATTTTCCATAATTAACAATTGTTGTCTCATGGTTTTTCACACTACTTAAGGAATTAAAATTAGTCACATTCTGTTTTTAATTTCATAGGAATTCAAATCATTTAATTTAAGTATGGGTCAAAGCTACATTTTACAACTTTATTTCTATTACGGATTAAGATCGAAAGTCCCCAACAACCTCTTAGCTTACACCAGAATAGATTTTCATAATATTCATTTCTTTCATGTTGTAAGAAATTATTAGTTTAGGCATATGAGTTAACTTGCAATAGTTTACACTTTATTTTCTTGCATATTTCTTTATTTTTAAGCAAATTAGGTCAAATACACTCTTCACTCCAATGAGGGACCTAAAAACCCTTGGAATCCTGGTATGCTCTTTGCCTTGTGCACATAAAGTGATCATGGTGAATCAGAAAAGAACACAAGAGTGAAATACCTTCATTTCCAATTTGCTTGGGAATAATTCTTTTTTTCAAAACAGTAACACATGAAGAATTCATTAAAGAGTAGTAACAAACCACATTTGTTCATATCTCTTTTCTTTACTTTATTATAAATTATTTTGCAAAACATTTACTTCAAGCTATTTCAATCGCACATGTGTTTTTCCACTTCAATCAAACACTAAGGGACATAAAGACTGTTCTCATCCTAGTATGTTCTTCATATTGCACTCATAAGGAGACCTTGATGAATCAATAAAGTTGAGAAGTTTGAAATCCCTCCCTTGTCACGCCTATATTCAAATGGAACCCTTTAAAATCATCTCACGACTTAAACCAAGGTAATTTCCTCTACCAAGAGGTCTCAAAACAATTTATAGTTTAAGTGACAATTGTTTGTCTAGGAATCCAAACAATTCCTCTCAATATTTTTCATATGAAACACTACTAGTTGTTGACTTTTAGGGGAGTTTCAAATCCTGCTATAGCAATTGTGATCAAATATGGATAAGGATGTGTGGTACCCAAAGATGGTAAATCTAAGGTCAAGTTATTTTTTTTCCACATTGATCCGCCCAACTCTTTGTGGAGATGACACTTAACCATTCAAGTTTGAACCTCTTATCCACACTTGACACAGGTATCTTAGTGGAAAAACACTAGGATATTTTCACCTAGTAGAATTTGTTGAATGCATCTTCACTTGAGTTAGAATTTCTTGGATATTTGAAATGTTTTAATTCCTTCTAGAACATATTCCCAATACCTATAATTATAATTGATTCATTCATACCTTCATTAGCCGTCTTTTATGGGTTAATAACCATCTAACAAGAGAGCTATTGGAAAGCCTAGTTACTGTTTTCAAAAAAAGAATGATAATTCAATTAGGATCATACAATTGTTTTTTAAAGTTACAAAGAACCTTGTGCAATCAAGAATGCCTACTTGAAAATCCACATTAATGTTCCTTTGACGGACACTCTAACACATTTTTTACATATGTTATATGTTCCATCGTATTGTTGCATTTATTGATTTTCAGTTAGTTCCCATTTGCATTTTTTTCCTCAAATATAGCATCATAGTGGACCTACCACATTCTTGACCTTATTTGATACTTCAAATCCATCCTCCCATCAGAGAGGGATTTCTTTCTACACCTCCCCATTGTCCTCAATGCAAGAGACCACCAATCAACACACACACACACACACACACTCACATGTGGCAGTGATTGGATATTTTAAGCTTGGACATACCTTGCTCAACACTCCTCCTCACACACCAATTGTGATCCCTCACATGTCAAGTAGAGGTAACCCCCACCCCTTACAATGGAAAATCCTTCTCCAACCAGTTTACCATTCATGTATATTTAAAATATACTTTATTAATACCATCCTAGATCCATATAAATTATGGATCTACCATGCGCCGAGAGGGATCAAATACCTCAAGGTGCAAGCCTTTTTTATTGTCAATCTCTTGTGTTAAATAGGCTTTCACCTTGAGGCATTTGATCCCGCTCGACGCATGGTAGATCCGGAATTTATATGGATCTAGGGTGGTTGCAGTCTGGGGTGGTCACATTGAATTTGTAGATGATTATGATCTTTATCTATATGAAGTATGCACATCTCCTTAGCATGTACACCTTTCATTGATTCATTATGAGATGACATTAAAATTTTATCCCTGAAACAAACAGTTGAATCAATGGTATTAATAGAAGAAAACAAAATTCACTGTAACTTAAACCTAATATCATCGAGTGAAATCACTATTATCAAAAAAAGAAACACATAAATCAATGCAACAAATGTTGTATGCATTGTAATTAAAACCCTATTTTTTAGAAATGTCACTAAAATTAATGCATCTACCATGATTTATTTGAAGAAATGTCACTGAAATTATTGCAACTACCATGTTCTATGTAAAGAAATGTCACTTAAATTAATGCAGCTCATTTAGATGGATCTATTTGAACAAATGTCACTAAAATTTATAAAATTACCCTGATATATCTGAAGTAATGTGACTAAAACTATTACAGCCACTATGTTCTATTTGAAGAAATGTGACTGAAATTAATGCAACCACCATGACTTGTTTGAAGAAACTTGACTGAAATGTAACCATCATTATATATCTGAACAAATGTCACTAAATTTAATGCAACCACCATGATCTATTTGAAGAAATGTAATTGAAATTATTGCAACCACCACCACCACCACCATGACCTATTTGAAGATTTGACATTGAAATTAATGCAATTACCATGATCCATTTGAAGAAATGTCACTAAAATTATTATAACCACCATGTTCTATTTGAAGAAAGTCAATTAATTTAAAGCAACCACCATGATCTATCTAAAAAAATGTGACTGAAATTAATGCAACCACCATGAATTGTCTAAACAAACGTGACTGAAATTAATGCAACCACTGTGATCTATCTAAAGAAATGTCATTGAATTTAATGCAACCACAATGATCTATATACCATAACTATGTAACATTATTATTACATTGTTTTAACTAACATTATTACAACATCTTCACATTCTAGTTACATGTCGGTTGAATTGTTTTTTTTTTAATTTATTTCGTTATGCTACATGTAACATGAAAAACATGACAACATCTTCACATTCTGGTTACATGTCAGCTGATTTTTTTTATTAAATTTATTTTGTTATGCTACATGTAACGTGACAATGGTGACATCTCCTCCATACTGGATATATGTCAGCTTAATTGTTTTTTTCAACTATTTATTTTGTTATGCTACATGTAACGTGAGAATTGTGACAACATCTCCTCCATACTGGTTATATGTCGGATTAATTGTTTTTTTTAATTATTTATTTCGTTATGCTACATGTAACGTGACAATTGTGACAACATCTCCTCCATACTCGTTATATGTCGGCTTAATTTTTTTTTTAATATTATTTATTTCATTATGCTACATGTGACCATTGTGACAACATATCCTCCATACCGGTTATATGTTGACTTAATTTTTTAATTTGTTATCTATTTCATTATACTACATGTGAAGTGACAAACGTGACAACATCCCCCATATTGGGTTGTAGAAGTGCCTCTCAGTGCAATTTATTTCGTTATGCTACATGTAACATGACAATTGTGAAAACGTATCCTCCATATTCGTTATATGTCAGATTAATTTTTTTTTAATTATTTATTTCATTATGCTACATGTAATGTGACAATTGTGACAACATCTCCTCCATAATGGTTATATTCCGGCTTAATTTTTTTTTCGTTATGCTACATGTAACATGACAATTGTGACAACATCTCCTCCATACCGGTTATATGTTAGCTTAATTTTTTATTATTATTTATTTCATTATGCTACATGTAATGTGACAAACATGACAACATCCCCCATATTGGCATATTGGGTTGTAGAAGCGCCTCTCAACGCATTAATATAATTAATGACCCTATCCAACATGAACCAGTGTCACCTAACATGTTATTTAACCTACCCTTGTACAGTCCAAAGTTTGAAGGAAAACAAGGGGACACCATAGCCAATCTTATGATGTCATTTTACCTATTGTGTTTGTCCAATAGCATAGTCAAAGAAACCATTCATATTATACTATTTTAGAGAAAACTCACAAGGACATCAAATAAATGGTGTTTCAATCTGTCAATAGGTACACATGCCACTTTCAAGTCCATAGCTATGTGTTTCTTAACCTATTTTCAGATCCCATTCCTCCATGACCTTGGTTTGGAGATTATTTTAGAATTTTGCCAAAAGACATCTATGCACATATCCAACCAAATTCATAAATGGTGACAACAACACACATTGTGTAAAATCAAAATCAAACCCAATTTCTTATTCGATTGGTTCCTTAAGTCTCTCCTACCCATGATCACCAACGACATCATGACCACCATGCCTAAAACTGAAAATGAGTCCATCCCCAAAGTCTAACATTTTGATTTGATATACACCCAGTTAGGGTAACTATATACACTCATACATGATGCCCCTTGTCATCTATCATTAGATGCATGACAACAAGACCTTGTCATTAGTGTCCCTTTTAGTTTCTTGCTTGGCTTCCATTTATGAAAAGTCATCATTGTTTCATGGTATGGCACTAAAGTCGGTGTTATTTCCTACATCATGTTTAGCCCCAAGTTTAGCTCTGGGTTTAGTACCAAATTTAGCACCATATTTAGAGCCAGGTTTAGCACCAAGTTTAGATTTAGTGTCATATTTAGCGCCAAGTTTGGTGTCAGGTTTCCTGAGTGACTAAGTAAAAGGGAGGGAACTTTTTAAAAAATCTAAGTAATATAAAAGGTTAAAATAAAGCCACTTGTCTCAATCCTTATGAGTTGGAGGGAATTTCATCTATTTTAATTAAAAACCTTAATTTTCCCTGATAAAATCCCCTCGAGACCTACTCTTTCATTATTTTGTCATTTCCTCTCTTTATTTGTTCTCTTCTCCACCCTTCACCTTTCTTCCATAAGGTTTCCTCTATTAGGGTTTCATCCCCATAAAGGATAGGGTTTTGGTTTCATGGAGGAATCTGCATGAGGAAGATAATGGATTCTTCTTTCCTTTTCTTCCATCCTTCCTCTTTCTTTCCTTTATTGCTTTACTAATGTTTATTGATGTTTTGTTGTTTCAGTTTTAGGGTTTCATGTATGGTGGAGAATATTTCATAAAAGAAATTCCATAATGAAAGTAATGACTTCTCCATTCCCTTCTCCTCCTTCCTTTCGATTTTATTTTTATTTCAATTTAGTTATTTTCTAATGTTTATTGTTATTTTGTTGTTGCAAATTTTGGGTTGCATGCATGGAGGCTAGTATTTCATGGTGGAACCTCCAAAATAAAGGTAATGGATTATGCCTTCCCTTCTCATTTTTCGTTCCCCTTTTACTTTGTATTTTTTATTGATTTTCTAGTCTTTATTGTGTTTTGTTGTTGCTAGTTTAATGGAGAAAGAAGAAAAAAATGAAAGTTTTGGGGTTTTCTCTAATACATAGATCTAATTCATGGGAATGGTTTAAGGAATACCCTTGCATTAATCTAAGGAGATCTAAGTTCAAATCCTTCCTCCAATCTATCTATTATTACTTTTCCATTTGTATTAACTTGTTTGCATGCATAGGTTAGGTTATTTCAATTCAAATATTCACTTTTGAAAGGTATATTTTTGTGAGAAAGTAACCAATTAGAGTTATATACTTTTGGAAAGTGACCTAGGTTTAAATCCCATCATTACCCTAACATTTTCCATTTCTATTTTTGTTTTTATGAATTTCCATTTAAGTTTTCGTAAGCTCTAATTTGCACTAGGTTAGTTTAGTTTCAATTCAAAATTGCACTTTTAATCAATTTTTTATATGGGAATCTAGCTCAAGTAGAGATATTTCCTCTTGGAAAGTAATCTAGGTTCAAACCCCAACATTTCCTTACCATTTTTTTTTATTTTTTTCAATTTTTACCTTTTTTGTTTCTATTTCCATAAATTTAATTTACAAACACTTGGCACTATATCAAGCACTAGCACTAAAATAGGTGTTGATCTTGGTGTTAATCCTAGTGGTAAATCTAACACTAATTTCAATCCTTAAAAATGTAGTTTCATGCAAGGTTTAGCGCTAGATATTCCAACTCAATTGGAAAAAAAATACACCAAAAAAGGATTCTAAATTATGTGTTAATTGTATGTCGTGTTGTGGTTATGAAACCACCCCCAGCGTGTCACACACTGCTGATGGAATCATTGGGGTTATTTCCCATAAGGGGAACACCCCTTACCCATGTGAGGATTTTACACCAAACTTGTCACATGGTGATCCTCCTCCATCTTCGACTACCAATATTACACAAAGGTGAACCAATCTACCTTTGGGCCCAATGACATATGGACCATACAGCCCAACTTTTCCCAACTTAGGGGCATAACCACTTATTGTGCACCCCACACCAATGGAACCTTATGCACCTACCTCAACTTCATATGGGACACCTAATCCTTATGGATTCATACCCCCGTAAAACATGTACTTCTCATGTCCTAGACCTTATGGTTCTCACCTCAGTAGCACATGTTGGGATGAATTTTTTTCAGCCTTATCTTGTTCAATAGGTTCAACAACTTGAATAATTAAGTGAACTAAACACCCCTTCTCTAATCAAAGATTTATTTCTCACCAATAAAAATCTCATCCACCAACTAACCATCCCCCAATAAGAGAGGATTCCTTCCATACCATCTAAATGAATTTTGTGGACATTCATCTTCATACGCATAATCAAGCCTATGTCACCCTAAAAAACACACCCATGGGGCATGAGGATGCCCCATCTTCCACCCATGAATATTTACAAATTATATGTCCTAGTAGTGACCCTATCCTTGGGATACCAATGTCACCACTATAGCGTACTTCTCAAAATCCTCATATGAGAGCGGCACACAATTATAACATTGTATATGATTTGTCCTAGGCATGTTCCACTATATACACACTTGAGGTTCTCTAGTCCTACCCTTCTCAAAAGAAGGCTCTATTAATAACACTAGTAAACATTGATCCTTCATATTTTCAACTTGTGACTTTCAATCCCCATAGTGGTCAACCTTAACTGCCATCATCGATTCCTTCCAAATACTTGTCACAATAAAAAAAACACCATCATTAATTGATGCATTTTCAATGAAGGTGCATCCACTTGTGTCATGTTGTTAACGCTTAAGTTTCACACACATGTGACATTTTAGCAAATATTGAAGTAAGGCATCATCAAAATATAGAATGCATCTCACTAAATACATCCTCATCAAATCTAGAAAGTAGTATGAGTCCATAAATTCCAAAAAGTAGTCAAAAGAAGAGTTCACACGATCAAATCCATGTTCACCTACATTATTGCATGAGTTATCAGTTATGTTCCCACACATGCCTAGCGTGGATTTTCCTTCGAGATATACATGACTATACAAATGGCAAGCTCTAAACCACCCCTGACGCATTGAAGGCCCATGAAAGATCCCCCACCAACAAAATTCGAAATTGAATCTTTACACACTTGGAAGCATTGAATATCCCACCTTGTGTACTTTGGAGCTAGTTCATGATGTGGAGGTGTTCACATGTGGATCTAGATGTTTCCTGGCCACCTCTTGGCCTATAAAAGGAATCCATGGGAATGAATATAAGAAGGGAGAATTAGTGCAATTTTATGCTATTAGAATTGTGTTGAGACTTCCTCCTAGTCCACCTATTGGAATTCCCTAAGCTCCCTTGCCACCTTCCTCCAAGGGGAAAGTGTTTCTCCCATTGTTGCAGCCTTCCTCAAGGATAAACATATTCATTATTTTAGCTTAGTTTAGGTTTGTTGAAGTTGTTGACGCTTGTGAGCTCTTCTTATACCTAACCAACAACTACTTTTGTTCCTTTGGTTATAAGTTCCAAGGATAACAGAGAAGATTTTTCACCCTTACGTCATTTTTCCCTCAACAGTATTTATGGTGACTCCACTTCATTTTTCTTCATTTCTCGTTAACTAGTTGTTATCTGCTAAATAGCTCATTATGGGTTCTTGTGTTGTGCAAAAGATCAAGTTTATACCTTCCTTCCTAGAAATCGACCTCCTCTTGGCCGAGATTGTTGTTTACATAGTAGCATAGATCTTGGTGCCTCGTGCACTCTACCTGTGTATATTTTCATTCGACGATCACACTGACAACATAGTTTATTGCACCTTGTCCAACATGGTAACTTGCTAACTTATGCAACCTTGTTGTGTTGAAACCATGCTATAACACATCTATATTTCAAATACCCACACTACTATTTTATATTTTTATTTTTATCTTATTTGCACAAATCTTGTAGTCCCAGTGACTTCTCACGAATGAACCAGAATCAAAATAACTTGCAATAGTTATATTTTCTTCTAATAGTTGGCTCACTTATCCCAAGTTTAGGAATTAAAGGGGTATTCCCTCGAAAATTACTTAGTTAAAATACTTTGGGGCTTTCAACAAGCCTCATAGTCATCATTAGTGTTCAATACATCATGTTTTCCATTTCATATAAGTTGTAGTATGTACATCTTATGTTATTTTCTTACTCCTCATGTTTTAGGAAAAGTGGTGTAGCTAACTTTGGTACGCAAGCAAAGACCTAAAGACTCTAAAAATATCTAGAAGTATGATCTTCACCTCACACTTCTTGTGAACCTTGTGAATCATAAAAGAGGGAGAAGTGTGAAATACCTCCATTGCACACTTTCTATTTCATAAGCATTGTTTATTAAATTGTTAGTTGCAAGCACCTTTAGTATCTTTTTGAGTTGAAATTCAAACCACATATGTATTTGCTTTGAGATCTTTAGATAATTGCAACAATCAATTTCATTTTCTTATTACCCACGTGTGTCTCCACTAGCACACACTAATTGACCTAAAGGCTCTCTTGCTTTGATTATGGTCTCCACTTCGCACCTTGTGTGACCTTGATGGATTAGAAAGAAGTAGGATTATGAAATACCTCTCTTATACTCCTTAATCAAATTTGGAACCTTAAAATAATCACTCAAAATTATCAACCAACTAAATTACTCCATAGGAGGTCACAAGAAAATTTATAGTTTGGTTAGAATTGATTGGGCTACGCATCCAAATAATTCCCACCAATATTCTATACTTTGTACGAAACAATATATTGTTCACTTATAGGGTACTTTTAAATTTTGCTATCAGGAAGTGTCAAAAGAAAACCCTAATAAGTAGGCACAGAGCCAAAGAATGTGAAAGTCGAGGTATAGCTACCATGCTCCCCACAAAGAGTCACTAAATTTTTTGTAGAGAGGAAATTGTACCACTCAGGTTGAACCACTTATCCACACTTGACACGAGTATCTTAGTGGCTAAAATTAGGATATCGTCAAGGTGCAATTGTGAGTGCAATTGACTTCTGAAGTTAGATATTGCCATTGGGAAATGTTTCTATCCCTTCTAGAACATAGCCCCATCGCCTTCACTACTTACTATTTTCTACCTTCACTAGCCAACCATTGGGAGGATCCCATTACAACCAAAGGTTGTGCTTTTGGAAGGCCCATTTACATTTGAGAGGAAGGACGTTAGGTATTTAGGGAATTTACATTTATTTTATTTTTAATTACAAGTTCAAATAACTGATAATTAAAAGGAGCGTACATGTGGATCACTCGCATTAAAACAACATAGCACATATCACTCACTTTGCACCATTTTGCATCTATTGCGGTTGGCATACTTTTGCATTTGTTGAATTGTGTCTGTTCCTAGAATCACTCTCAATTGTCACACAAAAATTCCACCATTGAGGAAGAAAACCACCTAAGGAAGTCCCATAGACTGCAAGGACTTTCCCCTCTCTCAAGGGGCTTCCCATGAAGCTTGCACCTACTAGGTGACACTACATGTAACAAGCTTGACCATTCGGAAATATAACATTGGTTCTAGCATCCTCTTGTTATTGTGCTTTGCACATCTTCACTTTCTTTGTTTTATTTCATGTTACTTGTTTCTATTTTGTTTTTTTTTCTAACAAGAACTTGGAGGATCAATGTGGAGTTAACTCTTCTTCTTTAGCAACAAAATAATGGGCCTTGATAGAATCTTCCAAGGCTTTCGCCCCTTAAGTGAGAAGAGTTGCACACCACTGTGCTATTTTTCCCATGTAATACCCCGGTTTTGACCCCATGGTATTTTGATTGTACATGATGTAAATATTGTATGGAATCATGGCAAGGAGCTCAAGGCCAAGGCACTGCCATCGATTGGTGTTTTGTGTATAGGTGATCAAGGTTGATGCCTATGGTTCATTGTGCTAAGTCGGGCACAGTATATATTTTTGGATATCATGTAAATATGCAATTAATAAATACCATAGCTAGCTATGCACTACAACATGAAAGAGATGGGGGCATGATTCCACAAGGGATAGGGTGGGGAGTGAGTCAACCTATTAGAGTTACATATACATCAACATATACTGGGAGAACCTTGAACCCTCAGCTACCTTTTTGTCCTCTGTCCTCAATCATCAATTTCTTTAAGAAGTTGGTTGAGGTAGTTAATGCCTTGGGAAGAGCAAGGTATGACAGTCTGAGCAAGTCTGCGCAGACCTGCAGTCTGGGAGATCATGTTGTACCTCTGAAGAAATCCAACATGTTTTTGTGTTCCCAGTCGGTAAGGGAAGGTGGTGGAACATGGTGGTCATTCATTCCATCCCTTCGGTCATTCGATCATACTACACAGCATTTNCTGGGAGGTCATGTTGTACCTCTGAAGAAAGCCAACATGTTTTTGTGTTCCCAGTCGGTAAGGGAAGGTGGTGGAACATGGTGGTCATTCATTCCATCCCTTCGGTCATTCGATCATACTACACAGCATTTTCTGTTCATTCGCGTTATGCGTTCATCCTACTTGCAGAACCGTGTTTTGTTTCGGGTTGTTCACCTGTTGTTTACCATCCTTAGTTGTGCAGAGGCTTAGTGATTCCCTTTGTTTTGTTGAATGAATGAACAGTAGATATCGCTTGATTTTANACGGTGTTTTGTTCCGGGTTGTTCACCTGTTGTTTACCATCCTTAGTTGTGCAGAGGCTTAGTGATTCCCTTTGTTTTGTTGAATGAATGAACAGTAGATATCGCTTGATTTTATGAGAAAGAGTGGTCATCCGTGGTTTTCCCCAATGTTGTTGCACAATGGTCTCCTTTGTCACTGAGTGAGTGGAAGTCGGTTTTGTTGTGTTGACATTGTGGTTTGTTGTGTTGTGCACCTTGGTTTGGGTCTGAAATATATATAATTATTAGGAGTGGAAGAGATGAGGAATAAGCTTGATAANAGTGGCAGTCGGTTTTGTTGTGTTGACATTGTGGTTTGTTGTGTTGTGCACCTTGGTTTGGGTCTGAAATATATATAATTATTAGGAGTGGAAGAGATGAGGAATAAGCTTGATAAACTTAGTGTGGAACCTCACAATAAGATAAGAGTGGACGGTAAATATACTATGCACATCCTGAAGAGCACTAGAAGGGAAGGTATAGCCCAAGGGACTGTGGAGCGGAGAAGGGGATACTTCCTTGTGTTGGTTGTGTAGGCAACGTGGATGCCAGGCCAGACATATCTTGTAGAGGTGTCCTTAGNGTATATCCCAAGGGACTGTGGAGCGGAGAAGGGGATACTTCCTTGTGTTGGTTGTGTAGGCAACGTGGATGCCAGGCCAGACATATCTTGTAG
Source organism: Pseudotsuga menziesii (assembly GCA_001517045.1). Classification (NCBI taxonomy): domain Eukaryota; kingdom Viridiplantae; phylum Streptophyta; class Pinopsida; order Pinales; family Pinaceae; genus Pseudotsuga; species Pseudotsuga menziesii. Next base: position 771,469 of record LPNX010398360.1, read on the forward strand.
AGGTGTCCTTAGCTCTGTATAAGAGCTCGCTGGATGAGAATTCTACCTTTCCACTGCCTTAGAATCCTGATAAACCCAAGTTGAGGATGGCTTCGCTGGAAGCCTGATAAACCCATCTATTGGCTTGGATGTGTCTTGTTGTGTTTGTACTTGTGAGTAATCCTCGGCTGGATAGCCTGATAAACCCAACTTGAATGATGGCTTGGCTAATCGCTTGATAAACCCATCTGTTGGCTTGGCCGGTCCTTAAACTGATTGTTGGCTTTCCTGTGAACAGTTTGGTAAAACCATCAGTGTTTGGCTTGTAAGCCTGCAACCTGATAAACCCAACTTGGTGTTGGCTTGGCTGGACAATCTGATAAACCCAACTATGAGATGGCTTGGTCGTGTATCCTATGAACCCATCTATTGGCTTGATTGCGTGTTTTGATCTAGCTCTGTGTGAGTCTGCAGTTCCCTAGTTCCTTGTGGAAATAATGCCCAGCTCGGGGGTGGCAGTGGTGTTGAGATATTAATGAGCACACTGGCCTATGGTTGGGTGGAAAATTGCAGCGACATAGCTAGTTGCAGGACAACTTAATCATCAAGATAAGTATCTTTGTTATGTTTGTTTATGTAATGTATTTGCTTATGAATTGTTATGTTGTCTTGAATGCTTATTGATGGTTAAGTAGAAGTTTACTTCTATTATGCTTGCCTGCATTTTACTTATGTACATGGCTTGTGTTTTTGCATTGCATTTGCCCAATTTCCTGGAGGCTAGAATCCAATTATAGGGTAAAAAATGCAGCTAAGGTAAGAACTGTTAAGTTTCCACCCCTTAGAATCTGCCTTCGGAAGGCTGGAAGCGAAAAGGGCAGTTGAAAACAAGGCAGAGTGTGTGTTTTCCGATTCCAAAGTTTGAGGGTGAAAGGCGAAAGACAAAAGCACAGAATAATTCTAAGGTGACAAATATAACTTTCCGATTTTTGAGTTTCGAGGTCAGAAAGGTAGAAAGTGGATGTCGGAAATACAGGCAAGGTTAAGGTCAAAAGTTGTTTTTCCCAGTTTTTGAGGTCTATAGCGGAGGTGGAAGCTAGAAGTCGAAAGGCAGAAAGTGGTTGAAGTATTTTCGTCGTTTGTTGCTTTCCCGATTTCTAAGTTCTGCGGCGAAGGCAGAAATTGGATGAAGTATTTCCATCATTTGTTGCTTTCCTGATTTTCGCAGCGGAGGCAGAACATGGAAGTCAGAAGGAAGAAAGTGGATGAAGTATTTTCGTTGTTTGTTGCTTTCCCGATTTCCGAGTTCTGCAGCGAAGGTGGAAGGTGGAAAGTGGATGAGTATTTTTTTCCATTTTTTGTGTTCCCGATTTCCGATTTCTGAGGGTGGAAGGCTGAAAGTGGAAGTGCGAAAGGCGAAAGAGTCATTAAGTATTCCCATCACACACTCTATTTCCGACTTCTGATTTCCGAGGTAGGAAAGCGGAATTACAGAAGGCGGAAGAGAGTTTAAGTATTCTCCGTCAAATTTTATGTTTTCGATTTCCGACTTCTGAGGTAGGAAGGGCGGAAAGTGAAAGTGCAGAACATGGACTGCGAAAGGACAGGTCCATTGATAAAATGATCATTCTAGTCATAGAAGGGATCTGTCAAGGGTAGAACGATTGTTACAGTGGTTTCTAAACCTGAGAATGAAGGTTGAAGTGTGCTAACACCCATGCCCTATGTTTCGAAGGAGAACAAAGGTCCTTACAACAAAAATTTTGAATTATCTGCATTATGGGGTATGGGGATGTTACATTGTGGTATCAAAGCTGTGGGTTGCAACATTGGGCCTAGATGGGCCAGAATGAGTAGTTAAAAGAGATAAGAGTACCCTATGATACCAACATTATAGTACACTACATTGTGGTATCAGAGTTGTTAGTTGCAGCACTAGGGCCTAAATGGGCCAAGTTGAACAGTTAACAAGACTAATGGTTGAAACATTGGTCCTAGATGGGCCAGGTGACAGTAAGTAAATGGTTTTTAATTTTGAAAATGCTATGCAGCTAGCAATTGATGTTGTTAATCATCAATATTTTGCAAAGTCATAGTGCAAATTGAAAAAGTTGGTTTTTGGCTCAACCATGAGAACCTACAACATGTATGATAAACGAAATCCCTATGAGCACAAGGAAGATGCTATCGGGGAAAACGCCCAAGTTGGAGATGCTAATACAGAGTCTAATGGGATAATATTTCAAGATACTCCCCCAGATATTGCAGCCACCATGAGAATCCTGATTAAAGCTCGGGAAGAGCATAATCAGCTGAATGCAGCCATGCTACAGAGTCTAACACACATCCAAAGGCGGATGAGCTTTGGGTGTCATACAAAAAAACCAAAAGGTAGTAAGAGCAGTGCCAAAAGGAGAAAGAGATCTTCTAGTGGGTCATCCGACTCTGAAGGTTCTACTAGAGGTTCAAGCTCTTCATCTCACAAAGATAAGAGAAAGAGGCGCTACAAGAACAACTCGCATGATGAGTTTAAAATGCAAGACCTCCTACCTTTAATGGTGAAGTAAAGACTGGTCAAGAAGTTGAATGAAAGGAATATCAAGTGGAAATAGTTCAAGAAGTATTTCCAACAGAAGTAGCTCTCTGATAGGTACTATGATGACAAGATTAAGGAATTCCATGAGCTGAGATTGGGAAAGCAAACCATGGAAGAGTATGTCAATAAGTTCTTAGAACTGTTAAGGTATGTCAGGTATATCAGGGATGACAAAGTGAAAATCCAGTGTTTTCTGAGTGGGCTACCACAAGCCTACAAAGACAGAATTGAGTTTTATGAACCGGGAACTTTGGAAGAAGCAATAAGGAGGGATAAGTACTTCTATGAGCAAAGAAAGGGAAAACTTGATATCCATAAGGTTTGGAAGGACAAAAAGAATGAAAAGTTTCATCAGAGGAAGAAAGGTTTCAAACCTTCTCACTTCAGAAATCAGCAGAGGCAACCATCACAAGCTGTGAATCAGCCAACCAGAGTGACGGGGGAAAATCCAAGAGATCCACAACAGAATAGAGAACCTCTCCAATGTTGGAAATGTGGAGGACCCCACATGTGCAGGAATTGTCCACTTGAGGATGGGTTTGTAAGGAAAGCTCATAACATTTAAGAAGCTGAAACAGTGGGTCAATTTGTAAGGACTACCCCTAGGATTTATGCAGCACTGGAGGACCTCCAGGAAGATCATCAGTCAACAGTGACTGAAGTTGCAGGTAATATTGCTGAGCAATATATTTCTATTTTAACTGACCCCGGATCTACTCACGGTTATACTACTCCTAGAGTAGTTGAGATTTGTGCTTTTAAGAAGTTAAAGCATAGCAAATCATGGTTAGTTCAGCTAGCCACTGGGACTAAGAGAAAGGCTAGTGAAGTGGTAGAAAATTTTACATTAGTTATGGATGGATTGGTCACTTATGCAGATCTGAATGTTCTACCACTTGGTTCCTATGATATCCTCATTGGAATGGATTGGTTGGAAGCACATAGGGTAAAGCTTGATTGTTACAATAAGACTTTTGACTGCATAGATGAGGAAGGAAACTTAAGGGTTGTAAGAGGCATTCCTAAATTGATTTCTATTAGGAATACTTCAACAACGTAGCTGAAGAAGTTCTATAGGAAATGTTTCTAGTTGTACACAGCTCATGTGTTGGAGGAAGCAGAGAATGGAACTCCTAGGTTGGAGGACTTTCATGTATTGCAGGAATTCAAGGATGTTTTTCCTGATGAAATTCCAGGGCTTCCTCCAAAGAGGGACATTGATTTCACAATTGAACTTATGCCAGGAGCAACACCAGTGTCCAAAACACCCTACAAGATAAGTACACCAGAAATGCTAGAGCTGAAGATACATCTGCAAGATTTGTTGGAGAAGAAGTATATCAGGTCGAGTGTGTCTCATTGGGGAGCACCAATTCTGTTTGTGAAAAAGAAAGATGGTACACTCAAGCTATGTATTGATTACATACAGCTGAACAAGGTCACTATGAAGAATAAATACCCTTTTCCTAGGATTGATGACCTCTTTGATCAAATGAGAGGAGCAAAGGTATTCTCCAAGATTGACTTAAAGTCTAGTTACCATCAGGTAAGAATCAAGGATGAAGACATTCATAATACAGCCTTTAGAACAAGGTATGGACATTATGAGTTTGTGGTGGTACCAATTGGTGTCACAAATGCACCAACTACATTTATGTGCCTTATGGCTAGTGTTTGCAGCAGGTATTTGGATAGTTTGTTCTTGTCTTCATTGATGACATTCTCATTTATTCTAAGAATGAAGCAGAGCACAAAGAACATCTTAAAATGGTGTTGTAATTGCTAAGGGAGCATAAGTTGTATGCCAAGTTGAGAAAATGTGACTTATATAAAGATAGAATTCATTACTTGGGCCACATGATATCAGATGAACGCATATCTGTAAACCCTAAAAAGATTGAAGCCATTATGTATTGGCCAACTCCAAGGAATGTGACAGATGTAAGGTCTTTTATGGGACTTGATGGATACTACAAGAGGTTCATTGAAGGATTCTCCAAGGTTGCAAATTTAATCACTTCTTTGAAAAAGAATGGGGTAAAGTTTGAATGGACCCCAAGCTATGAGGAAAGATTCCAGCAGTTGAAGAATCTTCTCACAAATACACCCAGTCTGAAAATTGCAAACCTGGAAAAAGATTTTGTGGTGTGTACATATGCATGTGGTCAAGGACTTGAAGGGGTTCTTATGCAAGACAACCGCGTGGTGTGTTATGAGTCTAGAAAGTTGAAATATCATGAGAAGAATTATGCCACTCTTGACTTAGAACTTGCAGCCATAGTACATGCTCTCAAAATGTGGAGGCATTACTTAATTTGTAGAAAATTTGAGTTAAGGACATACCAATGTGGTCTGAAATATTTGTTTGATTAGCCTACTTTAAATGCCAGGAAAGCTAGATGGTTGGAGTTCTTGTGTGAGTTTGATTTTGAGATCAAACACATTAAAGAAAAAGAAAATAAAGTGGTTGATGCACTTGGCAAGAAGATGAATTAAATGCATGTGGCATCTCTTAGTATTTGCCAATCAGATTTGAGGCAGTAGATTGTTAATCATGTTGTTGAAGATGAATTGTATGTACGGATAAAAGACAAGTTGCAGTAGCAAGGTATTGAGAAGAAGTATGAGGGATATAAATTGGAAGAAGATGGGCTTCTTACTTATAAAAATAGAATTTGTATTCCAAATGTAGAGGATTTGAGGAGAACTGTTATGGATGAGATCCATTAGACTCCATATTCTGGTCACCCAAGATATCATAAGACAATTCCTACAGCCATAAAGCAGTATTTTTGGCCAAGAATGAAAAAGGGCATGGCTGAGTATATTTCAAGGTACATGAAATATTAGCAAGTAAAGGTTGAGAATCAACACCCAGCAGGTTTGTTGCAGCCTTTTCCAGTTCTAGAATGGAAATGGGAAGTTATTTCCATGGATTTTATTATAGGATTGCTAGTGACCTGGAGACAACATGATTCCATCATGGTTGTGGTGGAAAAGTTAAAAAGGCATCTCATTTTATACCGGTTAAGTCCACACATAAGATCGATGACATTGAAAAAATATTCATGAAGGAGATTTTCAGATTGCATGGACTGCCTAAGGAAATAGTCTCTGACATGGATTCCAAGTTCACTTCCAATTTTTGAAAGGGGTTGTTTGCATATTTTGGTGCAAAGCTGAACTTTAGCACTGCCTACCATCCTTAGACTGATGGACAGACAGAGAGATTGAATCAAGTGCTTGAAGACATGCTTCGCATGTATGTGACGGACAAACCAACCAAGTGGGAGGATTATTTACACCTGGTAGAATTTTCCTATAACAATGGACAACAAGCATCCTTGGGGATGAGTCCATATCAAAATTTGTATGGCAGAAGGTGTAGGACACCTGTGACATGGGATACTCCAATGAACAAGGTTGTGATTGGTCCAGAATTGCTCAAGGAAATGGAGCAAGAGGTTGCAAAGATCAGACAGAATCTAAAAGCAGCCCAGGATAGACAGAAAAGCTATGTTGACAAGCATAGAGTCCACATAGAATTCAGTGTTTCGGATCATGCTTACCTCAGAGTGAGGGAAAGGAAGAGTTCCTTGAATCTTGGAAGTTGTGTCAAGCTATCACCTAAATATTGTGGGCCATTTTAAGTGCTTGAAAGAATAGAGCCAATTGCATATAGACTTGCACTGCCTGCTAGCACTAAATCTCATAATGTTTTTCATGTTCCTTTGCTTAAGAAGTATATACATGACCCTAACCACGTGATAAATTGGGATGTGATTCAGGTGGAACCTAAGGGAGAGTTCAAAACCAAGACAATGCGCATCCTCGACAGGAAGGTCACAATGCTCCGGAATCAAGCCATAGGACAGGTAAAGGTGCAATGGGAACACTACAGTCTTGAAGAGGCTACGTGGGAGCTGAGGGATGCCATTGGATTGCCATATCCATTTCTGTTCAATTTTGCAGAGCATTGAGGTAGTGCAATTGTAGCATTTTGTTTAGTTTTGATGAGCACTGAGGACAATGTTGTTGTAGGGGGAGGGGATTGTAATACCCTGGTTTTTACCCCGTGGTATTTTGATTGTACATGATGTAAAAATAGTATGGAATCATGGAAAGCAGCTCAAAGCCAAGGCCCTAGCATTGATTGGTGTTTTGTGTATAGGTGATCAAGCTTTATGCCTATGGTTCATTGTGCTAAGTCAGGCATAGTATATATTTTTGGATATCATGTAAATGTGCAATTAATAAATACCACAGCTAGCTATGCACTGCAACATGAAAAGATGGGGGCATGATTCCACAATGGATAGGGTGGCGAGTGAGTCAACCTCTGAGACTTAAAGAGAGGCCAGATGTCAGTGGGAAAACCTTGAACCCTTGGCTACCTTTTTGTCCTCTGTCCTCAATCATCAATTTCTTCTAGAATTTGGTTGAGGCAGTTAATGCCTTGGGCAGAGCAAGGTATGACAGTTTGATTGCTTGTTTGAGCAAGTATGTGCATACCTGCAGTCTGGGAGGCCACATTTTACCTCTGAAGCAATCCAACATGTGTTAGTGTGCCCAATAGGTAACAGAAGGAGGTGGAACATCATGGTCATTCATTCCATCCCTTTGATCATTCAATCATACTCCATGACATTTTTTGTTCATTCGCATTGTGCGTTCATCCTACTTGCAGAACCGTGTTTTGTTCTGGGTTGTTCACCTGTTGTTTACCATCCTCAGTGCGTAGAGGCTCAGTGATCCCCTTTGTTTTTTTGAACGAATGAGTAGTGGAATAACTCAATTTTATGAGAAAGAGTGGTCATCCATGGTTTTCCCCATTGTTGTTGTGCAATGGTCTCCACTGTCACAGAGTGAGTGGAAATTGGTTTTGTTGTGTTGAAATTGTGGTTTGTTGTGATGTGCACCCTGGTTTGGGTCTAAATTATATATAAGTCTTAGGAGTGGAAGAGACAAGGAATAAGCTTGATAAACCTAGTGTGGAACCTCACAATAAGATAAGAGTGGTTGGTCAATCTACTCTGCACATCCTAAAGAGCACTGGAAGGGAAGGTATATCTCGAGGGACTATGGAGCAGAGAAGGGGATACTTCCTTGTGTTGGGTGTGTAGGAAATGTGGATGCCAGGCCAGATAGATCTTGTAGAGGTGTCCTTAGCTCAATATAAGAGCTCACTGGCTTAGCATTCTACCTTTCCACTGCCTTAGAATCATGATAAACCCAACTTGAGGATGGATTGGATCGTAGCCTAATAAACCCATCTGTTGGCTTGGTTGTGTCTTGTTGTGTTTGGACTTGTGAGTAATCCTCAGTTGGACAGCCTGATAAACCCAACTTGAATGATGGCTTGGTTAGTCGCCTGATAAACCCATATGTTGGCTTGACTGTGTGTGAGTCTGTAGTTCCCTAGTTCCTTGTGGAAATCATGCCCAACTTGGGGGTGGCAGTGGTGTTGAGAGATTAATGAACAAACTAGCCTATAGTTGGGTGGAACATTGCAGCAACATAGCTAGTTGCGGGACGACTTAATCATCAAGATAAGTATCTTTGTTATGTTTGTTTATGTAATGTATTTGCTTATGAATTTTTATGTTGTGTTGAATGCTTATTGATGGTTAAGTAGAAGTTTACTTATGTTATGCTTGCCTGAATTTTACTTTTGTACATGCCTTGTGTTTTTGCATTGCATTTTCCCATGTTCATGGAGGCTAGAAGCCTATTACAAAGTCAAAAATGCAGCTAAGGTAAGAACTGTTGAGTTTCTGCCCCTTGGAATCCTCCTTCGGAAGGCGGAAAGGGCAGTTCAAAACAAGGCAGAATGTGTGTTTTCCGATTCCGAAGTTCGAGGGTGGAAGTACACAAGAATTCTAAGGCAAAAAAGATAACTTTATGATTTCTGAGTTTCGAGGTATGAAAGGCGGAAAGCAGAAGTTGGAAAGTACAGGGAAGGTTAAGGTGGAAAGTTGTTTTCCTCAGTTTTCGAGTTCCACAATAGAGGTGAAAGGAGAAAGTCAGAAGGTAGAAAATGGATGAACTATTTCCGTCGTTTGTTGCTTTCCCAAATTTTGAGTTCCAAGCCGAAGGCAGAAGGCAGAAGTCAGAAGGCACAAAGTGGATGAAGTATTTCCATCGTTTATTTCTTTCCCAATTTCTGAGATCCGCAGTGAAAGGCAGAAGGCAGAAAGTGGATGAAGTATTTTCGGTGTTTTTTTTTGTCGATTTACGAGTTCCACAGCGGAGGCAGAAGGTGGAAGTCAAAAGGCAGAAAGTGGATAAGTATTTTTCGTCATTTCTTGTGTTCCTGATTTTCGATTTCCGAGGGCGAAAAGCGGAAGTGTGGAAGGCAAAAGAGTCGCTAAATATTCCCATCGCACACTATGTTTTTGATTTCTGATTTTCGATTTCTAAGGGTGAATAAAAGAATGGTTAACACAATCAGTAGCCATTGGCATTAGAGGAGGAGCTGTTGAGGGCGGCCTATTTTGGTAGACTAATTTAATGTACGGAAATGGTTGGGATCACCCAAGTTAGTTCCCTCATCCATCCTCCTTTGTGCATATGATGGGAGAGCATCACAACAAAGGGGTTTGTACCCAAATGTCCCCATCGAGATAGGGGGAATATGGTAATGATTGATATTGAGGTATTCGATGTGCAACTCTACTACAAAATCCCTTTGCTTCAAAGTTATATGCACATCATGAAGACTATTTCCTTTTCAATATTCTACATCATGATGTTTCCCTTTAATGGGAAGATAGTCACCACTAACCAGCTCAATTACTATGACCCTCATAGCAACACCAACCCTGAAAATGTCTGACCCACTATAGGAGTAGTTAACTAACCCCCTTATGTTGATATATGCCCAAGTGTGTACAAATATTTTGTCTTCTTAGGGGCATAATCAAGTCCTTCACCTGAAATCCCCACATCAATAGATGGCCTTATGTACACCATTTTCACCTCTAAAAATAAATATTCAACTTCATTGGCATCATCATTAAACCCTCCCATGAGTCGTGTCATTGAACAAACATTGATTCCATCAATGCCTCCCATCTTTCAGATACCATTATTGTACCCCCCCATGGGAGTGAAATGAACACCAATAATGGCTAAGATTACTCTACCTTGACTCACTTTGGGAATACCTATGTGGTACCTTACTCCACCCTACAAATAAATGGACTCAAAAATAGTGGCCCATTATGATTTTGTACCAGTCTCAGTAGTTATGCCATCCAGTACAGTTATGCCACCTATACCACACACAAAACCAATGCCACTTGTGACCAAACCAGTGCTGGCCATCACTAAACCAAATAATGAAGGTATAAGACAACTCAAGTTGAAATCCCCCTTTGTGACCAATTCTCTTCCCAAAACACCATCGACGGTCACTAGGCCTAAAGTAGGGAGAATAAATCAACCTAGGTTGAATTCCCTAGTAATGAAAGCCATTATTCCTGCAACAAGGGTCACCCCACCATGTCCCCTCTACGGGAAACTAGGCCATCCAAACAACCTATGCCCCACCTTGCCAAAGCTCAAGAGTTTTCTTAAGACCCCTGTTAGTGTGATGCATTCAACACATACTATAGCAAGGGACACATCTTCAACCTCATCTTCACCCAACACCTCAATAAGTCGAAGTCATTACAGACCAATCACGTGTGTTATATTTTCTTTCAGTTTGGGAATTATATGCACCATTTTCCAAAACTCCCTAAATTTTGAGATGCCTTGGCAACCATTCAACTCACATGCCCTTTGGTTTAGAGTCCTCCACCTCAATCACAAGAAAAATATTCCATAAATATCATCACTACAATGTTGGCCACACCAGTAGTGTCCACCTCAGTAACACTTGAACTATAAAAATCACACCTACACCTCCCCTATCAAACATCGCCACTTAAACATATTCAGAGTCTAGCACATGTTCTTAATTAGGCCTATGATACTTTCTCATGCATATCATGCAGGTTGGTGACCCACCATTCCTTTCAATGCCCTATGTTATGTGTGCTACGAACATTTCATTCTCAACAGAAGTGACTGACAGATAACCTCACCACTTTTGGAATGACCCTTCCCATGGCATTCGAAGAAGCAAGAATCACTCTTGATGATTGCAATGATGTATACATACCATTTATCGCTCTTACACCTAGCAGTGATAACTCTCCGTTATCATTCGCAGAGAGCATTCTTGGCTCACCACCAATGTTAGATGAAGAGCACAATCCTCTCATCTTGTCCCAATAAAATATCCCCCCCAAGCCCCATCATCTTTGTCAATATCCTTTACATTGTCTCACTACCCCTCTAGTTAGATGCGAGCATTACCTACGTTGAACCAACTCAAGTGGGAGATCCCATACCTTTTACCTACAAACATAGATCAATTGATATAAGTCTGAAGCTTACTCTTTAGGTGAAGACATGTTAGAAATATTTATTTTCCATGGATGATTAAATGATGGAGATCATGCATTTAGAGGAGCCCCCATGGGATGACCTCCATCATAGGTCATCTTTCGCTCCTACCAATGTCAAATCAATTACCCTGCTATCCTTGAACTATTGCCACACGTTTCTTATTCAATCATGCCATTTCATGCTTTGGAGTCCTGAAGCAATTAGTCTTTGATAATGATATCCATTTCCACAATCATACTTTTGAGGAGTTATCTCATTTGTTAGGGTTCATGCATGAATTCTCTACATCTTACTATCCTCAAGCAAATAGACCAAATCGAAGTCCTGGCCAAAGTTCTAAAAACCATGCTTCAATGCATAATGAACAAGAAAAAATCTAATTGGAACCATATATTATTTCTTTATTTATAGGAATATTGAACCTCGGTTAAAAATTCTACAGGTTTTACCTCGTTCCACCTCATACATGGAGTAGAAGCAAAATTACCTATTGAGTGCCAGAAACCTACACTCCAATTAGTTGTAGAGTTGTTACCCAATACCACGGCTCTCGAACAATGGTTTTTTTACTTTGGAACACCTTGATGAATAAAGAAGGGACTCACTACAGTAGAATTATTCCACGAAGCTTCGCTCCAAAGCACATTATGACCGCCAAGTCTAACCTCATGAATTTAGTGAGGGAGACTTTGTCCTAGTTTTCAACGGCAAAAAAGACACCAAACCTGGACCAGGTAAATTTGTATCTAAATGGATGGGGCCTTATGTCATAAAGCAATTCCTACCCAAAGGGGCATATATATTTTGATAGATCCTAAAGGAGTGACCCTCAAAAGCCTTGTCAATGGATTGTACCTAAAATGGTTATTTCAATAATACTACGCACATACCACAAGTGTGCTATGTTTGTGGTTATTATTTATGCATTGTCAAAACTTTTTTAATTATCTCTATCACACATGGGTATCTACATCATGTGTGTAGGCTAATGACTATGAACATGAGAATCCAATTGTTTTAACAATGGCACGAGACTTCCACTGCATTTATCATTCCAAAACTGGCATATAGTCAAGTTTTTTCGAGTCTATTTACCATTGCATTTATCAGTATTGCCACTAATAACCATGGGGTCCCAATTCCCAGTAATTGTGTTCCATCAGTGTCATCACTGAGAATAGCATGATTCCCCCATGGGTGTACGCACCATTGCAAATCTTGTCAAAATTTGGCACCCATGATGTCGAACCACCATAAGTTAAAAGAATCTAATTAAGTCTAAAAAGGCCAATGCATAGTTCATCATTTTCTAGTTGCGCATTTACTCCCTCACCTATAGCAGTTGATTCTATCATATTCCTCAGAAAATATTATGATTTAAGAGTCATAGTTGACCACTCATACCCCCATGAGCAATCTACCATCTGTACTTTTCCTTGTATCATCACCCCTGTGAAGAAAACAATGGGGCCTCTAACTTCCCAACACACCAATTCTATTTAGTTATTCCCACAAGAAAAACTTTGCATGAAATTGATTCATGGGGCACTCGCCTTCATGTTTGCAGATAACCCTCACTTCATCTTGGAAAAAGCCTCTCAACCCACTCAAAACCATGGGAAATCTTCCCATCATCAAATTTATTCCTCAATTCACCAAAAACCATGGGAATCCCACCCATCATCAAATTGGTCCCCTAACACATTCAAAACAATGGGGACCCCACCAATTATTCTTTATGTACAAACAAGTCCATGATCCACACAAAAATGTGGGAACCCTGAATTATTTTTTAAGCAACCCGTATTTGTCTTTGATAAATGTAGTTGAGTCTCTATATTCCTAACATTGTCAGTTTTGTTAGTCACCATTACCCTCAGTATCGTGTCTCCAACAAAGCCCTTATTTCGCGGTTGCTCTCCCTCTATTTGAGGAATGTTGTCATCAGTTACTCCCTAATTTTACATCGATAAAAGGAATTCATAAGCCCCATGCTTATCAACTAGTTTTATGTCAGGTCTGTCAATCTTAAAGTCGGTTACAAAATGATCTTGGTTCTCAAGTTAAGACCCTCATCTTATCATGTACTTCAACTCTCATCAACGTAAAATCACCATATTTTTTATATTTGCAGTAGTTACAGTTGTACCTTGGGATCCCTTTCAATCAATATAAGGGATCGCATCAAACTAAGTAGGGAGAGTCATTAGTGCTCCCTAACTTAGTGGTCTTCCCTGTGCTTAATGACAAAACATCTATTGCATTAGGGGGAGTTGTACATTTTAAGGGTATAAGTGTTCACATTTATAAATCATGGTAGTAGCACATCTGGTACAATGATGTACCCCATTCAGTAACTTCACCAATTTTTTGGTCCCCCACCCTAGTGCGATTCTCATGATAATCAATAGTTTCACTTCTTCGACACTAGTAACATTGTTTCTAGGTTCATATACTCTTACATGGATTGATTCCACCTTCATCCATGTACCAACAGTATCATGAGTTGACCCCTTGGTATCCTCCTATTGTAGTCATCTTAACATATTTTCATGAGCATGGGTATGCCCACGCCATTTATATAAAATACCATTATTTGCTACAACTTCAATAGTCATTACTGGAAATATTCCCCCACAAGAGGAACTTTCCATCCACACTTGCTTCAAAACTTATAGGAACAAGAGAGAAAAAAACAACAATGATGCATTATAGGCCCTACAATACCCTCTGAACCTCATACATCAAGGGGCATCTGTTAATGCTTAAGTTTCACACACATGCAACATTTCATCTAATATTATAGTAAGGTGACATCAACATATAGCATGTAGCTCAACAAATACATCCTTGTCATATCCAGAAAGCAGTATGAGTCAATAAATACCAAAACAATAGTCAAAAGAAGAGGTCATGTGGTCAAATATATGTTCACCCACGCTACTACGTGAGTTATTAGTTATGTGCATGTGTGTGCCTAGCGTGTATCTTCCTTTGAGATCCATGCGACTATCAAAACACTTGGAAGCATTGAATAACCCCCCTTGTGTACTTTCGAGCTAGTTCATGATGTGAAGGATTTCAAATGTGGATCTAGATGTTTCTTGGCCATCTCTTGTCTTATAAAATGAAGCCATGGGCATGCATATAAGAAGGTAAAATTATAGCAAGGTTATGTAATGATCCAATCAGATTTGATCGGTCATTAACTTTGCCTTACAAGTAAATTTTCAAACAAGTTGTTCGAACAAGGAGATTTAACTGAGTAAATGATCAATGACCGAGTAAGGTGAATCAACCAAAGTAGGGAGAGGGTCACGAAAGCTCAGGTTACTATGCACAATTTGTTGGTTACATTGACGTTTCGAGCATCAGCGAGTCTTAAGTCTACTTCCAGGCTCCTAGCAGTCCCAACATATGCATACTAAAACCTTCACTCTTCAATCCCCAAAGACCATAGGTGTTGATATTTGACTTAAGGTGAATTCCAGAACTCCAATAATGTGTTATTAACCAATATAAAGAGGATTTTTCAGGTTTGGAGCATAATCGTGAAGATTTGAGCTTCACACTAGTCAAACTAGTTCTTTGGACTACTCATAGGAATGGGTTTATGGGATTCCCAAATAGCATGATATGGTCATGAATTCTTGGTTTTAAGCATGGAACCTATCCATTAAATTGTCAAGGACCTACCAGAATAGAAATAAAGTGATATCATGAAAGTATGGTTGACTTATGCTTGAAATAGTAAACCTAGTCAATTCTACATGCAATTCTAGACAAGGTAAAATCAATCCATATGAAATCCCATAAAAATTATTTGAGCTGCTATTAGAATTGCATAAAGATTTATTACATCATAAAAAACTAAAGGAAGTCTAAAGGGATATCACATATATCTTAAATAAACATTCTTTAACAAAATACACAAGTACAATGAGATTGGAGACCACAATCACTGGAGAATGGGAGGATTTGAAACTCAAGCTTCTCTAGTAGTCTAGTGCAACTCTATATATGATGAATATACCTAAAAGCAACTATAATTAATGGTTGGATACCATCAATACTCTCTTAGGAATGGAAATTTAGTAGGGGCACACCTCTCGTGTAATATCTCAATTTGGACCCCATTGCATTAAAATTGTACATGATCTAAATATCATTACTAAATCATGGTGAGGAGCTCAAGGCCAAGGCCCCACCATGGATTTATCATTTTATGTATCAGCAATTAAAAATGATGCATATGGTACTCGTGCTAGCCAGGCACACTATAATTTGAGACATCATGTAAGTATGTAATTTAATAAAATACCCACAACTAGTTATCCAATGCAACAAAGAGATGAGGCCATGATTTCACAAGGAATAGGGAGGGAAATTATTCAAACTCTAGAGCCAATGGTGTAAAGAAAAATGTCAATGAGAAAACCCACAAACTCTCAGCCACCCATCATTTATTTCTTATGCACCCAATCATTTATTTCTTCCAGAAGTTGGTTAAGGCAGATAATGCATTGGGAATGGAATAGTATGGCAGTCAATTTCGTATTGGGGCAAGCCATCAATTTTGGGAATTTGTATTTCTTCTTATGGGGCAAGAAAACACCCATAAATTGGTTCCCAAACCATTCCTCACACATGTGTTTCTCTTCCTTACGCAGTTGGATCTAGCTGGGGCATTTTCTCTCACGTTTTCCTGCAATTTTCCTCATATACACATGGTTGGAAACCCGTTTTTGTATTGCACATCGAACGGGAGAAGACATTCATGATTTTGGGGTTTGAAGAGGTCATTTTTGCTCCTGTAATGCCTAAGAACATTTTCTGAAATCGAATTGCTCACCCAAGGTTGATTTCCCCACCTTCAATTTCGTTTTTGGTTGCCAAAATGTTTTCCTTCATGCCCAGCATTTGTATTTTGTTGTTATGTGCACCCTTGTTTTGGTCTGTAAGACTTAGGAGTGGAAGAGGCACATAATTGGATTGATAAACCTAGTGAAGAGAGGAACCTCACAGAAATATAAAGAGGGGTTGGCTATTCTTCTATTCACACCCTGAAGAGCACTGGAAGAGAAGGTATGGCCTGAGGGACTGTGTAGTGTTGATGTATATGTAACTTCGGAATGTATTCTTCTATGTATCTTATGTATTGTAACCCGATGTTTATTCCGAGATGTTTCTATTATGTATTTGAATCATGTGGTCATGCCCCGATGTTCCGATCGGGAGGATTAATAATGTAATCAAGTCATATCAAGTCATTAGGTAAGTCCCCATAGTTTCGGGGCACTTGAGTTATTATACACTAATTAAGGTGTAGGCTCGAGTAGTAATTATTAGGTTGAGCCTACGTGTGAAAATGCAATTCAAGTGAACGAAAGAATATAAATAGAGAGTGAGACTCTCTATTTAACACACACATCACTCACTCTCTTAAGTGAGGTGCACTTGTGGAGGAGGAAATATACTAGGACGAGAAGGCCACTGCTATTGGGAGATCTCTTACTGTTTTGGTGCTGATTTTATCTCTAAGGAAGTTGCAGGTTTTTCTCCGTTATGGTTTCTGCGAGGAAAACTCTTTGTGTCTCTTGTATCTTGTGATTTGCTTATGTTTTATTGCTATGCTTGTTATTCTCTCAGTGAAAAGATCCTAAGATCATAATGCTAGCTTAATGTGATGAAAAACTAACATGGAATCAGAGATAACCTGAGAAGAAGACATTGTGAAGCTACAGGAACTAGGGATTCCTAGTTTGTGGATCTTCCTCCACAGATTTTCAGCAAAAGTAAGGTGGAACAACTCTCCTCCTTAGGGCGGATCTTTCTGTCGAAGCGGAATTTGATTCCGAGCATTTTCAGTCTTCGATTCGGAAATTAGGGATTTCTACAGAAGATGAATTTTTGAGTGAGACCAGCATAGGGTTATTCTCCTCATCAAAACAAAAGTTTAGAGACCTGGATCAAGAAATTTGGTTGGGTAAAACTCCAGGAAGTCAAACCCTAGTTTGACCCTGAGCTAGGAGAAACCCTAAATACTAAAACTGCTAAGTTTTGGTACAATCGCTATATTCCGATATTGGCGAAGTCTCAAAAGCTGAAAATTGCAGGGGCCAAATATAACATCCTGATGAAGCCTATGTCCAAAAATAAGACTCAGATTCACTGTACTCCAGGAGATATGATCTCTCCAAGTTAGGGTTCCAGCCTCTTCCAGAATTCATCCTTGAACAGGACATCTGGGGAGATCTGCAATATCTTGAGCTACAGAGGTCCAAATGAAATTCCTGAAGATGTTCCAGAAAGGGAACGGACTGTAATTTGAGTGGTCCGAATATCAGACTCGGAAGATGAACCAGTGACACGTGGAATTCCGTACAACTTCGCTGTTCTGAACAGTCCTGTAATAGGTCACCTTGGGAAAAGGATCATAAATCCCAAATGGTGAAACTAATTCTCATGAAACTTGTGGTGTTGGATCAGGGACATGCGAGGTTACCTTAGTGAGAAAGTTCAGACATAGAGGAGCATTAACTTTGGAGATATCATAGAAACAGTAACAGGCATTTCTGCAGAAGAAATTGGAAAATTAGGGCTTCCTGTTCCGGGAGCTTCCCTCCACTGTTTTCAGAAAAGGAGTACATTGGACAGATCCATTTGAAGAGATCTATCTATTTATCCAATCATATCTGAAAGACACCAAGTTTTGAAAATTAGGGTTTCTGTGACAAACCCTAGATCAGCGAACTACGGGACAAGGACGGACACCTCAAATCAGTAAGGTCTAATCCTTTTCTATTTCCATTTGAGGTTCTCATTTCAATATGATATATCACATCAACTTGGTGAAAAGCTTGCGGAAGTTGACAACTTCCAATCCTGGAAGTATATGATCTCTTTGAAGAAAATGGATTGGACACCTACATGAGTATAGAGGTTCCAGTTTCAGAGGGAGATGAGGTTAGAAGCCTTTCACAAGAAGAACTTTGTCAAGGCCACATAAGACATCATGCTCATGCTGCAAAGGATGATGAACCATCCAGAAAGAGATCCAGATATGAAAGTGAAGATTCCTCAAGCAAGGATGAATATGTTCTGATATCAGCTCTCACAGGTAACATATCTCATGGAAGTGATGAGTGGCTTATAGACAGTGGGGATTCCAAACTTATGACGGATTCAAGGAATCCTTTGTAAGACTGTTGGAACATGAATCACCTCACAAGGTGAAACTAGGAGATGACTACCAATATCCAATAAAAGGTAGTGGGGAATCTTCATAGAAGCTAGACCCTGGTAAGTCTCTAACAATGAAAGAAGTATTGTTTGTTCCAGGACTCAAGAAGAACCTTCTCTCCATTTCAGCATTGATGCAAAAGGAATGCGGGTTGCATTCATAGATGGTCAAGTCATCATATGGCCAAAAGGAAAGACTATCGATGATGCGGTAGTGATTGGAGAACAAAAAGGAGGCTTGTACAAATTGAAGGGCTATCCAGAACAATCCTTGATCCATGAAACAGTAGAGCCAAATGAGCTTTGGCATAGAAGACTTTCACACGTGCACTACAGAGCACTACCTATTGCAAGCAAAGCTGTTGAAGGTCTTCCAGAATTTCAAGCTATTTGAAGGGAAGAACAAAAATCAGAATATGACCTAAAGAAACCAATTGAAGAATGTGAAGATATAGAATGCAGCGACCATGCAGTCATAAGAGTCTCTCAAAATCAAGAACAACTTGAAGCAGAAGTGAAGAATGCAGAAGTGGTGATGGCCACCTTGAATGGCCTCCCAGGATCGTGGAACTCATTTTTTCAAGGAATGTGTTCCAGAAGGAAGTGATTACTTTCAAAAGACTTTGGAAAGAAGAAGAAGCTTGAATCATAAGAAGAGAAGAGAAGATGGGAGCAATTGAAGATCAAGATCTCGCCATCCAAAGAATATCCCTCAAGCAATGAGGAATATGAAGAACTCAACTCTTGAAGAACTTCTTATCCTCCATATCATTTGGATAAGAAACGATGCTACCATGAGTCAAGAAGACGATGAAGCTGAAGGATCAAGAAGCAGTCTACCCACGAAACAAATAAAGATACGTATTTAATGATATTGTTTTGTTATGCATTTGTTTATATTCAGTTGGTGTATTATGCATGATAGGATGTTTGCATTAACGACAGTATACTACTAATATGCATGTGACGGGTAAGTAGCTCATGGTGCTATACAAATATACATTGCTACTTATCTAGAATGAAACCTCTTTGCTGACATATTGGATTAGTGCACAATCTCAATGTTATCCTGGTAGAGATGGAAGGCATCTAGAAAGTTTCAGTGAGATATGGATGAATGTTGTATTGGCTAAAGTAGTTGCATGATCATATATTTATGCATAAGTATTTTCCAGTATGAATATTCTTTATGAAATGTTCTAACCATACAAATGCATTTGACTTGTAGGAAAGATCGCATACATAATCACCTACAAGCAAAGAAGAATGAAGACTTGTTCTGAAGAACAAGTGACAACATTTCAAGACAAAGAATAATATGATGAATACAGTGACATCATTGATGCAGAACCTTCCAGACAAGAAGAAGTAACTAAGAAGAAATGGAAGACCAGTTCAAGAAGAATGATGTCGGGGCGTAGTATCGAGACCTGAAGAGAAGTTCATAGTTCCATCATGCAGTAGATGGAGACATCGTGGGATACAAAGCAAGATTCGTAGCATGAGGCTTCTCACGAAGAGAAGGCATAGTCTATGAAGAAACATTTACAGCTAATAGAAGTGAAGTCACATGGCATGCATAATCATATGTGCAAATGAAAGAAGGCCTTGTACGAGTTCAAAAGACACCCATGGGATAACACATACATGATGAGCTTGATGAATATCTTAACCTTTGCTATAAGGTTGATAGAGGATGACAAGCTCACAGATGGGTGCAAGATGAACTTTTGAAGAAGTTCAAGATAGAGGATCTTAGTATCCAGTGATCCTAGATGGATACTACTTGTCACTCCAGCACAGAATGTTTCGGTGCATAGAGTACGGAAGACAGAGGGAGTATGATGCTCTGCTTCAGAGGGAGTGATTGCAGAATATCCTGAGGTTCGACATGGTACGACAGGATGGGCAGATTACTGATGATTCTAGGCTTTACTGAGAGTAAAGCGGATTCCAACCTTTGATCCAAGGTTGAAGGTGGAAGACCATTGATGCTCCTGTTATGTGTCGATTCACTACTGTTCTAGGTATGGAGGTGTGGCAGAGTACAGATGGGATCTTCCTTGGACAAGGGAAGTATGCAGTAGAGATCCTGAAGAGGTTCGGGATGATGGACTGCAAGGCGATGGCCACACCTATGGCATCGAACCTGAAGCTATTGAGTGATGCTTCGTCGGAGTCGGTTGATGCTACGATGTATTGTCAGATGATTGGGTCATTGATGTACCTGACGAACACGAGACCAGATATCTGCTTTGCTGTGAACACCTTGAGCCAGTACCTGACAGATCCGAGAAGTGTTCACTTGACTGCTACAAAGCATATTCTGAGGTACCTGAAGGGTACAATTGATTATGGGCTCAAGTACGATGCGAATCAGAAGATTAACCTGGAAGGTTATGTTGATTCAGATTGGGCAGACAGTGCCATCGACAGGAAGAGTACTTCGGGATGGTGCTTCAGTATGGGATCAGGTGTGATCTCTTGGTTTAGTAGGAAGCAATCCTGTGTGGCACTGAGTACGGCTGAAACAGAGTATGTCGTAGCTTGTTCAGCTAGTTGTGAGGCAGTATGGCTGCGGAAGCTACTGTCTGATATATTTGATCTCCAGTTAGATGCTACTTGTATACATTGTGACAACCAGAGTTGCGTGAAGTTGTCAAAGAATCCAATGTTTCATGACAAGTTGAAGCATATCGAGATCAAGTATCACTATATCAGGGATATGGTGCAGAGAGGAGTAGTGAAACTCCTGTATGTTGCGATGGAGGAACAGATAGCTGATGTATTGACGAAGCCATTGGCTAGGCTGAAGTCCGAGTACTTTAGAGAGAGACTTGGTGTTCTCCAGATCGAGGCTTCCTCCCAGAGAAAGTGATGAGACCCATAGCCATTTTAACATGGTGAGAGGATTGGTTCCTTCCATGGTCATATGTAAGGGCTGAGCCATTCTGTCATGGTGAGAGGATTGGTTCCTTCCATGTCAGATATGAGTGTTGAGATCCATAGCCATTCTGACGAGTAGGTTAGATATAAGGGCTGAGCCATTCTGACATGGTGGTAGGGTTGATCCCTTCCATGTTAGATATGAGTGCTGGCCATTCTGTCAAGCAGGACAGATGTAAGAGCAATTGCCATTCTAGGAATGGAGGCACCTGGTCAATTACCAGGAACACTCAGTGTAAGAACTGAGTAGCCATTCTGATGTGATAGAGGGATGTGTTCCCACTTGATCAGATGTAAGGGCTGAACCATTCTGTTCATGGCTAAAAGATTAAGTTCCTTCCATGTCAGATGTGAGTGTTGGCCATTCCGACGAGCAGGTCGGATGTAAGGGCAACTGCCATTCTCTAGGAGAATGGAGGCGCCTGGTCAGTTACCAGGTAGCTCATTTGAGGAGGACTGGGGTCCATTCTGATATGATTGCTAGGATGTGTTCCCCTCATGATCAGATATGAGTGCATGCCCTTCCATCATTGTGAGCAGGATGTGTTCCCGCCTAGATGGATGTAAGTGCTGAGCCTTGTCACAGATGATAGTAGGTGGGTCCTACCATGCTGGTGACTGTAAGTGCTGTGCCATTTCATAGATGATAGTAGGTGTGTCCTATCATGCTGGTGACTATAAGTGTAGTGCCTTTTCACAGATGGTAGTAGGTGTGTCCTACCATGCTAGTGATTGTAAGTGCAGAGCCTTTTCACAGATGGTAGTAGGTGTGTCCTACCATGCTAGTGATTGTAAGTGCTAAGCCTTTTCACAAATGGTAGTAGGTGTGTCCTACCATGCTGGTGATTGTAAGTGCTGAGCCTTTCCACAGATGGTAGTTGGTGTGTCCTACCATGCTGGTGGATGTGAGCACTGTGCCTTTCCACATATGATAGTAGGTGTGTCCTATCATGCTGGTGGTTGTAAGTGCTGAGCCATTTCACAGATGATAGTAGGTGTGTCCTATCATGCTGGTGAATGTGAGTGCTGGGCCTTTCTGATGGGATTGTAGTTTACTACATGATCAGATGTGAGTGTTGGCCGTGCCTTTCTGATGAGCAGGTCAGATGTAAGTGCTGGGCGAAGACCTACATGAGGGTAGGCCTACAACCAGCATGAAAAAGGGCTGGCTCTGTAGAACTTCCTATGACGAGAAGAATCATGAGATAGCACCAGTGTTGATCCAGATCGAGTGATGATCCAGATCCAGTAATGATGATCCAGCAATGATGATCCAGATCGAGAGATGATCCAGATCCAGATCCAGATTGAGTGATGATCTAGATCCAGTCCACTGATGTTGATCCAAATCGAGAGATGATCCAGATCCAGTGATGATGTTCGATGATGATCTAGATCGAGAGATGATCCAGATCCAGCGATGATGATCTAGATCGAGAGATGATCCAGATCCAGTGATGATGATCCATATCGAGAGATGATCCAGATCCAGTGATGATGATCCAGATCCAGAGATGATCCAGATCCAAAGATGACTTGAAGACAAAGATGACTTGAAGACGAAGATGACTTGAAGACGAGATGATCCAGCTGATACAGAGAAGAAGACCAGTGCTGAAAATTGTGTCGAAAGAATACCTTCCTAGTTAAGAGGGAGTGTTGATGTATATGTAACTTCGAAATGTATTCTTCTATGTATCTTATGTATTGTAACCCGATGTTTATTCCGGGATGTTTCTATTATGTATTTGAGTCGTGTGGTCATGCCCCGATGTTCCGATCGGGAGGATTAATAATGTAATCAAGTCATATCAAGTCATTAGGTAAGTCCCCACAGTTTCGGGGCACTTGAGTTATTACACACTAATTAAGGTGTAGGCTCAAGTAGTAATTATTAGGTTGAGCCTACGTGTGAAAATGCAATTCAAGTGAACGAAAGAATATAAATAGAGAGTGAGACTCTCTATTTAACACACACATCATTCACTCTCTTAAGTGAGGCGCACTTGTGGAGGAGGAAATATACTGGGACTAGAAGGCCACTGTTGTTGGGAGATCTCTTACTGTTTTGGTGCTGATTTTATCTCTAAGGAAGTTGCGGGGTTTTCTCCTTTATGGTTTCCTCGAGGAAAACTCTTTGTGTCTCTTGTATCTTGTGATTTGCTTATGTTTTATTGCTGTGCTTGTTATTCTCTCAGTGAAAAGATCCTAAGATCATAATGCTATCTTAATGTGATGAAAAACTAACATGTAGCAGTGAAGGGAATACTTCCTTGTGTTGGGTGTGTAGGTATTGTGGAGGCCAAGCTAGATATATCTTGTGTAGGTGTCCATAACTATGTGGTTGAGCTCACTAGCTTAGCAATTCTTCCTTTCCACTGCCTTAGCAGTCTGATGTGTATTTGGCTTGGCTTGGCTAAACCTTGATGTGTATTTGGATATGAGTGAGCCTGTTGTTCCCTAGTTCCTTGTGGAAATCATGCCCAACTCAGGAGTGGCAGTTGTGCTGAGAGATTGATGAGCACAACTGACCTATGGTTGGGTGGAACGTTGCACCGACATAGCTAGTTGCGGGACAACTCATTTTCAAGATAAGTGCTCTCTTATATTAGTCCTGCAATGTATTTGTTTATGAATTATTATGAACATATGCTTGAATGAGATTTGCTTATGTTGTAAATTATTGCATTATGCATCTGCATATGTTTTTATGTTCAATGAATTTTTATATTATGTTCATGGGGCTGGATTTCCCGGTTTGACAGACCAGAAGTGAGTCGTGTCCTCTCTCTCAGTGAGTAGAGGGGAGGGGACGTGACATCCTGGCTATGTTTAAGGGCACATCTCCCTAAGACTGAGAAGCTAAGATCTCAATTCAAAACTCAAACTAGAAAAATATGTGAGAGTGGTGTGCTCCTTGTATTTTATAAGCTTATTGTCCATATGTATGGATTGAATTTAGTCACCTTCATCACTAATGCACCCTCATTGATTGATTTTAGCATATACAACTTTTTCTTCTTTTCTTCCTTGCTTTGTTGTCTTTCTGGTTTTGGAAACATCTTACTTTCCTACATTTTCTTTGCTTTCCTAATTTTCCAATGTGTTTTCCTACTTTTCTTCTTCTCTCTGCTTTTATGGACTTTCCTACCTTTCTGCATGCTTTCTATTTTTTTCGGGTTTCCTGCTTTTGCCTACTTGTTTGCCTTGCATTGCTTTCTATCTTTTTGTGGCTTTGTGGATTTTTCTTGATTTTTTCCCTAGTTTCCATTTGTATGACAACACAATGGGTCCACTAATCCTCTCATGTTCCCTCATGGAACCTCCTAATCATATCCAACCCATCAATATTAAATAATGATAAAAATTAAATAACTTAATTATTTTCTACCTCAACTCCTAGGTTAATTTTTTGTCTGGAATTTAATCCAAAACACACTATGACTTTCTTCCCAACAATTAATTATTAATTCCACCAAGGCCAAGGTGCTATTAAATATTGGCGACATTACAGTCCTCCCCTTTTAAAATTTTCTTGTCCTCAAGCAAGTGAAAATATGGTTGGTGAAGAACATATACACCATTTCCATAATACTTTGCAAGGCTACTTCTGAAACTATCTAAGTCTCATCTCCAACATAGATAATGCTTTTAACAAACTTGTATTGGTCATCCTATCCATCAAATCATGAATGATCCTGCTTTTGAAGGATTTCATGACAAATTGAGTTGTAATATATGATGGGATGTCTATTTATCCTCAAGACCATTCCTAAGATTCCTTGGGAAACATCACCTTTATGCCAAAAGAAAATGGTAGAGCAGAACCTGGTGGGAAACATGACATAACCAAATACCATCTTCTTCATTCTCACTAGTAGTGACCTTAAACTTTAAACACATGTGAATCTATGCTTAAGAAGAGATTTGAAATGACTAATTAAGGAAATTTGCATTATTTTCTTAGCCTCCAAGATTGCAAGCCAAAGAATGAATTTTTCTTTCTCAATCCAAGTATGCTTGTGATCTTCTTCTCCGCTTTCACATGGAATATTGTAAACTAGCTTAATCTCCTTTCCAGTCTCGAATCAAACTTGCTATCGACTGCACTACACTTTAAGTAGATGCCACCATGTATCATCAATTGGTTGGTAGCATTTTGTACTTGATTCATACATGTCCTAATATTTCCTTTGATGTTGGTCTTGTTGCTCGATACATGCAAATGCTAAGTGTAAGTCATTGGAAAGAAACAAAAATAATACTTCAATATATCTGGAGTATAGTACATTTTGGGATCCATAATAATTTAAGGGGAACTCTTATGGTTGTTTTCACTGGCTCCAATTGGTTTGACGCCCCTAATGATCATAAGTCTATTGCAACCATGTTTTTAGCCTTTGTTCCATACCTATCACTTATGCTTGTAAGAAACAACAAGCTCTTGCTCTTTCTTCAACAATAACAAAGTATTGAGTTGCAGTTCATGCAATTCAAGAATCCTTGTGTCTTAGGCAAATCCTTTTAGAGTTTGAATTTCAAAAACAACATCTGACTAATCTCTGGTGTGACAATTAGAATGTCTTTAAGCTCACCAAAGATCTAGTTCAATATTAGCACAAAAAACACAATGAGATACAAATGCACTTCATTAGAAGGTTTATTCAAGATCATGTTCACAAAGTGTTTTTCCCCTTTAGATGATCAAGTTGTTGACATTTTCACATAGTCTCTTATAGAAGTTAAGTTTTGCAAACTTTAACTTATGTTACGAGTTAATAAAGTTGTCATTAAGGGAGATAGGCTCGATTGCATTCTTCCTCCTCCTATTGTGTCACATGTTGATGTATTTGTAACTTTGGAAGATATTCTAATGTGTATTATCATTATATGTTGTTTTACCCCCATTGGGGATGTGTTTACCCCCTTGTGGGATGTCTTAATTGTGTCTAGACCTTGAGGTACAACCTTTGTTGTAAATCGGGGAAATAGTCCCTAGTGTAACATCATGTAATGTGCATTTGGAGTCTCTATGGAGAAGTCGGCCCTGTTAGGGAAGATATGTGGGCCCATGTCTTATGTTTGGTCAGTGACTTGAAAGGGTATAAATAGGGAGGCACTCTCCCTCATTTATACACACCTCACACTCTTAAGTTCGCACAAGAGAGAGAGAGAGAAACAAAGGGGGGATAGACAGATAGCTGCTAAATACTTCTTATTACTGCTTTTGATCATCTTACTATTCTGAATAAGTTTGTAGGGTTTTCTCCTTTATGGTTTCCCTGGTGAAAATCTTTGTGTCTCTTGTACCTTTTATATCTTATGCATCTTGTTGTACTTCTTATTCTTTCAGATAAAGATCCTAGATAAACTAATCACATCTAAAGAAAAACTAACATGGTATCAAAGCCTCTCTGAAAGAAGCATTGTGCAGCTGCGGAAACTAGGGATTCCTAGTTCAAGGTGTTCTCTCCACAGATCATCAAGAAAATATGTCTAGGACAACTTGCCTCAGTAGGGTGCATCTTTTGGGGGAAGCACTTTCAAAATTGAAGAAGTTTCATTTTTGACCTTGTCACTGGTACCAGGAGGAACTAGGGCATCAAGTTTTGGAGGCTTCCCACCTCATTTTTCAGAAAGTGACCTAGCTGAGCAACTCGCCTCAAGGAGGTGCATATTTTTGTCTAAACATAATTCCCAAACTCAAGTTTGGAAAATTAGGGTTTCTTTGACAAACCCTAGGTCAGCTAGCTTCGGAACCAGGTCGGACACCTCAAATTGATAAGATCTAAATCTTTGTTATTTCCATTTGAGGTTCTCATTTGAAAATATGACTCATCATACTCAGCTTGAGGACAAGCTTGGAGGGGATGATAACTTCCGAGCATGGAAGTACATAATCTCCCTAATCCTAGAAGATAATGATTTGGATCGGTACATCAATGGAGAAGTTCCAGAACCAAAGGGAGATGAGGCTAAGGCTACTCAGAAGAGAAGCATGGATAAGGCTAAGAGAATCATTGCAGATTCTATTAAGGATCACCTCATCCCCCATGTGTCTTCATTCAAGACACTGAAATAAGTGTATGATGCTTTGACAAAGATGTTCAAAGGAAAGAACATCAACCAGAAGGTGACTTTGAGGAACGAATTGAAGAATGTGAAGATACAAAACTCTGAGACTATACAGTCTTGCTTCACAAGGGTTGCTCAAATCAAAGAACAACTTGAAGTGGTTGAAGAAAATGTTGAAGAAGGAGAAATTGTAATGACTACCTTGAATGGTATCCCTAGATCAAGGGACTCATTCATTCAAGGAATTTGTGCAAGAAGGAAGCTGGTCTCTTCAGCAGACTTCAAGAAGAATGTGCACAAGAAGAATCTAGACTTGTGACAAGAGAAGAAAATATGGGAGAAATTGACGATCAAGCTCTCACAGTTCACGCTACGAAGAACTTCAAGAAGAAGGATAACTTTCATCACAACAACAAGAAGGACAAGAAATAGAAGAAGACCAAAATATATAATTCAAATGTTCGATGCTATACTTGTGATGAAAAGGGACACTTTGCAAGAGATTGTCCCATCAGGAAAAGGAGACACCATGTTCATGTTGTCGAAGATGATGAACCAACAAATAAAAGATTCAAATCGGATAATGTTGATTCAGATGAATATTATGTGTTAATCTAAGCACTTACTGGCACTATCTTACACGAAAGAAATGATTGGCTTGTGGATAGTGGAGCTTCTAAACATATGACGGGATACAAGGAATGATTCGCTAATATGTCTGAACATGACTCACCTCACAAGGTGAAACTTGGGGATGACTATCAATACCCCATAAAAGGGAGTGGAGAAAATTCGTGCAAGCTTGACTCTGGGAAATCCTTAAAGATGAAGGATGTGTTATATGTTCCAAGTATTGAAGAACAATATTCTCTCCATTTCTACACTAGATGCATAAAGGATTAGGGTTTCTTTTGTCGATGACCAAGTTCTGATGTGGTCCAAAGTAAAGACAATAGAGGATGCAACAGTTATTGGAGAAGAAGGAGGAGGCTTGTATAAGTTGAAGGGACAACCTGAACAAGCGCTAGTTCATGATTCAATTGAACCAAGTGAACTATAGCGCATAATGCTTGTACATGTGCACTACAGGGCACTACCAATGGTAAGAAAAGCAGTCTTAGGACTACTAGAGATCTAGGAAAATCATGAAGGCATTTGCGAAGGATGTGCACAAGGAAAGAATGTGAAGAAGACATTTCCCAATAGTGAGGGAAAGGTTAAAGGAATACTAGAGATAATACACCCGGATGTATGTGGACCCATGTTTTCTAGTTCATTAAGCGGGTATGTGTACTATGTTTCCTTTATAGATGATTTCTCACGTAAGCCTTGGATATATTTCTTTAAAGGGAAAAGTGAAGTTTTCAATAAGTTCAAGGAATATAAAACCTTGGTCAAGAACCAAACATATAGGAATATCAAGACTCTACTTTCAGATAATGGTGGAGATTTCACTTCAGAAGAATTCAAGGAACTCTGCAAAGAGTTTGGGATTAAGATGAATTTGAGCACTCCATATAATCCTCAACATAATGGGTTGCATAACGAAAGAACCAAACCATCATGGAGGCAACAAAAGCTATGATGCATGATTAGGATCTTCCTATGCACCTTTGGGCGGAGGCAACAAGAACAACTTTGTATGTACATAACTGTACTCCTCATCGATTACTTGATAATAAGACTCCTGAAGAGGCTTTCTCAGGGGAGAAACCAGAAGTCAACCATCTGAGAATATTTGGTTGTCAGTGTATGTACATATCCCAAAGGAGAAAAGGACCAAGCTCGATCCTTATGGGAGGAAGGGTATCTTCGTAAAATATAATGATACATCAAAGGCCTACCAAATATACTTCCTAGGATTCAAGAAGATCGACATCAGTAGAGATGTAACCTTTTATGAAGACTCGACATACTTCAGATCCAGGAGGACACCTATCCAGGAGGTCGAGGAACCTGAAGAGACAAGAGGCTGAGATATGGAAATTGGAGAAGCAATTATAGAGGACCATGAAGATCATGACATGACAAAACCACAAGATCCGAAAGAGACATTCCTTGAGAACGACTCCCACAAGAGGAAATTGGCATGGGCACGAGAGCTCATATGAGAAGTTGAAAGGTATGGCACTCTAGAGGGAATACATAGAGAGATAAAAAGGTAAAATCCTTGCAATATTTATGTGGCACTCTTGTGTGCCATCATTAACAAAGAAACTTCCACCTATGAAGAGGCTATAGAAAAGAAAGAATGGAAGGATGCGATGATCGAAGAATATTAGTTGATCATGAAGAATGATGTTTAGGAGATAGTTCTAAGACCGGAGAAGAATTTTGTCATGACTTCGAAGTGGATCTACAAGATCAAGCATGTTGTATATGGCAGCATCAAGAAATATAAGGTGAGATTCGTAGCATGAGGCTTCTCACAGAATGAAGGCATAGACTATGAAGATACATTTGCACCTATGGCAAGGTACACTTCCATTAGGACCATACTTTCTTTGGCAACAATTATGAAATGGAAAATACACCAGATGGATGTCAAGACAACTTTCTTGAATGGTGTAGTCGAGGAGGAAGTGTATGTGGAACATCCACTGGGATTCGAGACACGTGATAGGAACACGCATGTGTGCAAATTGAAGAAGGTCTTGTATGGATTGAAATAAGCAATGAGGATATGGTACGATAGGATGGATAGCTTCCTACTGAGCTTGGGATTTACCAAGAGTAAAGCATATTCCAACCTCTACTTCAAGGTGGAAGACGAAAGAGTAGTGATACTCCTGCTATATGTCGATGACTTATTTTTAACAGGTGAAGAGGAACTCATTATAGATGCAAAGAGGAGACTTGCTACAAAGTTCGAGATGAAATACCTAGTATATATGATGCACTACTTCTTAGGAATTGAGGTGTGGCAGAGTGCAGATGGGATCTTCCTTGGTCAAGGAAAATATGCAATGGAGAGTCTGAAGATATTAAGAATGATGGACTACAAGGCAATGGCCACACTTATGGCATCTAACTTTAAGCTTTTGAGTGATGTTTCATCCGAGAAGGTCAATGCCACGATGTATCATCAAATGATTAGCTCATTGATGTATCTAACGAATACGAGACCAGACATATGCTTTGCGGTGAACACCTTGAGTCAATTCCTGATGGATTCGAGACCTATTCACCTGATAGCTGCAAAGCATATACTGAGGTACCTAAAAGGTACAGTGTATTATGGGCAAAAATATGATGCGAATCAAAAGATTAACATACATGGTTATGTTGATTCGAATTGGGCAAGTGGCACCATTGATAGGAAGAGCACCTCAGGTTGCTGCTTTATTTTGGGATTTGGAATGATCTCTAGGTTCAGTAGGAAGCAATCATGTGTGGCACTGTGTACAACCAAGGCAGAGTATGTTGTCACTTGCTTGACTAGTTGCGAGGTAGTGTGACTTCGAAAGCTAATGTCTGACTTGTTTGATCACCAGTTGTATGTGACTTGTATCTTCTACAACAACCAGAGTTGCATGAATTTGTTGGAAAATCCTATGCTCCACGACAAGTCAAAGCACATCGAGATCAAGTTCCACTATATCAGGGATATGGTGTAGAGAGGAGCAGTGAAGCTCCAATACGTGTCAATAGAGGAGCAGATAGCCGATGTGTTGACCAAGCCTCTTGTGAGAGTGAAATTAGAGTACTTCACAGAAAGGCTTTGTGTGATCCAAATCAAGATCCCTCGAAAGAGGGAGTGACATGTTCTAGCATAGCTAGAGAGACAGGTTGTCTGTAATGTTCCCAAAAGTGACATGCATGCAAACCCTAAAAGTGAGATGCATGCAAACCCTAAAAGTGACATACATGACATCTAAGCATTATTTAATGATGCATGCACCCAATTAAGTCTCCATGCGCATGCATGCAAGTCAACTGCAAATTAGAAGTTAAAGCGACCTAATTAGGTCAAAGATTAGGTTTTGCGCAGTTGAACTTTATAAATAGAGGATAAAGCGAGAGGAGACTTTCGCTTTTGATTATGATTGTTATTATTCATCTTTTTGGAGACAGGTTTGGGAGCTCAGCAAGCAAGTTGGGGTTGAGGGCATAAGCCCTTGGCTAACAAGTGTTTTCGGCAGTGAAATTTATCTGCCCTAATCACTTCAATAGATAGGTCACTCAGATCTATCATTAGTTCTTCAAGATTATTCACTATTCATCATAGATCAAGCGTAAAGGTTGTTCTAGAGAGCTTGTTCTGCAGGTTCAGCGTGCCATAGGACGAAAACCCTTGGGAAGATCGGTTGTTTGGACAAAACCCATTTAGCCTATTGGGGTGGATTCATCCCAGAATTCACACTTGTTCTTATTTGAATACTTTTGGAAGCTGCTACAGTGATCCGTACAGCCTCTACAGTGATCCGTACGGATGCTACAGTACCTCGCTATAGTACCATAAAATTATTTTTATGTTTTGACCTATGCTTGTTGTGTTCTGGGTTGAATACTCATTGCACAGGCTCTATACTTTAAGCTGGAAAGAGTTTCCCTTTTTGTGGCTGAGTTAAAAGGGTTAGTCCCTGGAAGCATGTGGACTTAAAGAAATCACTCTAAGTTGAGATCTGGAACCATATCCTTCACTGCTAAATTATAAACTGGAATTATACTTCCTAAGGGAGGGGTGCTGCCATTACAATATATGTCCAAAAGCTACTACAGGAGGTTCCAAAAGGCATACAGAAGAATAAAGATATTGTTTGGTGCACTAGAAGGGGGTCTATACAGTGCGGGGCATAAACTCTATCATCCACATGCTAAAAATCTAATATGTTGAGAAGCTGCTACAACATCACTTATTTACAATTATGGAAGGTAATCTGATGTTACGTTGCACGCACGACATCAAGAAGGTACTTATCAGCTGGAAAGAGGACTCTCATTATTATTGCAGCTGTTGCAGTCATATACCAGCAGCATAGCATTATTATTGGGCAGACTGAGATTGCATGGATTGTTTGGGTTGTTACATGGATTAAAGTTTGGACTACTGCTTGGCTGAACTCTACAAATTGAGGGTTGTCGTATCTATTGCATGAACACTTGACATACGTGTTATTGTAGCTGTTGCAGTCATATACACCATAGTATCCACATGCTTTAAGCCTCTACAGTACACCTTCAGTATTGTTAAATATCAGAGTTATTTCACTTATGATACATGATTACCTACGACTAATTTGAGGTACTTATTATGTCCACACTTGCATAAACAGTTTATGTTTTCCATTTGTGTTCTCTTGTTTAATATCATGGGATTTATAATGGTTATGCATCTTACTATGTTATGCAATTAATATTTGAATGAGCAAACTGTTACATGAAGATTGCAAACAACAAAATAAACTAGTAAGCCAGAGGAACTAAGTGAAAGGAATAATATTCTCAAACAACCACAAGCAAATAAATTCAGGATTACAAGAAACAAGCAAGTGCAAACATAAGAAGGCAGATCTCCTTACTTGGGATATTACATTATCCGAGGGTAAAATCTTGGCGAAGCTCATAGGTTGCTCAGACGTAATCAACCCTGTATGTTTTCCTTGGATGTAATCAGTCTTGGCAAAGCTCGCAGGTTATATTTGGATGTAATTAGTCCTGATATGTTATGAAAGCATAATATCTCACATGGGAAATGAGACAAGTTTTCCAAGCTGGAATAATCCTGGTGCAGCAGGATGCTCAGCCACAATCAGTCATGTAGGTTGTCCTCGGATGTAATTAGTCATGGCGAAGCTCGTAGGTTATCCTTGGATGTAATCAGCTTTGTGATGGGTTATCTGAATGTAAAAATGAGACCTGGTGTGGTACGCGGGTTATTCAAATGTAATACACCCCGGGGTTGTCTGAGTGTAAAAATGAGACTTGGCGTGGTAGGTAGGTTACGCGGATGCAATACACCCCGAAGTTTATCTGTAAGGAAAATATCCTGGATGTAGGTTGTTCAGATGTAATCCCTTAAGGTTGACCTAGAACGTAAAATATCCTGATGCAACAGGTTGTTGGGTCGTAATCAGTCCTTACATATATATCCATATATGTATGTTCCCATGTTGATATGATAAGGTCACGAAGCACGAGAGGTGTACCTAAGTGGTTCTCTGATAGACGCAGGTCAACCGTGGATGCTTTGTTTGTTTTGTTTTGTATTGTACATGACAAGATAGATGATCTGGATACGACGAGAAGAAGGGAGAAGACACAGGTTATTTTCGTGGAAATGTAAAGAAGGTCTCGGACAGTTCATACATGATGGCTTGCTCAAGATTTGATGAAGACCTGACAAAGGACTAGGCCTACATCCAACAACAAAAATGATTGGCTCTGTAAAAACTTCTGATGACGGATAGTATGGTACGATGATCAAAATAATAAGATGATGATGGAAACAACTATGATGATGACTCTGACTCCGTGATGATGACTCTGCGATGAAGACTTGACCAAATATGTTGATGACTGTGAAGAGAGAGAATACCTTCCTAGTTAAGAGGAAGTGTTGATGTATTTGTAACTTCGGAAGATATTTTGATGTGTATTATCATTATATGTTGTTGTACCCCCAATTGGGGATGTGTTTACCCCCTTGTGGGATGTCTTAATTGTGCCTAGACCTTGAGGTACATTCGTCATAAGTCGGGGCAATAGTCCCCAGTGTAACATCATGTAATGTGTATTTGGAGTCTCTCTAGGAGAAGTCGGACATGTTAGGGAAGACGTGTGGGCCCCAGTCTTATGTTTGGTTAGTGACTTGAAAGGGTATAAATAGGGAGGCGTTATCCCTCATTTATGCACACCTCACACTCTCAAGTTCACATGAGAGAGAGAGAGAGAGAAAGGGAGGAGAGACATATAGCTGTTGAATACTTCTTATTATTTCTTTTGATCATCTTACTATTCTGAAGAAGTTTGCAGGGTTTTCTCCTTTGTGGTTTCCCGATGAAAATATCTGTGTCTATGGTTCAAGACAATGCACTCTTGTAACCTAGGGTCTCTGGGAGTACCAACTTACTAAGACACTTGCAGACAATCAGGTTATGTAGAAAATGAAATAGGAATAGGAAGGAAGCTTAACATACTTGGTTTATGACGATTTATCCAAGCTTGTTCTTCTCCTCTTTCAGTCTCTTCCAAAGCTTCCAGGGCTTTTCCAATTCACCTACAAAGAACAAATTCTTCCAACAATATCTTGTATATATATATCAATGGTTAATGAGATACATGTTCATAATAAAATAATCAAAACAATTCATTATTCATCACATACAATAATGCAACAATAGAAATATTGGAAGAAGAAATTTCTTTATTAATAAACAGAGAATGGTGAGATTACAACCCAGCTTCTAAAACAAGGACTCCTCTGCAAACCAAGGACACTGATTTATGTTTATCCAAGATGTCTAAAGGCATACCACCAACATAACTTTGCTCTTCTATTGATTAGCCCTATCCCATGGCCTCTATTTATACATGAGGAAATAGAGTGGTTTCAAAGGTTAGGATGGTTGAGATAGTTATGGATTAAGGCTCAACTGCTCTCGACTAATCGTGATTTCTATTTTTTACCATTGAATTAAGGTACACATGGGTATATATATAGGAAAGGCACGTATGAGATTCTCCTTTCTTTAAGGAAACTCGCGTGTTCAGGGTACACATAGGTTTCAATGCAAATAGTCATGTATGACACACGAGTTGCACACGGGGACTTTGCTTAGTGAACCTCTCACGTAGCATGTGCAATCATGGGATATTAAAGAATACCCTTAATTTTGGTAGATATTGACCCAAACTCTTTTTGTTGAAACCCCCTCCCAATACCTAAAACCTTCCCCCCACCCCTTTTTATACCCCAATCCTTATAAACGACCCTACCCCCTTGAGCTTAAACCCCTCATCCCCCCCAATACCTACAATATATTGGTTTGATTTTGGACAATTTTAAAACCCACAATATGAACTAACGTGCTAGGATATTGGACAACAAGTGAAGCCCCCGTGGAGTTGCAATGCAAATAGTCGCGTGTACATCCCTAATCTCCAAATGAAAATATATTAAGTTTGTCAGGAGTTTATGTATCAATGGTCATGCACATCTATAGTGTTTTCGATTACTTCAATCCTATTTGTCCTTTTGTGTCCCGACATATTGGATGTCAGTACTTGAATGGAGAAGTGTCATTTTGGTTGATAACAGATGCCCCCTAATGTGTGAGGTCAGAGGGAAACGATGGCCAAAATACATTACAATCTTTTAATCTTGGAGAACTCAAGTGTCCAAGGCAGCAGAGGAAGTACCTAAAACAAATACATATCAATAACATATACAAAATCATATATGAGGATGCCATGTTCAATATGATGGAACACTAGCTCCTTTGCAATATTTGATTACATCATGTGATACGGGTACAAGACCACGTACATTACAAAGGTGGATCATAGCCACAATATATAATGATGAGTCTTAAAAATTGGAAAGCTGTGTAACTGAACATAACACGATCTTGCACAACTTATGTTATAGATGTGAACCTAAGGTCTTCATTGAAATCCAAAGGAACCAGTACAATCCTTACCATGCGAATAGATGTGTTGAAGTCGAACATGGAAAGAACTCAACAGAATGTCAAATAATAAGTGAAACTAACAACTGAAGCAAAGGAGTGCACCACTAATGATAGTGAATCCTAAGGTACCATTTTCAAAGCTCTAGGTTTTCATCTTCAGGAAGTACTGATCAGAAACCATACCATGATGAGGAAGGAAATGGATCCTCCAACAGATCACAAGAGTGACTAGGAATTGGATACGGGAAGGTAGACACAAGTAATACTCAGATAGGATAATGATGGAATCAGGATAATAATCAAATGAAGGGATAGATCCTTGAACAGTGAGCATGACACATAGATGACCCAAGGAAACTTTTAACTTGCAGATAGGACAACTAAACTTATCTGTCATGTAGGAGACATGATCATATTCCCCATGTATAAAGGACAACTGGAGGAGTAA
This sequence comes from Pseudotsuga menziesii, assembly GCA_001517045.1. Lineage (NCBI taxonomy): Eukaryota > Viridiplantae > Streptophyta > Pinopsida > Pinales > Pinaceae > Pseudotsuga > Pseudotsuga menziesii. The sequence continues at coordinate 807,845 of LPNX010398360.1, forward strand.
GAAACTCGAAGTAATAGCTGGCCTGAAAGTGTAAACTTAAACACAAGTATTGAAAAGTTCAGAGAGTGTTATGTTCAAGGACGACATCTTGCCATTGTTTATAACCCAAAGAGAGTACTTCTTCCTTATCTTTCCTGTTAAATTTTAACGAGTCCAGGAAAGTCAACTCAGGCCTCTCTTCATTTTTGACAAGCTTGAAGAGGGGACAGAATAAGGCTTGATAATGTTACTTATTCGTGGATTTTACGAGCCCAAACTAGTACATGCTCGTTGGTGTTTCCATATTTTGAGAGTCTAAAAACCTTGAAGAAGACTCCATAGGGGTGTTTTTTCATACAATTTAGTCTCTTGAGGCCGGAAAAGTATAAAACAATCCACATAATAACTCTCTTAGCTTCCGAAGAAGTAGGGCGCACCTTTTTCGTACTTAGTCAGGAAGGTCCAAAAAAAGGCACGAGGTCTTCACTTAGTGAAACCATGCCATAGCACCTTCATTTGTGGCATATGAAACAATACCCCTATTTTCAAAAAATATTGGAAAATACCTCCCAAAATCATTTTTTTAACCCCCTCCCAATATGCCTTCCCAATTTAAAAAAACCCCTATTTTCACTGTATATTGCATGTATCAATTTTTTCATTTACATTTTTTATACCCCTTTAGATTTCTGCCTAGTATATTGACATGATACTCGACATTCATTCTTTTCCCTCACCATGCAAAATAATTATTCATAAGTTTGTAGGGTTCCTTAACAATGAATTAAGGCTACTCCCTCTATGGTATTTCTCCTCTGTGTTCAATAAAATGAACTTTATGACCCCCCCCCCACACAAAGATATGCACTCCACTCCTTGATCTATGGGATATGAGACCTTCTCAAGAGACTAGCCACCCCTTGTTGAAATACCTAGCACATGATACTGATGGAAACAAGGAGAACAAATGAAGAAAATAATAATCCTCCTCATTTATGATGATGCACTTCGAGTGGACATGCATGGACCATGAAGACTATGAATAAATGGCCCATATTTTCCTCTCAGTTTTCGGGTATAATCCACTACGGCCTTTGCCATAGGGTGTTCACTATTAGCCTGCATGATAGTATGTTAGTAGAAATTTTGAGTTCCTTACTTCTTCTACAACAAAACCTTACTATTTAGTATTTTTCTTTGACCATAAGATTAATGGATTGCGATCAATCCTCTCTAAGTTGCATTTAGAAAAATCAAACAAGCTTAGACAAGTGTAAGTCTTATATTAGTTGTGTGACCATCCACATGAAATAGTATTACAGTGACATTCTTAAAAAAATGGATTCTCAACAATCCAAGCCTAAACTTTAATTCACTTCTTTATTCAACAGAGTACGAAGATCACATGCCTCAGACATTGTGGAACAGCCTAAAGAACAGCCTACCCTGTCACCTGAAACCTTGCAATTTTTCTTCCAGTCACCCTAAAGCCTAATGATTACCTAGAAGGCTGATTTCTATCACCCAGTACTACCATGCCTGAGCTCCTTGGTAATATAGTTTGTGTAACAAATGTCAAACAATGTGTTTAGCTAACAATGCCTACAATGAAGAACATAACATTTGCAAGACATAATGACTTTCTTGAAGAACTTAAATAAAGTTTTTAAGAGGACCCCCCGCCACACACACACACACTATGAGCCATGCTATTAATTTGAAAATAAAATTCAAATGAACATATTATTATCTAGACTCACATCATCTTCTTCATCCACTGTCATGTCATGTCCACGCCGTATATGACGATCAAGTAAACTTAATAGTCTTACAATAGTGTCCATCGGGGCCAGATGTAAAGTATTCCTTGAATGTGCAGATGTGATTTCATTTGCAAGAAGTATATTTCAGAAAGAGGAAGCCATGCACCCTCCTCTTCACCTTCATCTTCTCCAGGAATTTCTGCTCTCTCAAGATAATCATCCAACATTTCACATAAGCCTGCAACAGTGCCATCTACAAATATAACATTGCAACCCATGATCCAAATGTTAACAAGTTGGTAGGAAAACAAGGAAATTTTAATAAAACCATGTTTCATTATGGTAAACCTTGATGATCGTGAACTTCCGACTTGCCCCTATCTACCACTTCTCCAATTGTGTCTTTTCTTATCATTCTAGACTTTCTTGCAGACATGGGTGTTTGCATGTTCTGAAATTCATAATCACTTTAAAATATTTAGAAGCAAAACATCCTATTCATTACAAATTTTCTTGCCACAAAGAACTGTATAGCTAGTTACTACAAGAATTATCACCTCCATTCCTTATCACTATATTTCACTATTTCTATTACTCTGTTAATTTAATTATTTTTCATGCCATCTTACAAGTATTTGCAGGTGTTCATGTATGCCTCAAACCACCCTCAAACACAAAAATATTTACCTACTATGATAAAGTCTATAATATCCTTGACCTTGGCTAAGACTAATCAGAAAAGAAACATTACGAAAGAAGACTGAAATAATTTCAAAATGAAGCCACTATAATGCACCATGAAATTTTACCATAGCAAGAAGGGAAGTCCAATGATATCAGCAAATCAATGTTCAAATCAAACCTTTCACAAAAAATCAAACCTTTCACTTGAGAGAAATTATCATATCAACTATCATATCTGCATAAGGCCAGTTTCTATGCATTTCAAATGTTTTGAAGGCTCAATTTTGTTTTTCCCATTCAATTCAACAAAATTAAATGGGAAAAATAAAAAAACTCCATGTTAGGACAAATATCCCGCAGTTATTTTGTAACATACAATGCAAAGGGTATGAATGTAAAACATAGGAAATAGAGAGAGGCACCTGCATTAGTAGCCCTCCATCATGTAGTGTGTGTATTCTGGCTTCAACTTCTGATTGGTTAAGCCTTAGTCTATAGCTGCCTGGTCCTCCCTTTACCATTTCAATCTACAAATAAAGATGAATTTCCATATACAAATAGAGCTTATGTGATTCCACTGTGAAATAATATATGTTATTCCACTTTGAAATAATAAACTAATTAGCAAAACAGATAGAATTGACTGTCAACTTTTAAAGGAATGCATACCGTATTTTTTATCCCTTCAATGTTGAGAGACACTACAGATTTTACCAAAGAGATATTCTGCATTTCGAAAACATACATTAATACAAATTTAAAAGATTAAAAGGGTCATAATGTCACATAAGACACGTCTCTGACAAATTTCTTTCCATAAAGGTACAAGCTATAGTGTAAATGTAACAATTTCCTTCCATAAAGGTACAAGCTTTACACAACCTACCTTGGGAGGGATTTGTCCTTTCTTAAGATACCCAATATATTCAGAAACGATTGCGGCACTCATCTTTGATGCTTTTTGATATAAAATGAGCATGTTAGAGCTCAATATCGGGTAAATGATAAACAAACGCAATAACAGGACATACTAGTCCTTCAAGGTTTTACAAAACTTGAACTGATCAAAGGCTTACATAGAGTGCTCCTCCAACCACTGAAAGATACCAAGGTGGCCTCTCTACTCTAACATGCATTGCAATCTGACTGTCAAGCCAACCTGTATGAATCTTGTTTTCTCTATATTCCACATCCTGTAAAAAATGAACACCCATCTTTCACACAGCTCTATAATAAACAATACTATCATATAACAGTGTAAAAATTTCATGTTGCTATCGTCGGATCAATTAAACTATCTCATACACGTCAACCTTATAGCATGAATAAACATATCTGAGAGACTTCCACATAATACCTTTGCTAGCACAGGATTCATCCATGGGTGTTTTCCATATGAAGTGCTGGCATAATGAATTACTCCATTATGATCACCATCACATATGTACAAGAGTTGCTTAAAGCTCGATGGTATTGGTTGAAACCTGATACAATTACTTAGTTGTTCTTGATTATTTATGTCAAATGATTTTGAAAGGTGCCTGTAGCCATATATTTTGAGATTAAGTATTATTGATTAGAGAAATAAAAGGCCAGTAATCCCAAAAAGCAATGACATAAAATAAGAACTGGTCACTTGAGTCTTGTATTGAAATACAGGTTCAGAAAATAACATAAATTTTAATATAATGACTTACTTATGTTCCTTTGTTGCAATGCTTGAATCTGTCCCCAAGTACTGAAGCGCCTCCATTATCTGTTTACGTGGCAAACTACCCATCACTTCTATTTTTCATTTCATGAAGCAAGATTTACATCAGAACGCAAGTTACATCAATAATGTGTTCACACTAACCAGCTCATGAAAGACTGGAATTTGCTTGCTTAGGTTGCCCTGCTCCAGCTGCAGCACAGTTGAAAAGTGTCAAGTGCTAGTGCATGCTAATAGTTCGATAAAATCACACAATGTCTATATCAGGATTACTAAAGAAAAAACTGTTTGAAATTAATTTTTTATGAACATTGATAGCTTGTATGTTATACCTTTTGAAGTAAAGAAAGCGGCATTAGAGGAAAACGAACAAGAGCAAGCAATTCATTCATTGGTTCTATCCTTTCTGCAAAGAGTGTGTCAGGACTGCATTCCTCTAGCTTCTGATTTGCTCCTTCCCAACCATGAAGGCCATCTCCTTGTGTTCCCCAAGTTAGAATAGCATCCAGAACCCTCTCCTCAGAGGTCACTACCAAATCAGGGTGCTGCAAAAGCCATAATAATCACAACTCAAAATGTTTACTACATTTATCCATGTCTCCACATTCCAGACTATCAAAGGAAGACAAGTCACCTTGCTGTATTCAGGGATTCCTGCTACAAAATCAGGGTGGATATTGAGCATGCAAAGAGGAATTGTCAGAAATACTATCCTGCAACAGGAGAACACTCTAGGGCATTGCCATAAGCTGGAAACAACAACCTGCCTTAAGTATTTTCATAAATGAGGCCCTCTCTAACATTTTGAATTCTGTATTGGCAGAAGTACAGTAGTCAAAATGTTTAGAAAAAGTTTCTGTGCAGACTTCTTCAAGCGGCCCGCATGAAGGCATTGAGGTGACCACCTACAGGATTGGACATACTGAATCCTGCAAAGCACAAAACTCAAAAGGTCAGCTTCAAAACAAAAATAAATTGCAACAGCTCATCTGAATGGTTGTCGAATGTGCCCACAATCTCTACTCTCAGTTTTGTATTATGCAAACAATGGCTGATGAAGAAGCTGCTTCCAGTAAGTACCACACCAACCCTGCATATATGTATAGTGCAACTTATGTTAATTACTAAGTCCAAATTGTAACTGCCTAAGTAGGAAAACTCTTTTTTTTCTTTTTTTTTATGTTCGCGATGCCCAACCACCAGGTAACCCTTGGAAGCTCAAGGTAGGTATGCCTTGTAAAATCCTCATCCTATGTGGCAAGTTTTGGCTATAGAAGATTTCGTCAATGCTTGCAAGTTGCAACCTTTTCACTACCTCAAAGTCCAAGCGAGAGTTTTTATGATGCAATATTCAAAAGCAACAATCATAGCGCTCCTACTTTTACACAATTAAACTACCCCTCCTATGACATGAAAAATAATTTAGAGGTTGGAAAAGTATAACACTTTTGAGATGCACTCAAATAAGCATTCACAGCATTCTTGTTGAAGAAGGTGAATTCCAAATTGATCTGCTAGTAGAATAAGGGGAAGCAACAAGGAACCCAAGTCCTGTCTTTCATCCATATCCAACTTCCCACTGTACATGAAGTGCACCATAGCTAAAAATGCTTCAGGGGAATCATCCCTCAAGCAAACTTCTAAGGCATTGCTTTCACTCATCCCATTTGTAAACGTCTGCCAAGTAATACAACTTACTTTCTCAGTCCCATTTAATAATCTCTGAATAAAAGGGAAATTTTAGTCTAACAAGTATCACAGGTACAGTACATGTATATAGTTTAATATCCAAACTGGATATGAAAATAAATTATTTGCAAACATATATATCATTCAAAAAAGATGATAGATTTAAATGCAAACCCATAGGTTCCAGAACTCTGGTACCTCCATAAAGGACTGCAATCGAGCAAATATCATATTTATAATATACTAATGGAAAATGAAAATAGGATATAAGGCAAGCAAGTTGAGAATATAACCTTGGCAAAAGGAGCACTCCAAACACTCAAAACAAGTTTGTGTGCTTGGACAACCAGACCATGCCCCTCCATGTAAACATCAACATCGTTGTATTTGCCAATTTCAAGCAAATTTTTCAGCTTTTGCACAGCAATTGGCAAGTCATATGAGAAAGTTGGGCAATTCCGCAAAAAGGTTACAGGACTAGAATGGAGTAATTCCAATTTATGATCCTTCCTTAGAGGCGTGTCCTTGAGTGCATCCTTCATCTGCTCACACTGGACCACCAGGGACTCAGCACCAAACTCTTCACTAAGTTCACTCAATGCCCCCAGTTGGAACTCTGAAACCTTGAGTAACAAAAACAATATTCCATCACTAAAGACCATACCATAACAGGAAAAAATAATTCTATCACCCATAAGCCCACACTAATTTTTATCATTATCACAGGTCTATATCAACATAAAAGAACTAAATGCCAATTTGTATTTGATCTTCTAATCATTTCTTGTAATACAGATAAACTTTTAAATAATTAAGTCCGCACTCTATGACAAATCCCAATTTACCCTCTATTTTGTGCCTTTAGTGGGCTTATTATTTTTGGCAACTACAATGGATCTTCAAGATTTGTATAGCCAAAACAATGATATTTTATAGATAAGATCTAAGAAATTTAACTGTAGAACAAATAGGCAATTCCTCTTGTTTATGAAGACAAAATCACTAAAATGGAGCTTCCCTGTGTTGTTGGGCCTAGATGAGGAAGAAGACCAATGACGTAAAAAACATATATCAAAATTATTCCATCACTCAAAGCCCATGCCAAATCTTATCTTCATCATGCTACCATATTAACATAAAAACTAAATGGCAATTTGGGAGATTGTCGTGAATACAGACTACCAAGTTGACACTTCCCCATGATGTTGGGCAGGAAAGAACAGAAAAGTCATAGGAGAATCAAATACATTGGAATTTGGGTCATATAGCTTCAAGTACACACCCAGGACTTGCACTTGCACTCAAAGTCACCCAGGACTTGCACTTGGCCTCATCGGAGCCCACTTGGGGGGCTCTGAACCCAGATCTCCATGTTAATACAAGCCCGATTACCTTGCTGCTTGCCACTAGACCACACTCCTGTGGGCCCCTTTTGCCAATTACTAAAAATGTCCATCATTACAAGGCTTAGGGATATTTTCATCAAGTGCTAACAGACTAAGGCAAGAACAGAAAAGGCACAGGAGATGCATTGGTTTTTTCTGATAAGGAGATCAGAAACAGGCTACTCAGTGGAGACAAGTCAGTTAAGTTTAAAGTTGGTCATGTACAGAAAAATGAGGCAGAGACTACTCAGGATTGGAACCTTACATCAGATGCATACTTCCTTTCTCCAATCACTAAAAAGGTTTCATCATCAAACAACTTTGAGATTTTGCCTCAAGTGCTAAAAGATTAAGCAAAGAATAGAAAAGTCACAGGAGAATCAAATACATTGGAATTTGGGTCATATAGCTTCAAGTACATACGCAAAAGTTTTTTAACAGAAACCACCTGTCACCTATAGAATATAGACTTAGCAAGCACCAAGGTTACTGAGAATCTCCTGCTCCATGCCAGGTGTTACCCCCCATTTTGCATGGGTGCCCACACGTGAATTTTTTCACATGCTTCAGCAAAGAGTGACATGTTGATGGAGATTTGGGTGGCCTATGTTCTTCGATGTTAGATCCTTGCTTCTTTGTGATGGTGCCCTAGTGATTGATGATGTTCTGGAATTGATAGATCTTCACACTAGTAGCCATTGAATGTTGTTTTTGCTTGATGCTTCAATATCAATATATTCGCATCTGGATGATTGTCTTGAAGTTATATCTCGATTACTTTCTTCTTGTACATATTTGCTTATGCGACATTGATAGAGTGCCCTAGCCTTTTGAGCTGATATGGTATTTTGGATAACATACACTCAAAATTATTGAAAGGCATGGCTAGTTTTCATGGTGTATTGGTGTTTGAGGGAAGATTTGGTTTGCTTATGGTGTATTGGTGTTTGAGGGATGATTTGGACGGCACCCTTGTCCCTGAGCATTTGGCTAACTTATGTGGATATGATGACATTGTAAGCCTCTTTCTAGAGTTTAGGATGTAATTCAAGTATGTATTCTGGAACCCTAATTCATCACTCATACTAGCAGAAAAGAGTTGACTGTCAGTTTGAAGACAGCAGTCTGGGCAGGAAATACTAAATGTGGCACATTGTAGAGAGGACATTAAGGGCAGCAGCTACAAGGATGTTTTTAGGTTTTGCTCCATAAAATTTTGGACAAAATAACAGTGACAGAGCAAACTGAAGATGCCTTTTCAGACATGTCTATAAGTGTTCTATTCCTTGGATTTATGGAAGACTCAGAGCCTACAAATACCCATCTATAGCATGACTTCTTACTTTTCTGGAGGCCTGTAAACTTGTAGCAAATTGGCAACAAAACAAGGATGTTTTCAGCAGTAAATATGGGCAGGAAGAGCACTAGATCTGACTGCAAAATTGTCCTAGTAGATCTGTTTGCTTTTGAACAGCCCTATTGCTTCTTGCCACATTGAAGAATGCAAGCAACAACATTGAGATGGCTCATGGGACTTGGAGGTCAAACCATTCATACATGGAAAGAAATTAAACAAGATTGTCAAGAAGCAATGATTGTCTAAATAATTTCAACATTAGAATATTGATTCATTACTGGAAGAGAATGAAATGACTACAGGAAACAAGATTTGGTACTACTGAAATCAAAGAGACATAACTACAGGAACTCAAAATTTTGCTAATCGCATAGTGTGGACAAGACTCACTCTAACTACCAAAATATGCTACTCAGTGCTACCTTTGCAATATCTGTCTGACTAACACTAGGATTATAACCAAGGCCTAGACCATGCCAAGAACCAATATAGTTTGTATGTGGACCTGTTAGTTTCAATGTGGGCCAAGATCGCTCAAACACCATTCCTATAATCCATAAACTCAGCACTTTGGCCAAACTTTGACTAGAGGCTAGCACTTGAGTGATGACACTTGGAGATGATCCAATGGATGAGATCCATGTCGATCCATGGGCACACAAAACCAACATGCCTAATTTCCAACAAGAGGCACACAACTATGTTAATGTATGAGGATGAGTATCGAAACTGAATAGGGGTACCAAAACTGCTCTGCTTCAATCTTAAACAGGCACTCCATAACCAAACACCTTTCAAATTGCCACGAGACATCATGAACCTGTGAAACTCTTCACACTGAATATCCAGCTTGATTAACCATCACACCTTGATCATACGATTGTTGTCATACTACACAAACAACTTGTCATCAATGACACTATGTCAAACAATCTTTCGTTACGAGGTTGACATCAATGGCACTATGTCAAACAATCTTCCATTACGAGGTTGACATCAATGACACCATAAATTTATCCATGTCCCACAAGTGACCACAAACAGATCAATGGGACTGCTAAGTGTTAATTTTTCTAATACTATCCACCTAGATAACTATTTCCTAGTGATTTCCTTCAAGAATTAAATCGCAACTAATTAAATAATTTAAACTAACTAGAATTTGTTAACAGATATAAACAGCGGAAGCAAAATGGAAAACAGACCTTCTCAATAACACATACAAAAAATGTATGCCCTTCAAATCTATTTTTTATTAAAATAATATACAAGCATGTAAGGGCTCCCTTACTGGGAAAATGGCCCAATGAAGAAAATACAATCTACAGCAAATCTAGCAAATTTGTCCCCTTGAGAAAATCTTCTTGCTGTAAATCTTCCCCAAAAAGAAACCCTGCACCTGCTGCTGCCCTGTAGAAAATGGCCTAAGGCTTATTGTACGACCTACAGAAAATGGCCTAAGGCTTATTGTACGACCTACAGAAAATGGCCTAAGGCTTATTGTACGACCAGCCCTGTACGACTGTCCCTACAAGTCTGAAACCTCCACCAAGTTGGCACAGCCTCCTGCAACTGTTTCCTGGTCGTTGAACTCTTCTTCCTGCCAAATCTGGCTATTAAAAGTCCTTCTCTACTCTCAGGAATGAATCACTTTTGAGGACCTGTCCAGGGTTGGGGTTGCCCATTTCAATGGTCTCTATAAGGAACATAATAAAGCTACAATAGCAGAAGTTGTAAAATGGCAACTCTGTTCCCTAGCTTTGTCTCTGAGGAGGAAGTTGTAACTTTGCTGGAGAAGGTAGCAAAAGATGAGCTTCAGGAGATTTTGCATTCTTTAAAAAAGACAAAAACCCCAGCCTAGATGGATGGCCAATAGAGTTTTTCTAAGATTTTATGAGGTGTTGGTAGGAAAATCTCTTAAGGGTTCTCAAGGAATCTAGGGTTTCTGGTAAGATGCTAACAGGTTTCATGTCCACTTCTATAGCCCTCGTCCCTAAGTTTGATAATCCTATTAGTTCTGAAGAATTCAATCCAATTTCATTGTGTAAATGTATCTATAAATTTAGTTCAAAAGTAATTGCTAAATGGATAAAGGCTCTGCCATCTAGGTCCATTCTCCAAGAACAGTTTAAATAGTCCACTGGATGGTATATTCATAAGGTTGTAGGAGTGGCTCAGGAAGCTTTTCATTCAATTGAGGTAACAGAAGGGCTTAACAAAGCTCTTTTAGACACCAAAAAATTGGGGGCTTTTAGAGGTATAAAGGTGGGAACCAAATTATTTTTGTCTCATCTTTTGTTTGTGGATGATATTCTTCTGTTTTACGATGGTTTGCACAAAGATGCTAAAAATTTAAGAGAATTACTGGACCTATATTGTCTGGCTAATGGAATGCAGATAAATGTAGGAATGTCCTTTATGGGGGTTGGAAAAGAAAACAAAGTTCTATTTATGCAATTTTTTCCTTTTCTCAAGTTGAATGTCACCAGGGCATTAAATATTAGGGGTTCTCCTAGTGCATAATTAAGGTTGTAAAAGGTGATCAGCCCAAGTGGCAGGATTCCCAGTTTCCACAGTTGCCTGTCCTTGTTCTAAGATAAAAAGCATCATAGTCATTTTTAGACAAAACCAAATGCTAATGTCACTTCATTGCAGAAACCACAAATAAAGCACCAGGATAACAAAAGCAAAATGTCAATGTATACTTACTAGGTTTTTCCATTTATGATAGATCCTTGTCATGTCCTGCTTTTTCCATTCTTGCAAATCAAATATATTCATGCCATATGCCCACGTACAGGAATTTGGGTCAAAGTCCCTCACAATAAGAGGATTTGAGAAATTCAGAGAAATTCAGAGGATTTGGAAAATGAGCTGCCCTTCCCTGACCACATCACATGACTAAGGTTTGCTACCCAGACAGTATAAAGAGTGAAGAGATTTTCCCCTCAAACATTTTGTATCCCAATATATCCAGAGTTAAAATGATCTAGAATCACAAATAACATG